>CM074720.1:358146960-358638374 GCA_037306005.1 Rhinophrynus dorsalis | reverse complement strand
CCCAGCAGGCCTCTGTTGTCCATCATATGCGACTGGTTTTTACATCTTTGGTCAGTCGCTGAGGTCAGCTTTGCCTATGTTCCAGTCTTGCAGTCCCAGGCTGCCTTGCCCGGTATATTGGTAAGGCCGGTAGAACCAATTCCATCCTGTACCAACCTATGGTTGCCTTACCCGGTATTGGCAAGGCCGGTAGAGCCTCTATACTCGTTGTACCAGTCTTAAGGCTGCCTTGCCTAGTATGGTGGCAGGGCCGGTAGAGCCTCACTACTCGGTGTACCAGTCTCAAGGCTCCTGTACCAACCTATGGTTGCCTTACCCGGTATTGACAAGGCCGGTAGAGCCTGTCCTACGTTCTGCTACCACTACGCTCTATTATTGTGTATTGTGTTTAAATGTCGAATGTGAATGCTACCCGCAAGGGTTCACTTTAAACTTTTCAATAAAGTTGTGTTTTTATCTTAACTCTGTGTCTGAGAATCATAACAAACCGTGACACTGCCTCCACCCCTGTTCCTTCCTTTCCCGCCAACTAACCCCTGCAGAGGGGAATTATGATGTCGGCAACCGAGAGTTACTAGCCATGAAGGTCGCCTTTGAGGAGTGGCGTCATCTCCTAGAAGGCTCAGGTATACCTTTTCTCGTCTACACCGACCACAAGAACCTGCAGTACCTGGAGACGGCTAAGCATCTCACGTTCCACCAAGCCCGATGGGCTCTTTTCTTTTCCCGGTTTCACTTCACGGTCACCTACATCCCTGGCACTGAGAACATCAAGGCCGACGCCCTGTCCCGGCTTTTCACCGTCCATGCCTCCGATACAACTCCTGAACCCATCCTCCCATCGAGCGAGATCCTCTCAGCACTGTCTACTAAAACACTGGCTAGAATCCAACACTCCCAGGAGGACCTGGACAGATCCTGCCCCACAGGGCGACTCTTTGTTCTGGCTCGGTACCGTCCGGAAATCCTGCTTTGGTCACATCAGTCGCCTACCTCTGGTCACCCTGGTATCGACCGCACCTTGGATCTGGCACAACGCCAGTTTTGGTGGCCGTCCTTGCCACAGGATGTTAAAGACTTCGTTCAAGGCTGCCATCATTGTGCCAGGCATAAACAGCCTCGCTCTCGGCCAGTGGGCCTTCTCCAGCCCCTTCCCGTGCCATCATCTCCCTGGACACACTTTGCCATGGACTTTGTGGTGGATCTGCCTCCATCCAAGAAAAACACAGTAGTCTTGGTCGTCGTAGACCATTTCTCCCATCAGGCGCACTTTATTCCTCTACCCAAGTTGCCTACCTCTCTACAACTGGCCGAGGTCTTCCTCCAGGAGATGTTCCGTTTGCACGGCTTCCCTCTCCAGATTGTGTCGGATCGAGGTAGCCAGTTCACGTCCAGATTCTGGAGAGCTTTTTGTGCAAGCTTGGGTATTGCAGTGCACCTATCCTCCGCATACCACCCACAGTTCAACGGACAGACCGAGAGGATGAACCAAGCTCTCAAACAATATCTACGGCTGTTCGTGGAGCCGCTTCAGGACAACTGGACGGATCTCCTTCCATTAGTGGAGTTCACCTTTAACAGCTGCCACCACGAGTCACTCCAGTGCTCTCTCTTCCTTGCTGCTAGCGGATTCAATCCTACGTCCCTGCCGCTTTCATCCTTCTCTGGTGTCCCGGCTGTGGATTCCCATGTAGATGATCTAGAAGCCCACTGGCAACGGATCCGCTCGAAGTTGGTGGCGGCAGTCGCACGGTACAAATGGGCGGCCGATAAACGACAGACAGCTGGTCCTCAATTCCAGGTTGAGGATGAGGTTTGTGTCACGGTTTGTTAAGACTCTCAGGCGCAGAGTTAGGTAAAAACTCAACTTTATTGAAAAGTTAACGCAGCCCCGTAGGGTAATATACACGTACACACATATATCTTTATTAGACAGGAATACAATGCAAATAAGAGTAATACTGGCTCTACCGGCCCTGCCAATATACCGGGTAAGGCAACCCAAGGCAACAGGACAGGTTCTACCGGCCTTACCATATACCGGGCAAGGCAGCCAATTGACAGGTGACTATACAGGCTCTACCAGCCTTGCCAATACCGGGTAAGGCAATCCAAGGAAACAGGACAGGTTCTACCGGCCTTACCATATACCGGGCAAGACAGCCCGTAGATAGGAGATAAGATCAACCACACACTAAAGTGACTGACTGGTGGAAAAACAGTCACTATGATGGTAAAGAGGCTGAGTCAGTAAGTAAGTCGCCAGCAGCAGAGATAGAGAAGGGTGTGGAGCTCAGTAAAGCTCTTCACAGATGGAACGCCATATCCCTATAGAGCAATCAGGTGTGCATGGAGCGAACCAGTACCCGGTACGTGGAACAAATATATACTGAGGCAGCCGGGTGGCTTGAGGAGCGAACCAGTACCCAGTACGTGGAACGCAATATACACTGAGGCAGCCGGGTGGCTTGAGGAGCGAACCAGTACCCTGTACATGGAACGCTATAGCACTGAGATGGCCGGATGGCTTAAGGAGCGAACCAGTACCCTGTACGTGGGACGCTATGGCACAGAGACAGCCGAATGGCTTGAGGAGAGAACCAGTACCCTGTACGTGGAACGCTATAGCACTGAGGCAGCCGGATGGCTTGGAGAGCGAACCAGTACCCTGTACATGAAACGTTATAGCACTGAGGCAGCCGGATGGCTTGGGGAGCGAACCAGTACCCTGTACGTGGAAAGCTATAACACTGAAGCAGCCGGATGGCTTGGGGAGCGTACCAGTACCCTGTACGTGGAACGCTAGAGCACTGAGACAGCCGGATGGCTTGGGTAGCGAACCAGTGCCCTGTATGTGGAATGCTATAGCACTGAAGCAGCCGGATGGCTTGGAGAGCGAACCAGTACCCTGTACGTGGAACGCTATAGCACTGAGGCAGCCGGATGGCTTGGGCAGCGAACCAGTACCCTGTACGTGGAACACGATAACACTGAGGCAGCCGGATGGCTTGGGGAGTGAACCAGTACCCTGTACGTGGAACGCTATGACACTGAGGCAGCCGGATGGCTTGGGGAGCGAACCAGTACCCAGTACGTGGAACGCTATAACACTGAGGCAGCCGGATGGCTTGGGGAGCAAACCAGTACCCTGTACAATAACCGGCAAGGTAACAATGTCGCCAAGGCGACTCAGGAACGTCTGAGGACAGGAAACGACTGGACAGGCGTCAGCGAATGGAAGCAGGAACCAGCAGGCAGACGGTCAACCGGAACATCGGAGGAGACTGGCAGCAGGAAGCGGAGGTTCGACCGGAACAACGAAGGCAGGAACTCAGCAACTGGAAGCACTGGAACAGGTAGAATACAGGTCGCAGGAACACAGCAGAGGCCCAGGATACTCAGGAACAGGGTCAAATGCAACAGCATAGAGACAACACGAAAGGGCAACCAAAGGGTGTCCAGGCTAGGTTTAAATAGGCAATACAGGGTGGGCTGAAGGCAGCCAGCCAATGGAGAGCCCCCTACTGGTGATAGACAAGAAAAGAGCGCAATCACGGGCACCGTGATAGTTTGGCTCTCCACCAAGAACCTGCATCTTCATCAACCCTCCGCCAGTTTTGGCCCGCTCTACGTTGGGCCCTTTCAAATCCGTTCCCAAATCTCTCCATTGACCTTTGCCCTGGACATACCGGCCTCCATGCGGATTCCTGATGCCTTCCCAGAAGAGCGCTCCTGGGTTCCCGCCCGTGATTTGCATGCTCCGGCTCTTCTGCGTGCTTTGCATCGTGCCTTTCCATCGAAGCCGGGTCGTCCGGGGGTCTCCCGTTGAGGGGGTGGGGTGTCACCGCCGCTGTGTTCTCCCGGACCGCGTCTCCTTGTCACGGCGGCAGTTCCTGGTTTCTGTTTCAGGAGGCACATGCCCGGTCCTCATCCGCCCTCAGCCTGGTGGATGCGCCCGGCTCGTTTCTCCGTTGGTCCCAGGTCCTCCTGTCTCCTTCGGCTCCCAGCTCTTCCATTGGCCAGTTTCTATATTTAAACGGGCTGCCCCAGGCTTAGGGCGCCCGTTCCACAAGCTATTCTTAGCTGTTCCTGGGCTCTGGACATCAGTCTGCTTCTTATCTCTGCTCCTGGCTTGACCCTTGGCTTGTCTGACCGCGTCTTGATCTTCGCTCCTGGCTTGACCTTTGGCTTGTTTGACCACGTCTTGATCTTCGCTCTTGCCTTGACCCTTGGCTTGTCTGACCGCGTCTTGATCTCCGCTCCTGGCTTGACCTTTGGCTCGTCTGACGTAGACCAATAAGGTAAAGGCTCTATGACTGGAATGGAGGCTCGGCAAGAGAGAGACGGCACTGCAAGGGTTAAAGAGTACGTTTAAATCTCCCAGGCTCGGTATGGTGACTAAGCTCTGCAAGCGTATGGAGGCTCGGTACAAGGAGCACAGCTCTGCAAGTCAGCAAGGAACTCTGCACTGGAGAAGGGTTACTCCGGAGTGCAATGGTCACACTGCGTCAGTACTCAGCACAGCAGGAGTCAGAATGTCGCGGCGGCGACAACAGGCAAACACAGGTCGCTGGAACAGGCCGTAGTCGATCACGAAGCAGGAAGTCAGCCAGGCCGGGTCGTAGCACGTAGGGGGTTCAGACAAGCCAGGAACACTGGAGCGTAGTCAGGACAGGCCAAAGTCGGTACACAGGAATCCGGATACAGGAACACAGCAACAGCAAGACTGGCTCAGAAACACCATGAAAGGGCATCTGACAGATGTGATAGTCAGGTATAAAAAGGTCACCAGGAGGCGGGCCAAACCAACTCAGCAAATCAGAGTATGCCACAGACGAGAGTGACAGGAAGATCACAGGCACTGTGATAGTACCCCCCTCTCAAAGACCCCCTCTCCCTGCCGGAGGTTTAGGTTTCTGAGGGTATTTAGAGTGGAAGTTGCGCACAAGTCTGGGCGCATGGAGGTCCTTCTGGTCAACCCAAGAGCGCTCTTCCGGCCCATAACCCTTCCAGTGGACCAAATATTGCAACTTCCCTCTGAGTCGCCTAGAATCAATAATGCTCTGAACCTCGTATTCCTCTTGGCCCTGGACGTCCACCGGCCCAGGAATTACCGGAGTGGTAGTGTAACGATTGCAAACCAGGGGTTTTAACAGAGACACATGGAACACATTATGAATATGCATAGATGGTGGAAGTTCCAATGCATAGGAGACAGGATTAATTTTGCGGATGATTTTAAAGGGACCAATGAACCGAGGAGCCAGCTTATTGGAAGGTACCTGCAGATTGAGGTTTCTGGAGGAGAGCCATACCCTGTCCCCAACCTGGAATGAGACCGCTGGCAGCCGTCTACGATTGGCATATCGCTGATGACGATGGAAAGACTGATTGAGGGTCCTTTGCACCTGTGCCCAAGTGGAACGGAGCTGCGCCATATGCTCATCCAAGGCAGGAATCTGTTGTGACTGGAACGAGTCCGGGAGCAAACACGGCTGAAACCCATAATTGATTAAGAACGGGGAGCTCACAGACGATGAGTTGACTGCACAATTCCTGGCAAACTCCGCCCATGGCAACAGGTCGGCCCAATTGTCGTGATGATCGGTAATAAAACAGCGCAGGAACTGTTCCAGTCCCTGATTGGCACGCTCA
Organism: Rhinophrynus dorsalis; assembly: GCA_037306005.1. NCBI lineage: Eukaryota > Metazoa > Chordata > Amphibia > Anura > Rhinophrynidae > Rhinophrynus > Rhinophrynus dorsalis. The sequence goes on along the minus strand of CM074720.1, from coordinate 358,632,719 downwards.
GCGGCTCCGTTGGTCTGGGGATGGTAGGCGGAAGAGAAGGACAATTGGATGCCCATCATGCCACAGAATGCCCTCCAGAACCTGTACACGAATTGACTCCCACGGTCGGAGACCACAACTCTGGGTACCCCGTGCAAGCGAAACACTTCTCTAGCAAAGACTATTGCCAATTCCTGAGGCGATGGAAGCCCCTTGAGGGGCACAAAATGAGCCATCTTAGAGAACCTATCAACCACCATGAGGATAAACGTATACCCCCTAGAGACTGGCAATTCTCCCAGAAAGTGGATAGATATATGAGACCAGGGCCGTTCTCCATTAGGCACTGGTTGAAGCAGGCCTACTGGGAGATGCCTGGGGGTCTTAGCACGGGCACAAGCGGCAGTAAAAGCGGAACAATCGGCTCTGAGCGTAGGCCACCAGAATACTTGTGAAAGAGACCATACAAGTTGATCCCTGTCGATATGCCCAGCCGCTTTTGACGAGTGATAGGTCTCCAATAGACGGGTACGGAATGGCTCATCCACAAAGCATTTACCAACTGGAGTCTCAGGTGGAGCCCTAGACTGAGACCCCAAAATCTCCTCTCCCAGTGGCGAAGTTATACTAGTGCGAATAGTAGCCATAATACCGTCAGGCTGAATGATAGGTACTGGTCCTTCCTCCCTCTCAGTGTCCGACGCGAACTGTCGGGACAAGGCGTCTGCCCTCATGTTCTTAGAACCCAGAAGGTAGGATACTATAAAGTTAAATCGGGACAAAAAGAGTGCCCATCTGGCTTGTCGAGAAGACAATCTCTTAGCCTCAGAGAGATATGTCAGATTCTTGCGATCGGTAAGGATTAGTACTGGGTTCTTGGTGCCTTCCAACAGGTGGCGCCACTCCTTCAGTGCCAGAATAATGGCCAATAGCTCCCTGTCGCCAATCTCACAGTGGCTTTGTGCGCTGGACAACTTCTTAGAGAAAAACCCACAAGGTTTCAAGGTACCACCTCCCACAGGACGCTGGGAGAGTACTGCCCCAACCCCAACCTCAGAGGCGTCAACTTCCAAGGTAAATGGCAGGGAGGGATTGGGATGGGACAGCACTGGGGCAGACGCAAAGGCAGATTTTAAGGTCTCAAACGCATTTTCAGCAGCCTCGGACCACTGAGAGGGAGTAGCGCCCTTATGTGTCAAATCCGACAAAGGTTTCACAATTGTGGAAAAGTTACGTATGAATTTTCGGTAATAGTTGGCAAACCCTAGAAAGCGCTGAATCGCTTTTAACCCTTTAGGGCGAGGCCATTGTAATACTGCTGCCAACTTATCTTGGTCCATAGCGATTCCATCTTTAGAGATTACGAACCCCAAGAATGGTACTTGAGACATATGGAATTCGCATTTTTCTAATTTACAAAACAGTTTATTTTCACGAAGTCGAAGCAAGACTTCCGTGACATCTTTGATATGTTGGGAGAGGGTGGCGGAATGAATCAATATATCGTCCAGATATACCACCACGCAGGACTGAAGCATGTCACGCAAGATATCATTAATAAGCTCCTGGAATACCGCAGGTGCGTTACATAAGCCAAAAGGCATTACCAGATATTCGTAGTGCCCTGTTCTGGTATTAAATGCCGTTTTCCACTCATCACCTTCCTTGATTCTAATTAGATTGTAGGCGGCCCGCAAATCAAGTTTAGTGAAGATAGAAGAGCCCTTCAATCTGTCAAATAACTCAGTAATGAGTGGAATAGGGTATGCGTTCTTGGGCATCAGCTTATTAAGCCCCCGGTAATCAATACATGGCCTGAGTTCGCCACTTTTTTTCTTTACAAAGAAGAATCCGGCGCCAGCCGGGGAGGTAGATTTGCGAATAAATCCCCTCCTAAGGGCGTCCTCAATGTACTCCTCCATTGCCTTGTTCTCCTCACATGACAGTGGGTAAGTGCGTCCTCTCGGGGGAACCGCACCTGGAGGCAAATCAATAGCGCAATCATAGGGTCTATGTTCGGGCAATGCGCTAGCCTCCCCCTTGCTGAATACGTCACTGAATTCCCCATATTCAGCTGGCACAGAGGGGGAGGTACACATAATCTTGACAGGAAATGATAGACAGTTCTTATTACAGTATTCGGACCAGGAACTAACCTCACATTTTTGCCAATCAAATTGAGGATTATGCAGAAGTAACCATGGGAACCCCAAAATGACTGCATGGTGAGGTGAACGAATAATTTGGAACCGTACCTCCTCCTTGTGGAGAGCCCCAACTGACACTGAAATAGGAATGGTTTCCATCGTAATAAATGCGGGTTCCAATGGTCTGCCATCAATGGCCTCCACTGCCAAAGGAGACTCCTTCTTGCATACAGGAATATTATGCAATACAGCAAAAGATTGGTCCATAAAGTACCCGGCTGCACCAGAGTCTACCAGTGCCAATGTCTCTACGACCTTGTCGGCCCAAAAGAATACCACCTGGATGGTGGGTTTAACAGTATTCGGATCTAGGGACTGTTGTACACCACCTAGGGCCTGTCCCCCAAGGTACCCTAGGTGCGTGCGTTTCCCGGCCGTACCGGACAATTGCACAAAAGGTGCCCCGGTTTGCCACAATATAAACATAGGCCTTGCCTCTTACGGAAAGACCTCTCCTCTTTTGAGAGTCTAGTGAAACCCAACTGCATTGGCTCTGCTGCTTCTGCTGGACGCTCAGTAGGAAAGGGTGGGTTAAAGGAACTGCCTTTCCCATGGTTTCTGGAACTCGCCCTTTTTGCCAACCGTCTCTCGCGGATACGAGAATCAAAGAGCATGACATAATCAATGAATTCGTCCAGGTCACTAGGTACATCTCGGGCAGCTATTTCATCTTTAATTGGTTCAGAGAGCCCCTTAGCAAATGCTGCCAATAACGCTTCATTATTCCAGCCCACCTCCGCTGCCAGGGTCCAAAATTCTATCGCATAGTCGCCCAGTGTGCGTTCGCCCTGCTGTATCTCCAATAGCCTCTTAGCAGCGGAGGCAGCTCTGCCAGGAACCTCAAACACTCGGCGGAACTTTTTCACAAACTCATTAAAGTTCAGAGTGCAAGTTTTGGCACTCTCCCACAATGGGTTTGCCCAAGCCAACGCTTTGCCTGTTAGTAGCGATATCATGAATCCGACCTTGCTCCGGTCGTTAGGAAATGACTGGGGCGTCAATTCCAAATAGATCTCTAACTGACTGATAAAGCCCCTGCATAGGGAAGGTTCGCCATCATATCTCAATGGTAACGGCGCCGCTGCCGTTAAGCCTCTGGCACAAGTAGGAGGAGCTACAGGCAGATTATCCGGTGTCAAGACTGTGGGGACCACCGGATTCGGACTAGGCTTATCAAGGTGTACCGTACGCTCAAGTAGGGTCTGTAAAGCCAGTGCCAATAGATCTAGGCGTTGCTCATGGACATCCATTCTCCAGTGGATGTTTTGTGTGTTACTTTCACCCTTACTGTCTGAGGTCATGGCCCTTTCGTACTGTAACGGTTATTAGGACACTCAGACCAGTAGGTAAAATAAAACGTTTATTGAATGAAAATATGTGCAAATAATCGCCCTCTACAGGTGACAGCTGCAATTGCAAAGTGAATACAATAGTACACAGAGATTCACTATACTGTATAGAAGGCACACTTAAAACGGTACAAATAATAGCGAGCTGGACACTAAAGGGTAAATGAGAACAATCAGTCCGTCTCAGCTGTGGGGTTTGGCACGCCCAAATGGTGTAGTGATGTACTGAGAATATGTGCACAACACAGAGTTCATGCGATGGAGGATAGTAGGTGTTCAGTGACCAGCATAAGCTTAGCAGAACAGTGACCCAATATAGCCCCCGCGGGCGTACCCAATGAGACAACTGATACTGCAAGTGCGAGAGTATGTAGCCCCCACGGGCGTAATCGGAGAATAGCCTGAGATGCAAAGCTTGCGTTTAGCCCCCACGGGCGTATAACCGGAGACCAAAGTGAGCACAACATGAGCAAATAGCCCCCACGGGCGTAGGCCTTCGGAACCTGCAAGAGCTTGGAGCCTAACCTTGCTTTCTCTCAGAACCAATAGCCGCAATGGATACCTCCGGTAATCAACGTAATACCGAGAGCCTACGGCGCCCAACCGGACCGACAAGACTCGACTACTCTGCAGTTGTATATATGAGTCGCCGTCCACGCTGGCGGCCAACTCAGCAGACGTAGACCAATAAGGTAAAGGCTCTATGACTGGAATGGAGGCTCGGCAAGAGAGAGACGGCACTGCAAGGGTTAAAGAGTACGTTTAAATCTCCCAGGCTCGGTATGGTGACTAAGCTCTGCAAGCGTATGGAGGCTCGGTACAAGGAGCACAGCTCTGCAAGTCAGCAAGGAACTCTGCACTGGAGAAGGGTTACTCCGGAGTGCAATGGTCACACTGCGTCAGTACTCAGCACAGCAGGAGTCAGAATGTCGCGGCGGCGACAACAGGCAAACACAGGTCGCTGGAACAGGCCGTAGTCGATCACGAAGCAGGAAGTCAGCCAGGCCGGGTCGTAGCACGTAGGGGGTTCAGACAAGCCAGGAACACTGGAGCGTAGTCAGGACAGGCCAAAGTCGGTACACAGGAATCCGGATACAGGAACACAGCAACAGCAAGACTGGCTCAGAAACACCACGAAAGGGCATCTGACAGATGTGATAGTCAGGTATAAAAAGGTCACCAGGGGGCGGGCCAAACCAAGTCAGCAAATCAGAGTATGCCACAGACGAGAGTGACAGGAAGATCACAGGCACCTTTAACCAGATTCGGGTCACTCGCAGCGCGCAAACCAGCCTCTTGTGGGTGAGCCAATACAATGTCCCTATTTTCTTTTGTCCCCTCTAATTAATTTTCCTATTTTCCTTTGTTCCCCTTCAATTTCAATATTTTCTATTGTCCCCCCCAGACAATATCTCCTATTTTCTTTTGTCCCCCCTAACTGATTTCCCTATTTTTCTATTGTCCCCTAATGAATATCCTTATTTTTCTATTATTTTCCCCCCCCTCCAGGTTAATCATCCTTCCCCCCACCCCCAATTAATGTACCTATTTTTCTATCGTTTTCCCCTAATTAATATCTCTATTTTCTTCCCCCTACCCTGCCAGTTAATTTTCCCAAAAATAAAGAATTTCTATTCATCATTCCCCCAATTAATTCCCCATGTACCCCCTAGTCCTTTGGTCCCTCCCCCATCAATTTCCCACTCCCTAATTATATTACCCCCTCAAACTCATTCCCCCCCTATGACCCCCTCTTTTATCCCCTCCCTATTAATTCCCCCATGGTGCCACCCCCTTCTTTTATCCCCTCCCTGTTAATTCCCCTCTGGTGCCACCCCCCCCTACACTATCCCCTCGCCTATTGGGCTCCCCCATTTACTCCCCTCTGTGCCACCCACCCTATTTTATCCTTTCCCCATGAATTCCCCTATAGTGCCACCCCCCCATTATTCCGTCCCCTATTGTACTCCCCCATGCCATCCACTGTCTGTTAATGCCCCTAGGGTGCCACCCCGCACATTATCCCCTTCCCTATTGTGCTCACCTATGTTATCCACTTTCAGTTAATCCCCTCCAGGATGCCTCCCCCCCTTCTTTCATTCCCCCCACATTAACCCCCCCCCCTTGATCCCCCTGCGGTGCCACCAACCCTTCTTTTATCCCCACCCCTGTTAGTCCCACCACATTAATCCCCCCTACAGTGCCTCCCCTCCCTGCTAATTTCCCTAGGGTGCGACCCCCCCAACTAACCCCTCCCCTATTGTATCCCCTACAGTGCCACCTCCCCTCTCTTATCCACTCCCCATTAATCCCCTTAGAGTGCCGACCCCGTTCTTTTATTCCCCCCTACATTAGCCACTCCCCGCAGGTACCACCCCCTACATTATCCCCTCCCCCCCTCATTCCTGATTGGCGCCACCCCCCCACATTATCCACGCCCTGTCCATCCTCTTGCCTTCTTTTATCCCCCCAATTAACTTCTCCCTTTTAGAGCCCCACCCCCTTATTTCACCTAGGCTGCCACCCCCACACACATTATCCCTCCCCTACACTATCCACTCCCCTTTAATTCCCTCTGGTGCCACCCCCCCCATTAACCCCACTCCTTTTAGAGCTCCACCCCTTCACATTATCCCCTCCCCTATTTTGCTCCCCTATGTTATCCTATGGTGCCACCCACTTACTGTAGCCCCTCTCACTTAATGCCCATCATGTTACACAGTTTTTCAATTATTACATCATATTACACAGTTATTCAATTATACCCACCCCTCTTACCAATGTGCCTTTTTATTCTCAGGTTAATGCTAGATCACAGGCACGTGGAGTTAGGCGGATTTGAACCCAGAACTTACCACTTCGCAGGCAGGCGCTTTATCCACTGAACCACCAGCTGGAGACGATACTTTAGGCTGCACCGTTATAACGTTATGGATTAATCCAGTCTGTGGAGGAGTGGTTAAAGCACATGCATTTGAAGTGGAGAGTACACTGTGATCTGGCTTCTAATCTACCCAAGACAATGTGCCTACTCTACAGCAATTTTATTGGTTAATTATTACAACACTAATGCATTGCCAATAAAATTACTATGGAGCAATCCCCAGCATGGTCTCCAGGCTGTGGTGCAGTGTTTCAGGCACTTCCCTGTGAAGTGCTAAACACAGTGTGCTCTGGGTTCTAGTCTACCCAATGCAATGTGCCTGCTCAGCAGTGATTTTATTGGTTAATTATTACAACACTGTAGTGCCTTACCAATAAGATTACTAAGGAGCATCGCTCATCGTTGACTCCAGTCTGTGGAGGAGTGGTTAAGGCACATGCATTCAAAGTGGTGACTACAGTGTGATCTGGGTTCTAATCTACCCAGTACAAAGTGCCTGCTAAACAGTATTTTTATTGGTTAATTATTACAACACTGTAATGCATTCACAATAAAATTACTAGGGAGCACTCACCATTGTGGTCTCCAGTCTGTAGTGCAGTGGTTAAGACACTTGCCTGTCAAGTGATAAGCACAGTGTGCTCTGTGTTCTAGTCTACCCAATGCAATGTGCCTGCTCCACAGCAATTTTATTGCTTTATTATTACAACACTGTAATGCCTTACCAATAAGATTATTAAGGAGCATCACCCATTAGTGGCTCCAGTCTGTGGAGGAGTGGTTAAGGCACATGCATTCAAAGTGGTGACTACAGTGTGATCTGGGTTCTAATCTACCCAGTACAAAGTGCCTGCTTAACAGTGTTTTTATTGGTTAATTATTACAACACTGTAATGCCTTACCAATAAGATTATTAAGGAGCATCACCCCATCATTGGCTCCAGTCTATGGAGGAGTGGTTAAGGCACCTGCCCTTGAACTGGTGAGTCCAGTGCGATCCGGGTTCTAGTCTACCCAATACAATGTGCTTGCTCTACAGTAATTTTATTTGTTAATTATTACAACACTGTAATGCATTGCCAGATTTGAAAACCTACTTACACCTCTCTTTAACTGGGCGACAAGCTGAACAAGAGAAGTGTATTTATTTGCTGGACAAGAGAGGTTTAATTAGGTCTTTAGATCTTGCAATGCATTACAGTGTTATAATAATTAACCAATAAAATTAAAATAGAGCAGGCATGTGGCACTAAGTAGGTGAGAACCCAGAGGTCATTGTACTCACCACTTTGCGGGCAGGGGCATTAACCACAGGGCGACAGGCAGGAGACAACACTTGTCCCTGCACCGTTATAATTTTATGGATTAAACATGACAACACTGTAATGCCTTACCAATAAGATTACTAAGGAGCATGGTCCATCATTGACTCCAGTCTGTGGAGGAGTGGTTAAGGCACATGCCTTTGAAGTGGTGCGTACAGTGTGATCTGGGTTCTAATCTACCCAATGCAACGTGCTTGCTCTACAGCAATTTTATTGGTTAATTATTACAACACTGTAATGCATTGCCAATAAAATTACTATGGAGCAATCCCCAGCGTGGTCTCCAGTCTGTGGAGCAGTGGTTAAGGCACTTCCCTTTGAAGTGCTAAACACAGTGTGCTCTGGGTTCTAGTCTACCCAATGCAATGTGCCTGCTTAGCAGTGATTTTATTGGTTAATTATTACAACACTGTAATGCCTTACCAATAAGATTACTAAGGAGCATCGTTCTTCATCAACTCCAGTCTGTGGAGGAGTGGTTAAGGCACATGCATTCAAAGTGGTGACTACAGTGTGATCAGGGTTCTAATTTACCCAGTACAAAGTGCCTGCTTAACAGTATTTTTATTGGTTAATTATTACAACACTGTAATGCATTGCCAATAAAATTACTAGGGAGCACTCCCCAGCGTGGTCTCCAGTCTGTAGTGCAGTGGTTAAGGCACTTGCCTGTCAAGTGATAAGCACAGTGTGCTCTGGGTTCTAGTCTACCCAATGCAATGTGCCTGCTCCACAGCAGTTTTATTGCTTTGTTATTACAACACTGTAATGCCTTACCAATAAGATTATTAAGGAGCATCACCCATTAGTGGCTCCAGTCTGTGGAGCGCAGGCAGGCGCTTTATCCACTGGACCACCGTCTGGAGACGATACTTTAGGCTGCGCCGTTATAATTTTATGGATTTATCATTACAACACTGTAATGTCTTGCCAATAAAATTACTATGGAGCATCCTCCAGTATGGTCTCCAGCCTGTGGTGGAGTGGTTAAGGTGCTTACCTGTGAAGTGATGAATACAATGATGTGCTAAGGGTACTAGTCTACCTAATGCAATGGGCCTGCTCCACAATAGTTTTATTGGTTAATTATTACAACACTGTAATGCATTACCAGATTGGAAAACCTGCTTAAACCTCTCTTTAACTGGGCAACATGCTGAACAAGAGAGGTGTTATTAGGTCTTCAGATCTCGCAATGCATTACAGTGTTATAATAATTAACCAATAAAATTAAAACAGAGCAGACACGGGGCGCTAGGTAGAATAAAACCCAGAGCTCACTGTATTCATCACTTTACAGGCAGTTGCCTTTACCACAGGAACACAGGCTGGAGACAGCGCTTAAGTCTGCTCCGTTATAATTTTATGGATTAATCATTACAACACTGTAATGCCTTGTCAATAAAATTACTACGGGTCAGCCACCGCTACCGTTTCCAGCCTGTGGTGGCGTGGGCAAGGCACCATCCTGTGAAGGTGTGAGTATAGTGAGCTCTGGGTTCTAGGCTACCCAATGCAATTTGCCTGCTCTGCAGTAATTTTATTGGTTAACCCTTTGAGTGCCAGAGTGGTACGGAATGCATTGCTTTCTTATTGGTAAGGCATTACAGTGTTGTAATGTTTAATCCATAAAGTTATAACGGTGCAGAGATAAGCGCTGTCTCCAGCCTGTCGCCCTGTGGTTAAAGCCCCTGCCTGCAAAGTGGTGAGTACAGTGACCTCTGGGTTCTCACCTACTTAGTGCCACATACCTGCTCTATTTTAATTTTATTGGTTAATTATTATAACACTGTAATGCATTGCGAGATCTGAAGACCTAATTAAACCTCTCTTGTCCAGCAAATAAATACACTTCTCTTGTTCAGCTTGTTGCCCAGTTAAAGAGAGGTGTAAGCAGGTTTTCAAATCTAGCAATGCATTACAGTGTTGTAATAATTAACCAATAAAATAACTATAGAGCAGGCACATTGTATTGGGTAGACTAGAACTGAGACTGCACTGGGCTCATCACTTCAAGGGCAGATGCCTTAACCACTCCTCCAGAGACTGGAGTCAAGGATGGGTGATGCTCCTTAGTAATTTTATTGGCAATGCATTACAGTGTTGTAATAATTAACCAATAAAACTACTGTGGAGCAGGCACGCTGTACTGGGTGGATTAGAACCCAGATCACACTGTAGTCTCCACTTCAAATGCATGTGCCTTAACCACTCCTCCACAGACTGGAGCCACTAATAGGTGTTGCTCCTTAATAATCTTATTGGGAAGGCATTACAGTGTTGTAATAATAAAGCAATAAAATTGCTGTGGAGCAGGCACATTGCATTGGGTAGACTAGAACCCAGAGCACATTGTGCTTATCACTTGACAGGCAAGTGCCTTAACCACTGCACCACAGACTGGAGACCACAATGAGGAATGCTCCCTAGTAATTTTATTGGCAATGCATTACAGTGTTGTAATAATTAACCAATAAAAATACTGTGAAGCAGGCACTTTGTACTGGGTACATTAGAACCCTGATCACACTGTAGTCACCACTTTGAACGCATGTGCCTTAACCACTCCTCCACAGACTGGAGTCAATGAAGAATGATGCTCCTTAGTAATCTTATTGGTAAAGCATTACAGTGTTGTAATAATTAACCAATAAAATCACTGCTGAGCAGGCACATTGCATTGGGTAGACTAGAACCCAGAGCACACTGTGTTTAGCACGTCAAAGGGAAGTGCCTTAACCACTGCTCCACAGACTGGAGACCATGCTGGGTATTGCTCCATAGTAATTTTATTGGCAATGCATTACAGTGTTGTAATAATTAACCAATAGAATTGCTGTAGAGCAAGCACGTTGCATTGGGTAGATGAGAACACAGATCACACTGTACACACCACTTCAAATGCATGTGCTTTAACCACTCCTCCACAGACTGGAGTCAATGATAGACCATGCGCCTTAGTAATCTTATTGGTAAGGCATTACAGTGTTGTCATGTTTAATCCATAAAACTATAACGGTGCAGGGACAAGTGTTGTCTCCTGCCTGTCGCCCTGTGGTTAATGCCCCTGCCTGCAAAGTGGTGAGTACAGTGACCTCTGGGTTCTCACCTACTTAGTGCCACATGCCTGCTCTATTTTAATTTTATTGGTTAATTATTATAACACTGTAATGCATTGCAAAATCTAAAGACCTAATTAAACCTCTTTTGTCCAGCAAATAAATACACTTCTCTTGTTCAGCTTGTCGCCCAGTTAAAGAGAGGTGTAAGTAGGTTTTCAAATCTGGCAATGCATTACAGTGTTGTAATAATTAACCAATAAAATTACTATAGAGCAGGCACATTGTATTGAGTAGACTAGAACCTGGATCGCACTGGACTCACCACTTCAAGGGCAGGTGCCTTAACCACTCCTCCACAGACTGGATCCAATGATGGGTGATGCTCCTTAATAATCTTATTGTGAAGTCATTACAGTGTTGTAATAATTAACCAATAAAAACACTGTTAAGCAGGCACTTTGTACTGGGTAGATTAGAACCCAGATCACACTGTAGTCACCACTTTGAATGCATGTGCCTTAACCACTCCTCCAGAGACCAGAGCCACTAATGGGTGATGCTCCTTAATAATCTTATTGGTAAGGCATTACAGTGTTGTAATAATAAAGCAATAAAATTGCTGTGGAGCAGGCACATTGCATTGGGTAGACTAGAACCCAGAGCACACTGTGCTTATCACTTGACAGGCAAGTGCCTTAACCACTGCACTACAGACTGGAGACCACACGGGTGAGTGCTCCCTAGTAATTTTATTGGCAATGCATTACAGTGTTGTAATAATTAACCAATAAAAATACTGTTAAGCAGGCACTTTGTACTGGGTAGATTAGAACCCAGATCACACTGTAGTCACCACTTTGAATGCATGTGCCTTAACCACTCCTCCACAGACTGGAGTCAATGAATAATTATGCTCCTTAGTAATCTTATTGGTAAGGCACTACAGTGTTGTAATAATTAACCAATAAAATCACTGCTGAGCAGGCACATTGCAATGGGTAGACTAGAACCCAGAGCACACTGTGTTTAGCACTTCACAAGGAAGTGCCTTAACCACTGCTCCACAGACTGGAGACCATGCTGGGGATTGCTCCATAGTAATTTTATTGGCAATGCATTACAGTGTTGTAATAACTAACCAATAAAATTGCTGTAGAGCAAGCACATTGCATTGGGTAGATTAGAACCCAGATCACACTGTACGCACCACTTCAAATGCATGTGCTTTAACCACTCCTCCACAGACTGGAGTCAATGATAGACCATGCGCCTTAGTAATCTTATTGGTAAGGCATTACAGTGTTGTCATGTTTAATCCATAAAATTATAACGGTGCAGGGACAAGTGTTGTCTCCTGCCTGTCGCCCTGTGGTTAATGCCTCTGCCTGCAAAGTGGTGAGTACAGTGACCTCTGGGTTCTCACCTACTTAGTGCCACATGCCTGCTTTTTTTTAATTTTATTGGTTAATTATTATAACACTGTAATGCATTGCAAAATCTAAAGACCTAATTAAACCTCTTTTGTCCAGCAAATAAATACACTTCTCTTGTTCAGCTTGTCGCCCAGTTAAAGAGAGGTGTAAGTAGGTTTTCAAATCTGGCAATGCATTACAGTGTTGTAATAATTAACCAATAAAATTACAATAGAGCAGGAACATTGTATTAAGTAGACTAGAACCTGGATCGCACTGGACTCACCACTTCAAGGGCAGGTGTCTTAACCACTCCTCCACAGACTGGAGCCAATGACGGGTGATGCTCCTTAATAATCTTATTGGTAAGGCATTACAGTGTTGTAATAATTAACCAATAAAAACACTGTTAAGCAGGCACTTTGTACTGGGTAGATAAGAACCCAGATCACACTGTAGTCACCACTTTGAATGCATGTGCCTTAACCACTCCTCCACAGACCGGAGACACTAATGGGTGATGCTCCTTAATAATCTTATTGGTAAGGCATTACAGTATTGTAATAATAAAGCAATAAAATTGCTGTGGAGCAGGCACATCGCATTAGGTAGACTAGAACCCAGAGCACACTGTGCTTATCACTTGACAGGCAAGTGCCTTAACCACTGCACTACAGACTGGAGACCACACGGGTGAGTGCTCCCTAGTAATTTTATTGGCAATGCATTACAGTGTTGTAATAATTAACCAATAAAAATACTGTTAAGCAGGCACTTTGTACTGGGTAGATTAGAACCCAGATCACACTGTAGTCACCACTTTGAATGCATGTGCCTTAACCACTCCTCCACAGACTGGAGTCAATGAAGAACAATGCTCCTTAGTAATCTTATTGGTAAGGCACTACAGTGTTGTAATAATTAACCAATAAAATCACTGCTGAGCAGGCACATTGCATTGGGTAGACTAGAACCCAGAGCACACTGTGTTTAGCACTTCACAGGGAAGCGCCTTAACCACTGCTCCACAGACTGGAGACCATGCTGGGGGTTGCTCCATAGTAATTTTATTGGCAATGCATTAGTGTTGTAATAATTAACCAATAAAATTGCTGTAGAGCAGGCACATTGTATTGGGTAGATTAGAACCCAGATCACACTGTACTCTCCACTTCAAATGCATGTGCTTTAACCACTCCTCCACAGACTGGATTAATCCATAAAATTAAAACGGCGCAGCCTAAAGTATCGTCTCCAGTCGGTGGTCCAGTGGATAAAGCGCCTGCCTGCGAAGTGGTAAGTACGGTAAGTTCTGGGTTCAAATCCACCTAACTCCACGTGCCTGTGATCTAACATTAATCTGAGAATAAAAAGGCACATTGGTAAGAGAGGTGGGTATAATTGAATAACTGTGTAATATGATGTAATAATTGAAAAACGGTGTAATATGATGGGCGTTAACTGGGAGGGGCTAACATAGGTTGGTGGCACCATAGGGGACTTAATGGGGAGTAGATAACATAGGGGAGGGGGGGGGTGGCACCCTAGGGGAAATAAGGGGGTGGGGCTATAAAAGGGGAGGGATTACTGTGGGCATTAACTAGGAGGGGCTAAAGTAGGGGGGGTGGCACCACAGGGAATTAGCAGGGAGTGGATAGCGTAGGGGAGGGGATAATGTGGGGGGGTGGCTCCCTCAGGGAATTAACAGGAAGTGGATAGGGGAGGGGATAATGTGTGTGGGGGGTGGCTCCCTCAGGGTAATAAGGGGGTGGGGCTCTAAAAGGGGAGGGGATAATGTGGGGACGAATAAACAAATGCAGGAGGATGAAGAGGGAGTGGATAATGGGGGGGGGGGATAAAATAAGGTGGGAGGATTAACAGGAAGTGGATAGGAGAGCACAAAAGGGGAGGGGTTAATGTGGAGGGGGATTAGGAGGGAGGCACCCTAGGGGGAATAAAATAGGGGAGAATAAAAGAAGGGGGCTTGGCATATGAGGGGGTGGATAACATAGGGGAGGGGGGGGAAAGAAGAGGGGGTGGCACCCTAGGGGGTTTAATAAAGAGGGGGATAAAATAGGGGAGGGGTTAAGAAAGGGGGGGTAGGCATCCTAGGAGGGATTAACGGGGAGTGGATAACATAGGGGAGGGGTGGAACCAGGGGGAATTAATAGGGAGGGGCTAATATGGTGGGGGGGGGTGCACCTGAGTGGAGATAATGTAGGGGGTGGTACCCTAGGAGAATTAAGGGGGAAGGGGATAACATGGGGGGGCACCCTAGGGGAATTAATGGGGAAGGAATAATGTAGGGGGGGGTGGCACCCTAGGGAGAAGGGATATAAAAGGGGAGGAATAAAAAAAGGAGGAGGATGATTAACAGGGAGTGGATAATGTGGCACCACTGGGGAATTAACAGGGAGGGGAGCACAATAGGGGAGGGGTTAATGTGGGGGTGGCACCAGAGGGGAATTGACAGGGAGGGGATAAAAGAAGGGGGGTGGCACCAGAGTAGAATTAATGGGGAGGTGATAAAAGAGGGGAACCCTAGGGAGTAATAGAAAATAGGGAAAATAATTGGTGGGGGTGCAACAGAAAATAGAGAACTTGACTGTGGGGAAATTAATAGAGGGGGAATCTATTTTTTTTTGGGGGGGGGAAATAATAGAATTAGGGAAATTAATTAGGGGGGAACAAAAAAAAATTGGGCAATTGACTGGGGCGAACAATAGAAAATAGGGAAATGAATTAGTGGGGACAAAAAGAAAACAGGAAAATAGACTGGGGGGGGGGGCAATAGAAAAATCAATTAGGAGGGACAAAAGTAAATAGGGAAATTGACTGGGGGGGACAATAGCAAATCGGTACATTGACTAGAGGGTTACAACAGAAAATAGGGAAATTGACTGGGGGGACAATAGAAAATAGGGAAATTAAGGGGATAATAGAACATAGAGAAATGAATTGGGGGGGACAATAAAAAAATAGGGAAAATCACTAGGGGGTTTCACAGCGTCGCGGCTCTTCCTGGCCGGATGTTCGTCTCTTTCTTCCTCTGAGCCTATGACGCAGCTCCCAGCCTCGTTCCGGACCCGATCTTCCAGTTCAGGCATTATTATAGGACCCGGCCTGCGATTATAGCGTTCTGTGCGGTGTTCAGCTTGTCTGCTCCAGTGTCCTGAGTCCCAGTCCTGACCCTAACCGTTGCCGAACCCTGCCAAGTCTGACCCTTCTTCTGTCTGCCATTTGTGGTGCTTCCTTTGTCCAGCCCGTAAGTGACCAAGCCTGTCTGACCATTCTACTGCCTCCTGATGTTGGACCCTTTACTGCCTGCCAGATGCCGACCTAGCCTGTCTGACCGTTCTTTCTGCCTGCTGATTCTGACCCTTTGCTGCCTGCCAGATGCTGACCCAGCCTGACCAACCATTCTACTGCCTCCTGATTATACTGCTCCTGCAGAGTGCCAGTGGCCAAGTCTCCATTAATAATCCTGCAGAGTGCAAGTGGCCTAGTCTCCATTACTGCTACGGCAGCGTGCAATTGGCCTCGTCTCCGTTACTGCTACGGCAGTGTGCAAGTGGCCTTGTCTCCGTTACTGCTCCTGCAGAGTGTCAGTGGCCTAGTCTCCGTTAATACTCCTGCAGAGTGCAAGTGGCCTAGTCTCCGTTACTGCTACGGCAGTGTGCAAGTGGCCTAGTTTCCGTTACTGCTCCGGCAGAGTGCAAGTGGCCTTGTCTCCCTTACTGCTACGGCAGTGTGCAAGTGGCCTTTCTTCATTTACTGCTATGGCAAAATACTAGTTGCCTGGTCTCCATTACTGCTATGGCAGTGTTCTATGTGGCTCAGTCTCCGATATTGCTCTGGCAGTTCCCATTTGTCTGCTACCTACTACTGGGCGTTACTCATCCTGAAGCTCTCTATTTTAAGTGAGCCCTTTCTCAGACCTCTCTTCACATGGGACTGTTTACACTCGCTGAAGGCCATTAACCCATGCAGTACTGATACCCCGGGAATCCTTAGTAGTCTGCCTGACCTGTGTCAGTATATTTTGCTATGGACTCTATGGTTATACTGGACCTGTGTAGGCATCTGTCTTGTGTCACGTGTCTTGTGTCTGTATTATTCTGATAAAATACTACAGGACCTGTGAGTGTTATTGTATTAGCCTCTCGGCTATCTCAGACCGGATGGCTCATAGGCACCTCAAACTCGAGATGTCCAAAACAGAGCTACTCCTCATCCCACCTAGGCCTGGCCCTGTAGCGCCCTTCCAGGTGACTGAAAACGGCACTACCATAAATCCAGTATCAGAGGTACAGTGTCTAGGGGTGATCATTGACACGTCTCTCTCATTCTCTCCTCATATTAACGCCATCACTAACATTGCTAAATTCCATCCCTTCCTCTGTTCCTCCACAGCGAAAATTCTTATGCAAGCACTCATCCTCTCACGCTTTGACTACTGCAACCTTCTGCTGTCTGGCATTCCTGCCTCCCATCTCCAACCACTTTAATCCACAGAGAATGCCGCAGCCCGAATTAGTCTTTTGTCACCTCGGTTTGTCCCTGCCCCGATCCTCCTCAAATCTCTCCAATGGCTGCCTATCAGTCAATGAACAGGGCTTGTTTGGGTTCTCTCATTCCTGCATTGGGTATCCTACCTCTTGCCTTTGAGATATTATATCTATTTTCCGATTATACTAGAGCTGATTGCTCATACTCGCTGTAGCCCTCTCTGCACTGAGTGGGGTCACTCGCAGCGCACAAACCAGCCTCTTGTGGGTGAGCCGATATAAGGTCCCTATTTTCTTTTGTCCCCTCTAATTAATTTCCCTATTTTCCTTTGTTCCCCATCAATTTCAATATTTTCTATTGTCACCCCTAGACAATATCTCCTATTTTCTTTTGTCCCCTCTAACTGCTTTCCTTATTTTCTTTTGTCCACCCTAGTCATCTCCCTATTTTCTTTTGTTCTCCCCAATTGATTTCCCTGTTTTCTATTGTCTAGATAAGATGATTATGCGATTGCACTTTATGGGTTACAATTATTTCAGATATGTAAAAAAGGTTTTAGCAGTTTCTTTTAATTGTTTGTGTGAAACAGATTTATCCAAGGTGATTTGTTGCAATGCTTTGTATACTATCTTGGTATTTAAATTGTTAACTGAACTACAATGTTATTATATTTTTTTTAAATGTTGCAGTTTTGTTTATAAAATGTATGTAGTATATCTGTGCTGTATCGTTTCCATCTCCTTATGAGTGATTATTGATAACATATGTTCTGTTCAATGTATTAATTGTTTATTGGGAGCACATGGGTTGATCACATGTTTGAGTAATTGTTCATAACAAGCCATTCCAAGCAGTGTAACTGCGTGCAGTGTGTCTGTTGGTAAGTCTGGTTGTAAGTCTTTCTTCCTAATCAGAGTTAGCCAGAGTTGGACAGATAAAGGACAGCAAAGAATACAACTGTGGAGTATGAAAAAGAGAAATGCCTTTTCAACAAACATCATCTTATATGTTTATTGAACATACTACAAAGATGCAAAATCTGTGACTGAGTTTAAAAGCTTTGCTTCAAACATCTTACATGACACCCAGAGTCAGCTTGCCACTACAACCTCAGATATTTGTTGGAAACTGCATTTCCTACTGCACATAACAGGATTGTATAGTTTGAACTAATAGTCCTTCAGCACACATAGTATACCTCAGAAGTTTGGATTCCCAAGACATCTTGAAGTCTTGCAACAAACTTTCTCAATCAGCTCATTTTCCTTAATTACCTCACCTGTGCTGTTAAAACGTAGATTATCTATTCTACACAATTTTCTCCTCTACCTCTGTATTAACATCACTCCCTAACTTTATAATATCCTATTTAACTCATTAAATGTTTTTTCAGAGCTCTGCTCACCTTTGTCATACTCTTCTACTCCAGCAAAATATAAAGTATACAGGTTCCTGGCAAACTAAAAAGAAACTTTTTTTGTATCCAATTAATTACATATATGTATAGTCAGGACAGCAGAAAGAAATATATCTTGACTATGTATACAAATTAAATAAAATGAAAGTCTGTGCATCCAGTCTGGCCTTTGTCAAATAACATGTGACCTACTGCAAAAAAAAAACAGTGGGGTTTTACTTACGTATGTAATTAATAGAACACTATTAAACCCTCTCTTATATTTATTACATGTATTTTGGAAGGTTTTAACTATTCCTCTCTTGGTCAGTAGCTCGACAACAGGGTGATAAATATCTCCCTATATCTCACAATACTTCTGTTCACAGTAGAGGTAAGGGAGTACTACTGCTTTTTAATTGCATTATACTAAATACATGCTCACAGATTTAAGATAGATAGGCATTTGCCTGAATCTGAGGTGCCTTGACAAGACAAGAAGGCTTTCCATGCCTTTGACAAGAAAACATGTAACTAAAACCCCACTCTTTGATCTATAGTAAGTCATTGGTTATTTATTCATCTTCTGCATCCACTATAAATCTATACACAATGAACCCTCATATTTTTATCTCACCAATTGTTTGCTGCCATATACTATAATCTGTCCCTCCGATTCCTATCCCCATAATATCCTTCCACTGCTAAATAGAATATCCACTGTTGAAATCCCATTTACACTTTCTGTCCCTTGCTATATTCTATCACTTGCCTCTTAAAGGGATAGTAATACTTCATTTTAACTTTATTTTATTTTGTAGGCATTAAAAAAACATGAAGAATGATATAAGTCTTATCTCTCAAACCTTTATGGTTTATGAGATATTCACAAGCAAAGTTCCCCCTCCCACCCCTTTTTCTTAGTGTAAGCCATCTCTTCTCAGATGTGGATCTGGTTGTAAGACCAGACAGATAACAGAAGGGGACATTCTTCTTACAATGAAAACAATGAAAGCCCTTCCCCCCTTGACAAGTTTTTCAGCTTTTCCCTTATCTTATTTGAAGATTGTCCCTCTCTGCAGTCTACCTGGGAACCTCCCTTCTGATCTGGCTGAACAGGTGGGGGGATACCTTTCTTGTGAATATCTCTTAAACCATAAAGGTTTGAGAGATAAGACTTATATCGTTCTTCATGTTTTTTTAATGCCTACAAAATAAAATAAAGATAAAACAAAGTATTACTATCCCTTTAACTTCTTTCTCATATACTGAACACTTTTTTACAACCTACTTTTTGAGTTTATATATTCTACAAGTGCAGATTATGTTAAGTCACATTACACATTTTGCTCTGTATACTGTTTTTAATCAACAAGCGGCAGCCTTTCCTACTGCAGGGACAGTTACATTATATATCACTCTCCCTATGTCACAGCTTACTTTGCTTCCAGCGGCGCAGCTTCAGTGACGCTCAGCGTCAGTCCACACATCATCTGCAGGCAAAGTTTGTCAGAAATTGTGCTGTTAACTCATCTACTCAGAGTTCCCCTTCTTGGTCAACTATGGGTTATAACCTTCCATTCTTCCTGAGACCTTCCAAGCACAAGCGATCCCGGCTCTTGACGAGTATTTGAGGGCACTCCGTTCCTCTTGGGTAGGCTGACTGTAGGCGACTGCCGGCATCTACCTTCCAGGTAGGAGACAGAGTGTGGTTGTCTTCCCGTAATTTGCACCTCCAGGTTCCTTGTAACAAATTAGCTCCTCGATTTGTTGGTCCTTTCTGTGTGTTGCGCAAAATTAACCCAGTGGCTTATGCATTGGAGCTTCCTGACAATATGCTCATTCATAATGTCTTCCATTTTTCCCTGTTAAAGCCCTAGATCTGCAACCAGTATACCTCCACCCCTGTCCGTCCTGCTCCCATGAGAGTTGCAGATCACGAGAAGTATGAAGTTCAAAATATTCTGTATCCCGTTTGGTTCGAGGGCACCTACAGTATTTATTGGAAGGGATACGGTTCAGAGGAGTGCTCCTGGGCTCCAGCTGGCAATGTTCACGCTCCTGTTTTAGTACGCAGATTTCATATGCGATTTCCTGAAAAACCCCAGATGGCTCTATGGAGGGGGGGCCTTTGAGGGGGGATAATGTCACAGCTTACCTTGTTTCCAGCGCCGCTGCTTCAGCGACGTTAGTCGTCAGTCCATGTGTCATTTGCAGGTGCAAGGCTTCAGAGTGAACAGGCCTGTTTTATGCAATGCTTCCTGTAGTCTCCTCTTACCTACTTCCTTCCTCTGAGTCTGCTCCTCCTACCTACTTCCTGAGGAGGGATTTAAAGGGCAGCCTGAGTCCTGACTCAGTTGCCATTGCATTGTTGTACAAAGCAGTTCTGTTACCTTGGGCTCTGTGTATGACCTGGATTGTCTTCCATCCAATCTGGTGCTGACTTGTGGCTCTGTCTGACTATTCTTTTGTCTTATCCTTACAGTGGACACCCAGTCTGGTGCAGACCTGTGGCTCTGGCTGACTATCTGAACTGTGTATGACCTGGCTTGTCTGACTACCCTCTCTGGTGCTGACCTGTGGCTCTGTCTGACTATTCTCTTGTTTGTCCACTGTACCTAGCAGACACCCAATCTGGTGTGGACCTGGGGCTCTGGCAGACGAGCTCCTATACTGACTGCAGGTGTGGGTCAAGTATACACGTCCTTACACTGACTGCAGGAATGAGTCAGAATTCTCGCTACCTCAGATCAAGACTTCAAGTTCCTGTTCCTGCAGAGCCTACCAGTGGCTTAGGCCTAGTCTCTAGTAGAGTGGCCCTCAGTCGCAGTTTACTATTTCTTGTAGTAGCACTTGCTGGCTGTGACCCTCTACTTGCACCTTCTATTAACCTCTGTGTGCTACCTTATTATTTTAATAAATTGCATTTTACTATACCATACTGACTCCTGTAATTCTCTTGGGAACCGTGACACCCTGAATTCCACTCTTCGGAAGGAGATCACTGTAAAAACATTAAAGAAAAATTAACCACCATATTGTCATTAAACCATCCCCTTCTTTACTCTAAGATAAAAAGCAAGTATTAACATTGCACCTTTCTATTGGCTACACAAATTGACTGCCATCATACTTCACTATTTAAAATTCTACATTTTTTTCAAACACATTTATTCATAATACCTCATTCCTTTCTAAAACACGTGCACAATTAACTAGATATATTTGTTTGGGCAAGGAAAAAAGGTAGGCTTCTACCACAGATACCACAAACACTCCAGCAATTGGGAGGAAGAAATTCAAAACACAAAGTATTAATACCAATCCACAATTCTACATTTCATGATAACCAACCATTATCAACCTACCACATCCTATGGAGGATTTGGTCTCCTGACCAGAGCTGTCCATAGGATGATGTAGCAACAGCAACACTGTAAATTTTCAGGACACTGAGATACTGCACGTTCAAAATTCAAATTAGAGCTGCAATAACTTGTAAATAAAACACCTCTCAACAGTGGATCCTCCTACGATATAATTATTTTCTCATATTGTTACTATCCCTTTAAATTCAAAGATGTCTGTCTGGAAATTCTGATTTACATTTTGTCAGTTTTAGCATCACTTCTTTTAGACTGGAATGTTCACAAAAAAACGTAACCTTTTTTATATGTTACTGTATTAACCCCACAGTGACAGCCGCGTTTGTACGCGGCTGTCGCCTTAACGCCCGAGGAACATTTTTTTTTTTTTTTAAACGAGTCCAGAGTCACCGAGCGGCATGCAGCCACATGGAGACGCGGACTTCCGTGACTTACCAGGTACGTCCTCTGTCACTAAGTGACAGTTTCTGCGGGACATACCTGGTAAGTCATCTGTCGTTAAGGGGTTAACATTATTTTATTAGAATATGACATTAAGGGGGGTGTGGCCTGCCACTCGGAGAGTATGGACACGTTTCACTAGAGCTCCTGCTCTTGAGTCGCCCATTTCAGCTTACTTTGGCATGTACCCCTAATTTTATACTACGTTTCCTGACTTGTTTGGGCTATTATCGGCAGGGATGTCTAAGATATCACAAAAAGCGGCTCAATCCTCTAACTTTTTCCAAAAACGGGACTCCGGCCCCTTGGCACCAACTACTTTGCGGACCTGTTCTGACTCACTGCCGCTTTGCACTAAGCAGGATATGGACTCCCTTAAAGATCTACTTTTGACGGTTAAACAATACTTGTCGGAGGAACTTCAGGCAAGTGTTACCCTACTTAAGGCGGAAATACAGATTATTGTTGGCCGCACAGATGTTTTGGAGTCACGGCTGACCGAGATGGCACAGTCTCAATCCGCTGTCTCGGAGGAGGTGGAACATCTTACAGCTAAGAACCAGAGGCTTCATGATGCAATAAAAGATCTAGACAATAGTGTCATGCCTACCTTTCCAGTCGTTCCCTCGGCGGGTTCTGTGGGCTTCTGGGTTTCGGTCGCGCGTCACCATGCTAGCGTGATGATGTCATCCATCACCCGTACTTCCGGGTTGGGCCGTTATAGCCGCGAGCTGCTTCTGTGCGGCACGCGATTATAGCGTTCCTGACCCTGTGTCTTGAGCCTTCCAGTCAAGTCCTGCTTGGTTCTGGATCTCCAGTACCTTCCCTGTCTGACTCCTCTAAGTGCTTGCTGTTCCTCAGTGTCTCCTGGTCCTAGTGCCTTCCAGATTGCCTTGCTTCCTGCTCTGGGTCCCCAGTGTCTCCCCTGCCTGACTCCTCTAGTGTCTGCTGTTCCTCAGCATCTCCTGGTCCTAGTGCCTTCCAGATTGCCTTGCTTCCTGCTCTGGGTCTCCAGGGTCTCCCCTGCTTGTCTCCTCTAGTGTCTGCTTCCCCTCCAGCATTACTAGGTCCTTACTAGACCTTCCGGCCATTTCTTGTCCCTGCTAGCCTGGCCCTCTTGCGTCTTCCTGTGGGGTCTTGCTATGGGCCTTCTGTCCCTGGTCTCCTCCTAGACTGTAGCTTGGATTCCCTCCTGCCTCCTAGGCCTTCCATTATTCTTCCATTCCTGTTACAGTTCTGTTTCCCTATTAGGGTATCCTGCCCTAGCCAGCTTCCCCGCCTCTCGTGCCCTGGCTCCTGCTCCTGGTTCCCTGGTCTACCACTCTGGTATTCCCTCCTCTGCCTGTGCTCTACTTGCACTCTGCCTTACTAGCCTCTGGACTTACCTTGGGCGAGTCCTCCTTGTCCTTACAGTTGGAAACTGACCTCCCCTGGGGTTGGTGGTGGGTGTCCTCACTGTAGTGCGTTCTCCTGGGCCTTCTTCGGCTCAACCGAAGGGGGTCATCTGGCTTTGCGGCCAGCACCTTTACACGGCCTTGGCCGCAACACAATGCACTACAGGGGGCCTGCGAACACCAGCTACGCTCCCCAGCATCGCACTCAAGCCTTCACTCTACTAACCCTTGTTGGAGGAGTCGCTTTATCCCTGATAGCCTACTCCTCAGTTAGCAGAGTATTTATCTGTAGAGCTACAGCCGGGGGGGGGGGGGTATCTGACAAATAGATTGTGACGATCCAATCTTCATATCCACAACATCCCTGAGATGGTTACAAATCTACATGCTTTCCTTCTTGGCTACTTTACATGCCTCTTACCTGACGTTCCTGTATCGCAGCTGGTGCTGGATCGGGCTCACCGTACTTGATGACCGAAGCCCGCCTTGACTGACCCTCCACAGGATATCATTGTTCATTTCACATATTATACCACCAAGGAAGAGGTTATGAAGTTGGTGCGGAGGGACGCTCCGATTGTGGACAGGGTGACCCCCACTTCTTTGCTGACTTAGTGCCCACTGCCCTTCAGAAACGGCATACTCTGCACCCCTTGACAACCTTTCTTTGGAACAAAGAGGTTCCCTATAGATGGGGGTTCCCGTTCGAGTTGGCTGTTTCCCGGAATGGTGCTTTGGCTACCCCACATGATCCCTCAGAGTGCAGGCAGTTTCTGGGTCAGCTTGGTTTTAAAATGTCGCCTGAGGTGCGGGCCCTCTATGAAGAATTCTCTTCCCCTGATCAAGATAGTCCTGCTTAATAATGCTGGGTTCTACTCTCCCGACTCACCATAACCCTGTGCTGCCTGTGATGATGGTTGTTCTCCGTGGACCTGTGTACCCCTTCCTCATCATGGAGGGACCGAAGTTCAGCCTGAGTCCCACTTTTTCCGGAAAGCTGTGAATGTTGGACTCTAACCCGAAATCATTGGATTCTGCACAGTGCTGGTCCTGACTCCTTCCCCAACCCCCTTTAGAGACGGTACCACTGCTACTCACCCGCTGCCACATGTTTTATTTGTACATCATTACCATACCTGGGAACTTCCAGTTGAGGGTTACCCAGAGAGGAGTCCTCTATTCAGCAGGGGGTGACAATAATGACACTAATCACGTCAAAAAGGGGCGGGCTTGACACAAGTGTGGGGGGGCTTAAAGGTGTCATACAGAAGGCTGGGGATGGAGGAACAGTGGGAGAAAAAGCAGATGTGGCAGAGTTTCAACTGAAACTCCCCACATCTGGAGGAATCAGCCTCTGCCCCGGAAACCCGGTAAAGCTCTGTCAGAACCGGAGTCTCCGGGGCAAATCCGGAGAGTTCCCAGGTATGATCATTACTCATATTGTTTGTAATCTCATACTGTCATCATATATGTACACTTATGTTTATTTACTTTATATGCCGTTTATTCTCTACCTGTATGATTCGCACATTGGTGCCCATGCCCTGTTATTGACCCCTCTACTCCTGAGGTGTCGCTTTTAAGTGTCCATCATCCCTATGCTTCCGCAGAAGGCAAAGCTTCTTTTTTCCCTCCACCCTTGGTCCATTTGACCAGGGATTCCTTCCCATGGGGGTAGGTGGGAGTTGTTTGGAGTATAAGGGAGATGGGACTATCCTGGTGCAAGCCCCTGCAATGTGGCCTATTTGTCTGTATTGCCCCCCTATATGTGTCCCTTAGGCTTATTATTGTGATGTAACGGTTTGTTAGACTCACAGACACAGGGGTTTAGGATAAAAACACAGTTTTATTAAATTCACAATACAGTAAGAACCTTCACAGGTCCTGTAATATACAGACAGTATAATACAGACACAGGTCAAGCAAGAGGAGTAAGTTTCCCAGGACTCTGGTATTGCAGGAGTTACAGTTCATCAATGATTGTAAACAGTCCCATGTGTGAAAGTACTGAGATAGCACTTATACCAAGCTTCAGGTTGCCCAAGCGCTAGCAGAATAATATGAACTGCCAGAGCTCAACAGATGTAGTAATGAGCACTGCCGGAGAAATAACGGATGTAGACACTTGTAACCGGTATAGCAGTAATGGAGGACAAGCCAATGGCACACTACCGGAGCAATAACGGAGGCAGACACTTTCAACCGGTGTAGCAGTAACGGAGGACTAGGCCAAGGCTCACTGCCGGAGCAGTAACGGAGGCAGACACTGGCAACCTGCAGGAGCAGTAACGAAGGACAAGCCAATGGCAACTACCGGAGCAATCATGGAGGCACACACTTGCAACCGGTATAGCAGTAATGGAGGACTAGGCCAAAGGCACACTGCCGGAGCAGTAACGGAGGCACACACTAGCAACCTGCAGGAGCAGTAGAGGAACAGGCTTAGGCAACCGGATTGTCTGCTGAATAAGAATGTCGCCGAGGCGACAATAGCTGAAGAAGCAGGAACGGCAATCAAGCCGGGTCGGTACACAGGAACAGGAACGTCAGCCAGGCCGGGTCAGAACACAGGAGCAGGAACGTCAACTGGTCCAGGTCGGTACACTGGAGCAGGAACATCAGCTAGGCCGGGTCGATACACAGGAGCAGACACTGAAGAGTAGTCAGGCAATCCGAGTCGGTACACAGGAGCAGATAACTGAAGAGTAGTCAGGCAGGCCAAGTCGGTACACTAGGAAACACTGAGCAGTAAGCGAGCACTGGTACAGGAACACCACGAAAGGGCACTGAGTGGGCGAAGGAGCCCAGTATATAAAGGCCATTCTGGTTGGGATCAACACTGGACAGCCAATGAGGGCATCACACAGGATAACTGACAGGAAAACAAAAACAAGGGAGCACGGGCACCATGATATGTGATCTCCTAACTGTCTTCGAGGTGCCCATTATGTTTCTGTCTTCCGTCTGTATTGTCCCTCCCTCTCCCTTATGTATGCCACCATACCGTTTTTATGATGCACATCTTGACCTGGGGTGCTTTATGCCTAGACCGATGGGGTTCAATTACATTTCTGTGTTTGTATATAATATATATGGGAAATGTGCTGCTACTTATCGGATTTTGGGTTGCGTAGGATCCCGGTTGCCCCTGGGTCCTTCCTCTTTAGGGGTTTGGTATCCCCGTCTTTGATTTTTGCTCCTTTTTGCCCATATGGACATCAATAGCGTTACCCCTTCTTTAGTTTCACTGGTGGGGACTGTCCTGTGGATTGCCGGGGCCTGGGGGGTGGCGGGGTCCCATGCAGCCTTGTGTCTGTTTCCAGAGTTGTGGTTTATCATACTACTGGCTATGTGGGGATTTTTCTCTAGATATTTGTATTGGGGGAGGTTCGTGTAGGCAGCTACCCTTAGACGGGTTGGTTTTGCAGAGTGGGGTTGATATACTTCTGTCCTACGAACTGTGGGTGACATGCTGGGAGGTTAATGTTGGGGATCTGGTACATAAGGCTTGAGATCTGGAGAGTGGTGGTCCCCGTGTACCCCGGAGAAAGCTCACTGTTTACTAGAGTTTATAGGTACTTAGCGGTTTATTTTACTTCTAGCTACAATGGTGCCTGGGCTCGAGACAGTACGCAACTTGGTCTTCACGTTTCTCCCAGCTTTGGGACGACTTGGACTGGCCCTGCTGCTCTGGCTCCTCTCCGAGGTTAGCTTTGATACTTTGGCGATGGTAATCTCTGGGGGCCCTTGGGCCTTCACTCGGAGCTTATTTAGAGTTGGGGTTTGTTACTTGTATTGGGGTATTCTTGAACTGTGTTATACGACTCTTGACAATGTCTGTGTTACCAGTGTATTCCTTTATAGCTCTCCTACAAACTTTTAAGATATATTTAGCCTCACCTGGCACTATTTCTTAGGGGTCCTCTCTTTTTCAGTTTATTATTTTATTGGGCGGCTGTGAGTGGTGGTTTGCTCTCTTAGCTTTAGTCCACTTCCCTGTCCTTTTAATTTTTTGCGGATTATCATTTTGCACCTTAGGTGTCCCCTTCCCTAGGGATCTCCTACCCGAGCCCTCAATTTTTCTGTCTCTTCTTACTTTTCTTCCTGTTTTTTTCTTTCTTCGGGGTTCTTCCTGTACCCTCTTTCCCCCCTTTTTTTTTTTTCTCACCCTTCATTTTTGCCCCTCTTGTGTCTGTCCATCCTTATTCCTAACTTACCTTCCACGTACTCTCTACTAGGCCACTTTCTGTTATGGCTACCCCGTATCCGGTGTCTCCCCATGGCCCATTGATGGATGGGAAGGGTGTTGACCCTCCCTTCCATATGAACTTCCACTCCTCGGGTCCTCAGAGAAAGAATGGGGTCTTGATCGTGATATGTAATTTGGTTGTTTTTAGGTCACGCAAGTGTTACATGACCCAGCCGGTAAGTATCTCCTGTTGTGTAGGGAGATTCCGGGTTCTCCTTTGACCCTTTTGAATGTCTATGTATCATGGTGCCCGTGCTATGCTGGCGACATTCTGTCAGTTTCCACTCCTGCTTACGCCTATTGGTTGAAGTGACTTTGTCCCGCCCAGTATTTGTCCTTAAATACCGGGTCTTGATGCTTGCAGTCTAGTCTCCATTATTGTCGGTGTCACCCAGGCGACATTGCTGGTGTGTTCCTTCCATCCGTGCACCACGATACACTGGACCTCTTCCTGCCATTCACGCTGAGGTTGGGCTTACTCTGGGCGCCTCAGACAGTTCACCTGACTGTGCAGTCGACTTTGGTCTGAGCGTTGTTAACCCTTCAATGTGGGTGCCAGTCACCATCTATCCGTGCAGTCTCCGGTCGGGTGCCTCTCCGGGCTCGTTGCTATTCCTCCGCTACTGCTACAGCAGTCCACAAGTTGCTCTGGTCTCCGTTGTCTATTTGGGCAATACACGATATTGTGCACTCTCTTCAGACTGAGAGTCTTAAAGGGCCTCGCGCTATTAGGGCCTGTCAGTCCTCCTGGCCTAATAGCAACCCATTCAGTGCTGCCTAGCTACAGAATCACACAAAAGTTACCTGACCTGTGTCAGTATATTGTGTTGTTGTATTTTGCATATACTGGACCTGTGTGGGTATCTCTCATTGTAACCTGTCCTGTGTCAGTACTATATTGTGTCATATATTACTGGACCCGTGAGGTTTATTTTTTATTGCAACTGTTCAATAAACCACAGCCAAACCTACTGTCTAAGTGTCAAACAAACCGTTACACTATGCTCCTTCTGAATCTGATCCTCGATTCTACTCTACACTTTCTGCTCTTTTGGACCAGGTTCCGACATCTTCTCTTTTGCTGGGGGGGTGATTTTAACGCCTTGATGGACCCAATTTTGGACAGGTCTGCACATCCCCCGGTTTGTGGACTACCTCCGAAATCTAGACTATTTACCACTTTGATTAGCTCTCACAAACTTTATGACTGCTGGTGCCTTCTCCATCCAGGGACGAGAAATTATACTTTTTATTCACACCCTCACAGGCACTATTCCCGGATTGACATACCATTGACATACCAACAATATGTTTGCATACCAATTCCTGTGAAGACATGGGAGATGAAGGAGTGCGCATGTTAGGGATCGCCTTCTGAACACCTTCTGAACAGCCTCAGTTTGATGCAACCACTGATGCTCTGGCTGGACAGCTAGACTGGAACCCATCTCCAAACGAGGATCACAACAGATAGCAGCAACCACATCACCCACAGCTGCCACAGGGACCTGTGGAGCAGCACAGGGATGACAGAGTGACACAAAGACCCAGGATATAAAGAGCAAGGGTCATGCTATTTGAAATGATGGACACTGAAGTAAGAGACCTTTGCAGGTTGACGTTGCACAGCATCATTGACCTATATGAGGTGATCAAAGATGATGTCAACCCCATAAACAACAATAACCATGCCCTATCCTGCTTGCAGAAGCTGACATGTGCCATCCATTTCATGACAAGTGGATTTTTCCCGTTCACAGAAGGATATGCATCTGATGTGTCCTAGGCCCTCAAGAGGAAGGCCAGTAGCTACATCTACTTCCGCTCCACCAACATGGAGTGGACATGTGTGAAACAAGAGTTTTACACAAGGGGAGGCATGCCCAGGGTCATGGGTGCCATAGACTACACACACTTGCGAACAAGAAGAATTTCCACTCCAGCAACTTACAGATGGTGTGTGAGGCCAAAATGAGGATAAAATATGTTGGTGCCTCCAATCCCAGCAACTGTCACGATTCATACATCCCCAGACACTCCTCCATCCACAGGGATTTTGAGAATAGGACCTATACTGGAAGATGGCTTTTGGGTGAGTCAGCAATCCAAACATCGCACAATATCCACAGGTGAACTCACACAATTGATGTAAACACAACTGAACATGGGCATGACACACAGGTAGAATGTGCCCCTTATATTACATCATCCACATACCATGTGGTCCCTGTCTCACCAAGTCACTCTCTATCTCTGTAAGCCATGGCTACTCACACCAATAACAAATCCACACACCCCTACACATGCTATAATGAGGCCTACGACAGAACCAGGAATGCCATTGAGTGCACTTTTGGACTCATGAAATCCAGAATCCATTGCCTGGATCACTCGGGGGGGGGGCTCTGCAATATGCACAAAGAAAGGCATAATCCTGGCGTATGCAATACTCCACAACCTAGCTGTAGACACACATATCTAGTTGACAATATGGAGCTATAACACCTCATGGAAGTACCTGTTCTCCATTCAAAGGATGAGGACACCCAGAGAGGTGCAGAGATAAGAGACAGACTCTTCAGGGACCACTTCACCCACAGTGAGTATAACATGGGAATCAACCACAATGCATGAATGTCCATGATCATGCTTGAGGAATGTGTGCAAACACACTTACACAACACATAATAATCTGTTTTACTCCACAGGATCACCCACATACACAGCCCTGTCATTGCCTTTTACACCCACACAGCTGGTACAGTATCAACTCCTCCATGGATGTGTCATATTGATGGTGTGAATTCAACTGGAATCTACCATTCCTTCGGCTATTATTATATTGCTACTTCAAGGATATCATCCATCCCTCTGCGAATAAAGGTACACCACATTTCCCATGTTCATCCTATTCTTTAGGTGAACTGACAGTAAATAATATATATTGATTTGAGCATAGCCTTATCAACCCTAGAACCCTTGGAGAGACAGAGTGATATCCTGTGCAATGCATTGGATACCTCCCTGTTATTCCAGGTGTTAAAGGGGTATTGGACTTAGCATGAGAATAATAGTTGTGCAATGCCTAATGTAGCAGAATAGGGATGAATATACTGTGTTATGTTGTCTACAGCATTGAAATAACTATTTGGGAGTCAAGTTGCAAGGTCGACACTGAGTGTGTGTGTGTGTGTGTGTGTGTGTACGCGCAGCATAATGACATTGGCATGGCAACACTCTCGGTGTCATGGATCTTGGTTCATATACTAGATGATGTATTACTACAGTGTTCCGTTCACATGTATGGATGGTTAACAACCCCTTTTTCCAAACCTTATGGGTTGTCTACTCCTCCAGAATGAAAAAGGTTAAAGCGATAATGACGGTTCATCCTTTGCATGACAGACAGTTAGACAGTGCAGTTTCAAAACCTATACAGCAATATTGCTCCTCTCCAGTGTTCAAAGACATTTTGGAGAAGGTATGAGCAGTTCAACTTGTTTGCTTAGTAGGCTGTTTTTATGTATCTTCAATCCATATTGGTACAATACAAACCCGTTTATGTTGTAATGTATTGGTAAACCTATTAAAAAAAAAGCCTATCACCATCCAAAATATATTATACTAGTTGAAGAGCCCGGTTACACGGGCCACATGCCACCCAGCAAGGGCTGCGGTGCAGTCATGCACAGTAGAGACTGCCCTCACCGCAGCTGATAACGGAGTAGGCTGCCCCAAATTTTTTCACCTAGCTTATTGTATTGAAACCAGTGGGGAGAAAATGATTTCCCCAACACATGAAAGTTTACTCTACTTTTCTGCAACCATATTACAGCCATATAAAAGAGTGTCAGTCTCTCACAGCATGTGTTTGCAAGAGGAGAAAGCAGCATGTTTTTGAACTAGAGAAGATAGGCAAACAAAGGGGAATGTAAGCTTAGTTTAGGGAGTCTTTTAGGTAGGACATTTGTTCTCTGTATTAGGGGAGTCTGGGGACACTGTAGGGGAGAAGAAGGGAGGAAGGTGTTTGACCCCAAAATTCTGTGTGACTGACTGGCAAGGCACAGCTGGGGTCTAAATTGTTTGCTACTTTGCTTTTATTGTCTCTGTGCTGGGGAAGTCAGGTGAAAAAAGTATTTTTTTTTTAGTTAGTTATAATTTTTTTGTTGCTGCTTTTAGTTATTTTGTTTTTTGGACTGACTGTGATAAGATAGGGTGAATAACGTAAAAAAAATATATAAGAAACAAAAAAGTTAAAAGACAATACATAAAAAAACTAAAAAAATATATATATTAGGTGACAGACAGCTGACTGGGAGCCTGATGTGAGCACTGTGACTGAGGCAGACTTGATAGACAGCAGACAAAATTGAGAATTTTGTTGAGGGCTAAGGCAAGACAACACACTCCATCAGTTGTGTACTATAGAGAGTAAAAACACACAAATTAGTTGAGTAATGTCCAGCAAATGCACAAGTGGCAGGCGGAAAGGTGGAGCAGTGCAGGGAAGGGAGTGTAAAGTGGTAGTTCAAAAACTTACTGCGGTAATGGTTGTTGCAGAGTGTGCAATAAATGATGATATAACAAAACAAAGGGAAAGAACAGAGCGCCACAATAGTGTAATAAGTTTTAACAATTGTTACGGATTAATAATAAAATATATTACACTCACATGTAAAATATGTCAGGGCTCTGTTATCAGAATCAACTGATAGTATAGCATACTGAGAATTTCACCCATCTCCGTTCAAGTTACTCACGTAATTACAGTAGTACGATTAATATCCCAAAATGGATCAGGCGGAGGCTTCACAGTAACAGTAAAATATTTTATTATTAAAATATAATAAAATATAAGGCTGTTAACGTTAACACGTTTTGCGGCTGGGAAGCCTCTTCTTCAAAGCACAGAAAAGCCTTAAACAAAATACACAGAACAAGAGAAGTCGCCGCCAAAGAACACAAACATATATCATGTGACAACATATATCAAAGATGTATCTCCACTGCCCATAGAATCACTATAACTCCGGAGAGGATCATGGGAGTCGTGTACCCAAATATAAAATATATACATAAAAAAGATTCAATATACACCGGAATCAGAAAAAACTACGGGTCATGGAAAGTGCTTGCATAGTGACAACGCCACAGAAAAAATGATATGTGTTTAAAGTGTGAGAAAATATGTAATGGAAATGCACAAGGGAAGATGAATTAAGTAAAAATGAAAATAAAAAGTACAACTGAAATAAAATAAAAAGAAATGTGAAAAAGTGGAAATATATATGTGGATCAAAAATATCAGTATCTACTTAAGATGTAGATCAATTGAATGTGATATCTATTTGAGAGGTGTTATAAATACGAACTAAAGACTATGATGAGTGATGAAAAGAAAATGTGCAATATACTTGTGTAGTTAAGATCGGATTATCTGAAACAATAGTAGTGAAGAAAGAAAAAAAATTGTTATGCAAGATGATAAGAGTGTAAATATGAAGTGAGTCAAGATGTCTAATCAAATCAAAAAATAATGGTGACGATGAAAAAATGAGAATTATGTTGAATTAAAATAAATAAAATGAAATAAAATAAAGTAGAATAGATAATGGTATCATAAGAAAATAATAGAGTATAATAATAAAAATACTAATAATAATATTGTTGAAAATATACACAAATATATATATATGTATATATACATATACACGCACACACACATATATATAAAATATAATAAATAAACCAGTGGTGATGATAATTGAAAACTATAGTCTAGGGGTCTCAATAGACTCATTGAGATCCAATGTAAAAGTGTAGACAATCTAACTATCCAAAATGCCTCCCTGTTATTGAGATGTTGTTCCCTGTTATACGTATATGTATTGGGAAACTGTTCTCTGGGCATTACTGTCAGGTCCGTGATTTTCTTTTCGTGGTGACTTGAAATGTTTTGACACACAATGTTGTATAAAACCACTTATGATATTATGTCTATGCTGTCCCATCCTTGTTCTTGTGTGGTTCTACCCACATACTGTAAACCGCATGTACAAGAAAGTAATAAATTATGAAATTACTATCGCAGTTCATTAACTTAACCAACTGAAAACATTCTGTGTGTTACGGTTTTCTGACACTCAGACGAGGTTTTAAGTAAAAACACAGTTTTATTGAAATGAAAACAAGGTATAGCGCCCCTGGGGGCCAGGAATGGCATAAACAGAACTGGTAATAGACAGGAGTAAGCACAAAATATCACACTATAATGTACTGGATATTAGGTTGAACAAGGGTTAATGCGTAAACCACTGATCAGTCACAATGGTAGTAATCAGCCAACGCCCAGATGAACCTATAAGTCTCTGAGGGTGCTATAGGCAATGTAGTAGGCTTGTACAAATCACTCTCATATAGCTGTATAGTAGGACGCCCAAGTAGACAGCACAGATATAACCAGAGCTGAGCGATTCCTCCTTAGAGGAGTATGATGGATTAGAGCCACTGCTGGAGCAAGAGAATGGAACCTGAATTGCCCTGAGTACTCGCAACTGGAAATACCCCTGCGTGCCAACGGAGACTAGAGCCAAGCCACCCTCTGGGTGCCAATCGGAGTCGACACTGCACAAGCAATAACGAGCCACGCACAGGTAGTGCGGTCGGTAGTAAAACACACTGAGCAATAGACCAGAGCCAAGACACCCTTCTGGTGCCGTTACGGGACAACACACTGCAAGAGCACACAGGAGGCACTAGCACCGGGAGGTGCATCTACGGTACAGCCACGTACCGGAACGGATACTGCTCTGCTTGTGTTAACGGATAGGCTAGGTCACAAGGCACGGCTCAGTAAGTGCTAATGGCTCGGATAGGTCGTATCGGCTTGGCAAGTGTACTGAGGGCTCAATAACGGAGGCAACACACACAGCAAGGTATTGGGCAGGTTCAGACACGGAGACAGCAGCTCAGCAAGGCTACAACAGCTCGGTTAACGGAGGCCACAGCACCGCACAGCAGAGAAGTGATAAAACAGAGCACTACTAAGCACAGTTCAGAATGTCGCCGGTAGGCGATCAGGATCCACAGGAACTCGGGAAACCGATGAGGAGCAGGAAGCACAGCTGGAACCGGGTCAATCACGGATCAGGAACGTCAGGCAAGCCGGGTCGATTCACGGAGCAGGAACATCAGCCAAAGCAGGGTCCAATCACGGAACAGGAACGGAGAATGGTCAGACGAGCCGAGTCGGTACACAGGAACGCAGTAAAACAGCAAGAAGGCTCAAACTCAGGAACACCACGAAAGGGCACCAGGCAGATGTCATAGGCCCAGTATATAAAAGGAACATCCTGGGCGGGCCAATCAGCCTGCTCCAATGCACAGGTACCATCAGTGTGACTGACGGGATCACGGGTACCGTGATAGAATTCAGGTCCACTGTAACACACTATCACCTTATCAGCGATCAAGGGACAAGTTAGGCAACGAGTTTTCAGGCATTTATAAATGCCATAATCAGAAGGACTAGTTGTCTTAAACAATGAATGTCCTTTCATAAACACTTCTGTGATAAGATGTTGTCCCTTAGCGGAAGGTCTTTTTAGAGCTCGATTTATATATCTACTGGGAGTGATAGTATTTCAATAGAATCCCCCAATGTTTATCAAATACTTTCCGAAGAATTAAAAGAAAATGTACAGACATTAACAATTTTGATGAACAAGCTGCGATCTTGAGAGAGCGTTTTTAGAGAAAGGATATCCAATAGATCTGATACATGATTCATATGAGAGAGCTAGAGTGAATTATACAAAAAATAAGAAAAATGGATCTAAGAACCAATCACAATTAGAAAGAACTCCCATGTTTATTACTAGATATTGTTCAAACTCACAAGATATCTATCAAGTATTCGATAAACATTGGGGGATTCTACTGAGGGACTTCTTCTTAAAGTCATGGAGTGAAAAGCCCAGTATAGTATATAGGAGAGCAAGAACTTTGAAAAATACTATCACTTCCAGTAAATATACAAATCCAGCTCTAAAAAGACCTCCCACTATGAGACAATGTCTTATCACAGAAGCATTTGTGAAAGAACATTCTTTGTTTAAGACAACTAGTCCTTCTGATTATGGTGTTTATACATGCCTGAAGATTTGTTGCCTAACTTGTCCCTTGATGGCTGATAAGGTGAAAGAATTCAGGTCCACTGTAACATCAGAATGTTTTCAATTGGTTAACTTAATGAACTGCGATAGTAATTTTGTAATTCGTATTTACTTACGTGTACATGCGATTTACAGTATGTGGGTAGGACCACACAAAAACTTAGAACGAGGATGGGGCAACATAAACGTAATATCATAAGTGGTTTCTTACAACACAGTGTGTCAAAACATTTCTTAGGTCAACACAAAAAGAAGATCACGGATCTGACAGTAAAGCCCATAGAACAAATTCCCAATACATATAAGTACAACAGGGAACAACATCTCAGTAAGAGGGAGGCATTTTGGATGTTTAGATTGTCTACACTTTCACCAATGTGCATCAATTAGTCTATTGCGACCCCTGGACTATAATTTTCAATTATCATCACCACTGGTTACACTGGTTATTTATTATATTTTTTATTTTCATATATATATTCTGATCCATTCCGCCTCCATGGAAAGTCACCATGCAGATATAGCCAGGGTTCTGCAGAAATTAAGAGAGAATAATCTATTTTGCAAAATGGAAAAGTGCGAGTTCCACCGCAAACAGGTCACCTTCTTGGGGTATGTAATTTCAGAGGTTGGTTTCACTATGGACCCTGAGAAACTCTAGGCTGTTCTCGAATGGCCGCGACCCGTAGGTCTCCGATTCCTTCAACATTTCCTCGGGTTCACCAATTACTACAGGAAATTTATCCACAACTTTTCCTTGATTGAAAACTCCTTACCGACATGACCAAAAAATATGGTAACTCCACGCACTGGTCCCTGGAAGCCATCAAAGCATTTGAGGCATTAAAAATTGCTTTTGCCGCAGCACCCATTTTGGTACACCCGAAACCTGAGCTTCCATTCATACTTGAGGTCAATGCATCTGAGACAGGAGTAGGCACCCTCCTGTCTCAATGTCCTACTCCTGAAAGCCAGCTGCACCCATGTGGGTATTTCTCAAAGAAGTTAAGTCCTGCAGAGTGCAACTATGAAATTGGTGACCGTGAGTTGCTGGCTATAATAATCGCTCTAAAAGAATGGAGGCACTTGCTTGAGGGAACTTCAGTGCCAATCCTAATCCTCACAGATCATAAAAACCTCACATACCTGTCTGACGTTAAATGCTAGACTCCAAGACAGGCCAGATGGGCCTTATTTCTGCCCCGTTTTAATTATGTGGTCTCATACCTGCCGGGTACCAAGAATGTCCGGGCTGATGACCTATCGAGACAGTTCTCGGCCACTAAAGAGGAGAGCCCTCCTAGTCCTATTATCTCTCTGGACCGAATATTTGCCACCATAAGTACAAGCATTACATCTCCCCTCGGGGAGCGAATACGGGCCGCCCAAGTAGATGCACCTGTTGAGACTCCTTCTGGGTGCTGTTTCGTACCTAGTAACCTCCATACCAAGGTTCTTTCCACATATCATAATACGAAGTCAGCAGGGCATCCCGGTAAGAACCAGCTTCTCTGGTTTCCCGTCTTTTCTGGTGGCCAGAACTTAAGAAAGATACTGCTGCCTTTTGTTGCTTCCTGTCCAGTCTGTGTGCAGACCAAATCACCCTGTCACCTTCAAGTGGGCCTTCTCCAACCCATACCCAATGGGGAGAAGCCATGGTCATACCTTTCCATGGACTTCATAGTCGACCTCTCTTTATCTAACGGTAACACAGTCATCCTCATGGTCGTTGACCGATTTTCAAAGATGATTCATTGCACACCTTTAAAAAAACTTCCATACGCTAAAGAGTTGGCTACGGTCTTTATTATGAGGTCTATCGGTTACATGGGGTTCCCAAAGTCATAGTTTCCGACCGGGGTAGCCAGTTTGTCTCGAGATTCTGGAGGGCATTCTGTGCGCAACTAGGTATCCAACTCTCCTAATCAAGGTTTCCTGCAGTGTTACATCTCAGACCATCAGAATAATTGGTCGGATCTGCTAACTTGGGCGGAGTTTGCTCATAACAGTGCTGTCTCTGCTTCTACCCGGCTCTCCCCCTTCATGGTGAATTATGGGTATCAACCCTCCATGATTCCAGATTCGTTCTCTCCCCAGGGGATTCCAGCATTGGAGGATCATCTCCAGCAAATCCGTTCCACACGGGTGCAGGTCCTAGAGTTGGTGCGACGATCACAACAATCCGAGGAGCTCCAGGCCAATCATAAATGCCTACCTGCACCCTCCTACCAGGTCGGGGAAAGGGTCTGGTTGTCCTCCAGAAATCTCCACCTCCAACTTCCCTCTCAGAAACTGGCTCCCAGCTTTGAGGGGCCTTTCTGAATCCTCCGATGTGTGAACCCTGTAGCCTATTGCCCTAGACCTCTCTCCTAATATGCGGATCCACAATGTGTTCCATGTCTCGCTGCTGAAACCCCTGGTATGCAATCGTTTCACTACGGTCACTCCTCGACCCCATTCGGTGCCCGCTGACAGCCATGAGGAGTTCGAAGTGCGCTCCAAAGTCTACTCTCGTAGGTTCCGGGGGAGGCTGCCTTTCCTTTGCTGAGCTGGCTGAATTAGCTCACCTCTCTGTGTTTGCTCACCTGACTGCTATCAGCCAACAGCCAACCTTCCCATGGTATTTAAAGCAACTTAGCTCACTACCTATTAGCCCTTGTGTCTGTTTCTGGAGCAAGTGCGTTATCCTGAGTTGCTGATTACCTGTGTATGACCTGGCTTCCTTTGACATCCCTTCTGGTTCCTGACTGCTGGCCTTGTTCCTTACTTTGCTGATCTCCATAATCCTGACCCTGGCTTGGCTGTGTACCTGTCTTGGTTCCTGACCCCTGCTTGTCTTTTGGTTAACGCTTCTGGATCACGATTTTCCTTTGTTTGCTTTTGTTATTTCAATATGTAGGGAACAGAACCTGAGTGGAGTTTCACAGTCCCCAGAGATCCTTCAAGGTAAACCTATCCTTGAGGTAGTCCTGTCTTGGGCTGAGTCTTCGGTTGTCGCCCCAGCCCTGTTAGATTCGGGGGCTGCTGAGTTTTTCATTGATTCTGGATTTGCAGCTAAACATTACATTTCTCTGATGCCCCACTCCTCTCTTTTGGCTATTCAAGCCATTGATGGAAGACCATTATAACCTTTGCATGTCACGCATGAGACGTGTTCCTTGTCTCTGAGGGTAGGGGCACTCCATGTGGAGACCCTGCAGTTTCAAGTCATTCATTCCCTTCATTACGGTATCATTCTGGGGTTTCCTTGGCTTCAGACGCATAACCCTTGGATTGATTTGCGAACCTGCGACATTGTGTCTTGGTCCATTCAGTGTACTAAGTCTTGCCTTCAGCAACCTACGAGAATACTATGTACCTCTACCTCTTTACCCGCAGAGTACCAGTCCTACAGAGAGGTATTTAACAAGGTAGAGCTAGTATGTTTCCACCACACAGGCAGTAGGACTGTACTGTTGATCTGTTCCCAGGTGCCATACCTCCCAGGGATCGTATTTACCCTTTGTCTACGGAGGAGAACTGAGCCATGGAGGACTACGTGGCTGATGCCCTATCTAGAGGAATAATTCACAAATCTTCCTCGCCAGCGGGTGAAGGATTTTTTTTTTTTTGCAAAGGAGGAGGATGGGGAACTAAGACCATGTATTGACTTCAGAGGCCTGAATAAGCTGATAGCCAAAAAAGCTTACCCCATTCCTTTAATTACAGAGCTACTCTATTGTGTTTACTAAGCTAGACCTTAGGGCTGCTTACAATATTGTAAGAATTAAAGATGGCCACAAGTGGAAGACAGTGTTTAACACCCGGAGCAGGCACCATGAGTATCTAGTGATGCTTTTCAGTTTCTGCAACGCTCCTGCTGTCTTCCAGGAATTCATCAATGAAGTCTTGAGAGATTTACTGCAGAGTTGTGTTGTGGTCTATCTGGATGACATCCTCATCCATTCTCCTACCTTAGAGGCCCATCGGACGGATGTGTCTTTGGTTTTGCAACTCTTAAGGGAGAACAAATTATTTTGTAAATGGGAGAAATGTGAATTTCATAGATCTCAAGTAACATTATTGAAGTATGTTATCTCCTCGTCTGGCCTAGCTATGGACCCACAAAAGCTTTCTGCAGTCTTGCAATGGCCTCTTCCGGTTGGTCTGAAGCTCTTACAGAGATTTTCGGGTTTCACAAACTACTACAGGAAGTTTATATGAAACTTCTCTACCATGGTCAAACCACTCACGGACATGACTCAGAAGGGGGCGAATATATCGGACTGGTCGCATAGCGCCCTTCAAGCCTTAGAGAATTTGAAGTCAGCATTTGCCATGGCTCCTGTCTTGTCCCATCCCTAATCCCACCCTACCCTTTACCCTGGAGGTTGATGCTTCAAAGTCTGGAGTAGGCGCTCTTCTGTCCCAGCGCTCGGCTCCCGGTAAGGCCTTACTTCATTCCGGGTTTTTCTCTAAGAAGTTATCTAAAGCCGAGAGTCTGTATGACGCTGGCGATCATGAACTACTCACCATTATTCTTGCCCTTAGAGAACGGTGGTATCTATTGGAGGGGAACGAGCACTCCAATTCTGATTGTGACAGATCACAAGAATCTCACATATCTGTCTGAGGCCAAGAGGTTGTCTCCACTGCAGGCCAGATGGGTTTTATTCCTGTCAAGATTTAATTATGTGGTCTCTTATCTCCCTGGTACTAAGAATATTCGAGCAGATGCCCTTTCCCGGCAGTTTGGGGCAGATTCCGAGGAGGAGAGTCCACCAACTCCTATCATTCCCTCCGACCGGATTCTGGCCACTATCTGCACAAATATTATCTCTCCTTTGGGAGAGGAGATATTGGCCGCTCAGGGTTCCGCACCTGCTGACAAACCCAGGTCGAGGTGTTTTGTACCCGACTCCCTACGTACCAAATTGCTGGAGACATATCATTCCTCAACGCAGGTCACATTGGGAGAGACCAACTCATATGGTCCATGTCTAGGCTATTCTGATGGCCGAGCCTGAGAGCAGACTGTTCCGCGTTTGTGGATGTCTGTTCAACTTGTGTGCAGACCAAGACTCCCAGACATCTTACAGTGGGTCTCCTCCAACCCATTCCAAATTGGGAACCTCACTGGTCGCACCTGTCAGTCAACTTTATGGTAGAACTGCCAGTATAGGAGGGCTACAGGGTCATCCTTATGATCGTAGATCGATTTTCTAAAATGGCTTACTTCATACCTCTTAAGGGTCTCCCCTCCTCCAGGGTGTTGGCCAAGGTTTTTGCTAGAGGTAGTTCATCTCCACGGTATAACGAAGGTTGTGGTCTCAGATCGCGGGAGCCAATTTGTGTCTTGTTTTTTTTGCAGACAAACTGGTATTCAACCCTCGTTCTCCTCAGCATACCATCATCAGTCTAATGGTGCTGCAGAGAGGTCTAATCAAGCGTTGGAACAGTTCCTCCATTGCTTTATTTCGGACCACCATGACAATTAGGCGAACTTGTTACAGTGGGCCGAGTTTGCCTAGAATAGTGGCATGAATTCCTCCTCGCAGAATTTCCTGTTTCTGATAAATTACGGGTTTCAACCTTCTCTTATTCTGGAATCTTTTGAGGCACAGAACATCCCAGCTCTGGATGAGCACTTGAGGGAAATCTGCTCCACTTGGATACAAGTCCAGAGAACCCTGCTAAGGTCCACGCAACGGTATAAGAGACACGCAGACTGTAGTTAACAGCTCCTGTTTTCCAGGTGGGAGAGAGAGTGTGGCTATCTTCCCGTAATCTGCACCTCCAGATGCCTTGTAGGAAACTGGCTCCTCTTTTTGTAGGTCCTTTTCAGGTCCTCTGTAGAGTTAACACAGTAGCCTATGCCCTTGAACTTCTGGCTAATATGCACATTTCCAATGTGTTTCAAGTATCTTTACTCAAACCTTTGCTTTGTAACCGTTACACATCTGCTCCTGTTCGTCCTAGGCCTGTCAGAGTGGGAGATCATGAAGAGTATGAGGTGCAAAGTATTCTGGACTCACGCAGAGTCAGAGGCCAAGTGCAATACCTGATACACTGGAAGGGGTATGAACCAGAGGAACGCTCCTGGGTTGCCAAGAGGGATTTACATGCTCCAGCTCTCATCCGTGAATTCCACCGGAGCTGAACCTCTCCCGTGGGGGAGAGGTTGTTAAGGGGAGGATACTATCACAGTGTGTCTCAGCGGTCTTCCTGCCTTCTGCCACCCATTCTCCTATCCTCTGCTCCATTTTGCAGAAAGCCAGGAGCAGGCAGCTGATGCTTCCGCATTCCTGGTGGTCGTGGGTGAAGGCGCGTATGAGTCACCAGTGACGTCACATATGCTTTTGTAGGCTCCACTCTGTTGGCCTAATTGCTTCCCGCCTTGTGGAGGTGTATTTAAACCAACCTAAGACTAGGGGTAGTTGCCCTTATGGGATGTTCCTACTAGTATCCTTGGGTTTTGTTGAATCTCATTGTGAACGTGTTTGGCTTCTGAATCTCCTCCATGTCTGCTTCCTGGCTTGTCTGACTATCCACATTGGTTCTGACCTGTGGCTCTGGCTGACTATTTGCCCTGTGTATGACCCAGGCTTGTCTGACTACCCACATCTGTTATGACCTGTGGCTCTGGCTGCCTACTCGCTCCGTGTTGATCCCGGTTTGTCTAAGTTCCCGCTTATCTGACTACCCACTCGTCAGTACCGCTGCTCAAGCTATCTCTACTCATGATTACCTTTGTCACACATACCAGTATCTGTGTGGTACGGGAGCATATACCCCTGGTAGGTCTGCTGACTAACAGACTGATAGAGCCATAGGTGAGGTTCTATTCCTATCGCTATCTAGCTCCAAGTAGTGCGGGCTTCGGCTCAGTGTACAGCCCTGGGTAGTGGACTGTATAACTGTCTGTCCTCCGGTGTTCTGGGGATTTTGGGGGATCTTCCTCACTACGTTTATTATTATTAATGAAGGTGGGTTTTAACTTACTGTACCTGGTCCTGACTATCTTTGAATTGGTTAATGTGACAGAGAGGGAGAGAGTGAAAGAGATAGAGAGACTGAAGGAGAGATAGAGAGAGACTGAAAGATAGAGAGTGTGAAAGAGAGATATATAGAGAGAGTGAAAGAGACAGAGTGAAAGACAGAGAAAGAGAGAGTTAAAGAGAGATAGAGAGTGAAAGAGAGAAGGAAAGAGAGAGATACTGAAAGAGAGTGAAAGTGTGCGAGAGAGAGAGAGTGAATGAGAGAAAATGAGACATACTGAAAGAGAGAGTAAAAGAGAGAGAGAGAGCAACAGAGAAATAATGAAAGAGAGAGAAAGAGTGAAACAGAGAGGGAGACAGTAAAAGAGAGAGAGGGTGAAAGAGAGAGAGGGTGAAAGAGAGCTAGAAAGAGAATGAAAGAGACAAGGAGTGAAAGATAGTGAGTGAGAGACGTAGAGAGTGAAAGAGACAGAGTGAAAGATAGAGAGAGAGAGAGTAAAAGAGAGACAGAGAATGAAAGATACTGAGAGAGTGAAAGAGTGCAAGACAGAGAGAATGAAAGAGAGAGAGTGAAAAAAATGAAAACATGGATATCACACACTACCCATTAAGCAAATATGGTGAAGTTATGAACTCTCCAAAATATTTCTAGGGAGAAAAAAATTACACATAATTCAATTTAGTTTTATAAAGTTTGTATAATTTTTGAAAATAGTAGCAGCACATAATCAATACTTCGGCATATCAGAATCAAATACTGATACTAAACAAGCGTTATAAACATCAGACGTGAGAAACATACACTGAATTAGGAATTACTCAAGTTCTTGACAAGGACACCAAAAAATGTAGTGTAAGACTGAATGTTTATTAGAATAATCCATTTACAATAATATACCTCTTTTGCTCATGTAATTCATCTCTATTGTATTGAACTACACGATTTGTGGTATTATTTAATAAAACATAACAGATGATAATCAAATATATATATAGTACTGTTTCTTGTTTATTCTAAACTTCATAATATAACAATTCAGTTCCTTTACATGCGAAGAAGTATTTTCCATTTCAGTTCATATATGCCTCTATATTTATTTGCCAACACTGGCCAAATAATACAATTTATATTAGAATTTGTAATCAATATATACTAGTATTATATAAATTCACTTCAACTGTTTTTTTTTTATTCTTATTACCTTGTTCTATAACAATGGCACTATGTGGAACAGAAGGGGACTACTTTTTATTAGAGCTCACGCTGCACACTCTCAGAACATCTACATGTGTCACACGAGCCAGCATAAGGCAGGCTGTCTTGGGATTTGGTTAAGGAGCTCATCACCCCCTCCCATCGGGTATTTTGATAGGAGCACACATTATTGCCAGATTAAATTTAGTACATGCACAAACGGAGGAATAGCAAAGATGGCTGACGGACTGGAAGATTGAGCTCATTGAAAGAAGGAAAAGCAAGTACAGTAAGGGTAAATTAATTAAAATAAAGGTGGATTTGCATTATATATATATATCTCAAGTATACAAATGTGGAGTTTCATAGGTTTCATAGGGATGGGCGAAAATTTTCATCTCAAAATGAAATCGGTGAATAATGGCACTTTCCACTTGTGAGTAATTTCCAGAGAAAAGTGCTGATTTTCTGCTATTTTCGCCTTGCTCATTACATTGAAATCAATGGAACACTGAATTTACACACAACACATTGCAAATATTATTTTATTTCCCAAAAGCATAGTATAAAAGGGGCATGAGGGTGCCTGTGTTGGTGGGTTGTGGGGAAAGAATCAGTTGAACAGATAATTTTTTTTGGGGGGGTTGTTTACTGGGATTGGGGGTC
Source organism: Rhinophrynus dorsalis (assembly GCA_037306005.1). Lineage (NCBI taxonomy): Eukaryota > Metazoa > Chordata > Amphibia > Anura > Rhinophrynidae > Rhinophrynus > Rhinophrynus dorsalis. The sequence goes on along the minus strand of CM074720.1, from coordinate 358,588,114 downwards.
AGTTAATAAAAAATAAATCCTAAATACAATAAAAAAAACCCATAAGACATGGTATAAAAGGGGTCTGAGGAGGGTACCTGTGTTGGTGGGTGGAGCCTGGGGAATGAATCAGTTGAACAGATTATTTGTTTTTTTGGGGGGGTTCTTGACTGGTACTGGGGGGACAGTTAATAAAAAAATAAAATAAGAAATTTGTATGTAAAGTGATAGAGACAGGAACCTCCAACCCCCTGACATAAGCTGCCACTGGGGTGGAATGATACTTGACTTGATAGAGTATTTTGTAGAGGCTGATTTGTTGTTAGAGGTCCAAGTCCTGAAGAATCATTGATTTGTAGGACTTAAACTTGTCTGACATAAGCCCTAAGGAAACATTGCTTTGTAGGGCTTAGGCTTCTTAGAAACAAGCCCCCAAAAATTGTTTATCTTTTTTGTAGTACTTTGTTTTTTATTTTATTTTTTTTTAAAGCACAAGCCCTGAGAAAAAAAATGCCCTACTGGCCTAGTGCTAGCAGGTCATGTTGGCCAGTGGCCACTGTCAAAGCCAGTGAAGATGCCGAATTTGTGACTGCTGTTCCTGCTGCTGCTGCTAAGTTGTTTAAACAGCAGGATGATTAGGCAGCTCAAAGGGAATTGGATCAACATCAATATCAGTAACATTGGTGATGGATGATGAAGGTTCCACTTGCCACTACTAGCTCCAGTGATGTGCCGGAGGCAGTAGCAGCACAATAAGCAGCCCCCAGTATATGTGGAGAAAAGAAGAAATTGGCCAATAATTCTTCTCCACCTGCTTCCCCTCCAAAATCATGGGTGTGTTGTTATTAGAATATAAATTTTTCCCTTGAGAGCAGGAACTGTGCCTCTCATCGGCAACTGCAATGTGCACAATGTGTGTGGTAAAAACACCTGGGAGCACAACTGTATCCAAACACCATGACACCAGAACCCAAGTACTGCACTGTCACTATACCCCGTGTCCACACCCCGCTAAGGACATATGACAGCTTGCTGACGAAACCTCCCTGCCACCATCTTAGCATATTCTGCAAGATGGAATCTCCTCAGGTACCACTTGATGCCCCGCTTGCGCTTCTTCTCCACCACACTGGCATGTGTGGTCAGTGCACCACACAGTCTGCAATGGGTGGAGACGAACTGCCACATCCTAATATCAACAGAGTGGCTATCATTTGGCGGGGAGGTAACAATGAACAAGGAGGATTGGCAGAAGGCCTAGAGGAAGAAGATGATGGCGAGCTAGTTGTTTCACTCTTCATGGAATTTCCAGTCTCCGCCTGGGTTTCTCATTCTTCCTCCTCTTTGATCTCTGGCTCTCCTCTTGTTGCCTTTCTGGAGAGTCAGGGGGTACAGCAACAGCGGTGCTCGATTTCTGTGGTGGGTGTTTGGCTTTAACATGTTTGACACAAATGTCATGGTATCTGTTATCGGAGAGGTTGTGCCAAGGTGCGTCCCTCCTTTCTCATTCTCACTGTCTTGTTACAAATTGTGCACAGTGCCGTTGTTGATGACTGCACTGTTCCTGCCCCAAGAGAAATATAGTCCCACACCCATGACTTCAGAGGAGAGGGAAAAATTGAAGAAGAATGTCCCCCTTCTTCTTGTCCTCCACATTCCCCTTTACAGTCTGTGCCAGTGGATGATGTCGCTGCTGTTGCTGCTACTGCCTCAGAATCAGCACTGCAGCTAGGACCAGGATTATTGCTGCTGCTGGCAAGTGGAACCTGTCCTAGTCCCGCATCACTTGTTGACCCCATTCCCACTGTGTCCATGGTGGTCTGTGGAACACTAGCCTACTCCTCAGCATACTGCTACCCTTGCAACTCAGCAACCCCAGGAATTAGAGCAGTTGCAAATTCCTCAAATTCCAAATGCTCACTGCTGGTTGGAGGAGGTGATGAGCAATGTGACAGAGGGTCCCCTAATGTCACACTTGCCATTTCTTGGTGACGTGAAGATGGCAGACTGGCAGCAGTAGCAGCAGGCACAAGAAGCAGATCTGTGCTCCTGGTGGTGGTATTATTACCGTGGTGACAATTCTGCCTTCTTCAAGATCATGCTCCACACAGACAATGCCGTGGGGGGAAGGGGACTCCCAAGGTAAGGGGAATAGTGTGGGCTTCCTTGACCGCTAATCTGGATGCTCTTGATTGCTTCCCTTACCACTCTCCTAACACTATTTCCACTGGCTGCTTCACCATCACTGTTACTACTACTAACACCAACCTCAATTTCAGCTCCTGAGTCTTCCTCCACACACTATTAACATGAGGATTTTGATTACCCCCTCCTTCACTCCTAATGCCAACAAGCTGCTGGACCTTAGTAGTATCAGTACTAGCACTGGCGGTACTGCTTGGGGATGACAAGTGTTACTTAGGGTCTGTTATAGTATTGGGTTGTGGCTGCCGAGCTGACCGCAGCCTTACCCGACAGCTCAGCCGCAGTCCTCATCTGGCGGCTCCAGCCTCAATACCTGTCCATCTGTCTCCCCCTTCAGCTGGCCGCATAGTCTGTTGGTGGCTCAGCTGCTTCTATGAGCCGGGTCCTGGTCTCTTCTGGCTCCCCATTGCAGCATATTGGTGCACGTTCAGGCTGGGACGTGCATCCCATTTAAAGAGACAGCACGTTTGTGGCTCCTCCTCTTCCTGGGCCAATGGGTACATAAGCTTCCTGGACACCATTTTCAGTCGCCCTTTCATGGTGTCCAGTGCAGTAGGCTTGTGATTTGACCCTGTTTGTCTGACTAACCGTCCCAGTTCTGACCTATTGGCTCTGTGCGACTACCAGCTCTGTGTATGACCCTTGCTTGTCTGAGATCGATTCTGGTGCAGAACTTGCGACTCTGGTTGACCACCTTCTTGTGTATGACCCGGCTTGGCTGACTACCCTCTTTGGTGTTGACCTGGGGCTCTGACTACTGCACACCCAGCATTTCATCGCATCAGTAGATATTCCATCTGGTGCAAACCTTGGCTAGTCCGACTAACTGCTCCGTGTATGACCTTGGCTTCCTAGCACCTATCTGACGCTGGTACGGCTCCTTGTACCTTCCTTGGCATCTTCCTTTCTGGTGCCTATAGGTACGGACCTGTAGCACTGTTGTCTCCAGTTTCGGATATCTATACCGATGCCTTCAGGTGCGCGCCTTCTTGCCACGCTCCTACTCCTCAGCACGCTATCTCTTATCCTGTAGCGTCTCTTGGTGCCCTCAGGCACAGGTCTGTAGCACAGTTTCTCCTGTTTTATCTGGGACTATCTGGCTCTGGCCGGTAGTACAATATCTCCTGTTTCAGACGTTTCTGTGCTGGTGCCAGCAGGCGTGGGCATATAGCACAGTTCACCTATTCGTTGCATCTATCTTATTCAGGTGCGGACCTGAGTCTTCCTGTTTTCTCCTTATTTCCTGTGTACCGTATCTGCCACCAAGAAGTCTTGTATGTCATACATTGCTGAGTATTGTATGCCTATCTATACTCTGTTTGCATTGCGGTTTGTCTCAATAAAGATTACTTTACCTTTAGTACTGGTCTGTGCTCATTCTTAACAACCGTGACAGTACGAAAGGGCCATGTCTACAGACAATACTGGTAACCCTTCCACCCAGGACCTCGTAGCCAGGATGGAGGTTCAAGGGCAACGTATTGATCAAATTACAATAGCTTTGCAAACTCTGTTAAACCGAACCGCTCATCTTGACCGCCCTGCTGGGGCAAACCCGGTAGCGCCAGCCAACCCTGATGCAGGCTTGATCAGGGGTTCTTCTTGGCATGCTCCTACTCCTCAGCGCTTTGAGGGGGATCCGGCGCTGTGTCGCAGGTTCCTAAATCAATTAAATATATTCATGGAGATGGTACTACAGGCATTTCCCAATGACAGCAGTAGAGTCGGTTTTCTGATTTCACTAATCTCTGGCAAGGCCTTGGCATGGGCCAATCTGTTGTGGGAGACAGATAAACCTATTGTTTATGACTTTCTGGCATTCGTGGATTCCGTCAGTAAAGTCTTTGACATGCCCGGTCTGAAACATCTGCCTCCAAACATCTCATGACCATACGCCAGGGTACTCGTATGGTGGCCAAGTATGCGATTGAATTCCATACCCTGGCAGCAGAGGTTGGTTGGAATAACGAGGCTTTAGTGACAGCATTCTCCCAGGGCCTGTGCGACTTGGTCAAAGATGAAATTTCTGCTTGCGACATACCCCGAGACTTGGATGAATTAATTTAATTTACGATACTGATCGATACCAGGATCAGGGAAAGACCTTCCTTTAGGGAGTGTCTGCGCAGACCTCCATCTCGTTTGGCCTCCAGCTTTACTTAACCACCCATTCCTCTCTCGCCTCCAGGCCTTGTCTCTGGGGGAAGTGAGCCCATGCAGTTGGGGGCAACTCGCCCTTCCGGGGAGGAGAGAGCCTTCCCCCAGAAGGCTTGTATTGTGGCAAATCCTGCCGTCTGTTGAAATCTTGCCTTGTGTGTCCGGGAAACGCCCGCACCTAAGTTCCTGTAAGGGACAGATCTTAGGTGGCATATTGTCACAGACTCAATAACGACAAGCGGACCAGTACTGTAGGTAACGCACTCTTTATTAGGATATGCACGTACAGAAAGAACGGCAACAGCAATAACAATACAATATAGCAGATGTGATGAAGGCTAGCGCTGCAAAGGAAGCACCGAGCTGAGCTCCAGAAGACAGGGCGGAGATAAGCTGCCTAAGTTCCGCACCTGAGGATCACACAGGTCCGCACCTGTACCGACAAGGTTCTATAGAAAGGCTACAACGCCACTGGTACGCACCTGACAGACAAGGTACAAGAGAAAGGCTACTACATACAGGTCCGCACCTGAACTGCCAAGGATCCAGAAAAGGCTACTGCACTACAGGTCCGCATCTGAATGCCGCAGTAAATGTACAGGGACACGGAGAGGTCTGCCAGGACCACCAGGAGAACCCTACCAGTTATTCACTGAAGCGTTGGTATGCTAGGTGCGCAGTGGACAACCCCAGGTAGCGTCAAGGTGGGTAGTCAGACAAATAGGAACCCCCCCGGAACAATTCTGAAACAGAGCCCAAGTTGTACCAGATAGGTATAGGACTAGCCAGGGTCATACACAGAACGGGTAGTCGGACAGAGCCAAAGGTCAGTACCAGAGACAGATAGTCACCCAGGCCAAAGGTCATACACAGAGGAGTTAGTCTACCAGAGCCGCAGGTCCACACCAGAAGGAATATCAGCCAAGCCGGAGTCATACACAGGGCGGGTAGTCAGACAAACCAAAGGCTGGCACCAGAACAGGTAGTCAGACAAACCAAGATATGTAAAAACACTAGCCAACTGCACTGGACACCACGAAAAGGCAATGTAACAGTTTTATGTACACTCAGAAATGGAATGTTTTGGTAAAACACAGTTTTATTGAACCACACAGAATAAAATTAACCCTCGTGGGTCCAGCATATAAATACAATTATAATACTGACACAGGACAGGTTACAGTGATGTCAATACCCCACACGGGTCCAGTATGTGTAAAACAAGATACAATACTGACACAGGTCAGGTTACAGTTCGTATGATTCAGTGAGACAAAGGCAGAATGGTACTATTAGGCCAGGAATAGCTGAGAGGCCCTAATAGCGGAAGGCCCACAGGACATTCTCCATGCAGAGAGTGACACAATAGCGACTGTAGCCACCAGGATACGAGACTGGCTGGAACAACAGAGGTAGACTGCAACCAGAGGTGTAGTGTAACGCCAAATCGAGACTGCAATAGACTGTGACCCAAGTGCACAGCACCGCCCCGCAAGGGGTTAACGAACGCTCCAACCTGAGGATAACTGCCAGATCGCATAGACAGACTGAGGCCCCAAGAGTAACCCAACCTCAGATTAAAGGTAGTAAACAGGCCAAACGTACCATGGTGCAACCGTAAATATCTCCACACAGGTGTGAGAGAGGACAGGGCACTATGGGGTGACCGGGTCACAGTATTAGAACTGCCTGAGCAGTAACCGAGGCAACTGGAGGTCTGTACAAGACTGAGAAAGAACTGGACTACAGCCCCAAAACGGATCACCAGAAAGAGTGTGTTAATGCGCACAAAACGCGTCAGGCGCGTATATGTGTCTGAAACTTTGCATCCCCGTGAGGGAAGCATTGTATTTGTTTGATGTTTTTAATACATTTTCTATAATAAACTTGCAACTTTTTACAACTATATACTGGTTGTTTTATGCTGGGGTGGTCCTGTGAGCGCTCCCGACCTGTGGTCCTCCTGGTGCGAATGGTTGCCAGAGTACGATCCGGCGAAATCACAGGCGTAGGATCGCACTCCTCTTTAGACAAGGACCCAAACTGACGGGACAGGGCGTCAGCCCTAATGTTTTTACTACCAGACAGATAAGATACCACAAAATTAAAGCGCAACAGGAATAATGCCCATCGAGCCTGTCGTGAGGACAAGTGTTTTGCCTCAGAAAGATAACACAGATTTTTGTGATCAGTAAGGATCAGAAATGGAACGGAAGTGCCCTCAAGTAAGTGTCGCCATTCACGTAACGCCAGAATAATGGCCAACAATTCACAATCTCCAACGTCATACATGGTCTCTGGCTTAGAGAGTTTGTGAGAAAAAAAAAAGACAGCAGCAACGGCTCATCAGGAGATGACCCCTGAGACAGGAGGGTGCCTACTCCCGTCTCAGACGCGTCAACCTCCAGAGTAAATGGCAACTTCAGATTAGGATGTCTCAAAAGCGGAGCGGCCGCAAAAGCTGCCTTGAGTGTTTCAAAGGCTAGCAGAGCACCAGGAGACCATTCAGAGGTATTAGCACCCTTGTGCGTCATATCCGTAATAGGTTTGACATTAGTTGAAAAGTGTCTTATGAATTTTCCATAATAATTGGCAAAGCCCAGGAATCTCTGAATAGCTTTGAGTCCCATAGGAAGAGGCCATTGGAGTACTGCTGACAGTTTCCCAGGGTCCATAGCCAACCCAGAAGAGGAAATTACATACCCCAGGAAGGTCACCTGGGACTGGTGAAATTCACATTTCTCCAATTTACAGAAAAGATGATTAGCCCTTAGGAGTGACAACACTTTTGCCACATCTGTAAGGCGTTGCTCAATATTTGGGGAATGGATGAGAATGTCATCCAGGTAGACGACCACACAACTCATCAAAAGGTCCAGAAACACATCATTAATGAACTCCTGGAAGACAGCAGGAGCGCTGCACAGACCGAAAGGCTTTACCAGATATTCGTAGTGACCACTCCTGGTGTTGAATGCTTGTTTACGAAGAAGAACCCTGCTCCTGCCGGGGAGGTGGATTTCTTAATAATCCCTCTAGAGAGAGCGTCCGCCACATAGTCCTCCATGGCCTGGTTTAAAGCCAAGGAAAGGGGGTAAACCCGACCCTTAGGAGGAACTACCCCAGGCACCAATTCGATAGCAGAGTCATATGATCTATGAGGCGGAAGAGTCGTGGCCTGCACCTTGTTGAAAACCTCATTGAAGGACAGATACTCCTTAGGTAAGGTGGAGGAGGAGGAAGGAGACAGGCCCAAAATTCTAACAGGACGAGTCAGGCATGACTCTGTACAACGTGGAGATCAAGACAAAATGTCGCAATTGTGCCAGTCCATCCTGGGGTTATGTTTGAGAAGCCACGGAATCCCCAGAATGGCCGCATGATGTGGGGAGTTTATGACCTGAAACTGGAGTGTCTCATGATGTACGGCTCCCACCAACAGGTCTACAGCAATGGACTCATGAGTCACCTGAGGCAGTTGTAATGGCCTGCCATCGATAGCCTCTATCGTCAATGGAGATGCCCGTGGCAATATAGGAATGGCATGTTTCTCTACAAAACCTGCATCAATGAAGTGACCCGCCGCTCCAGAATCAATTAGGGCCGGGGTTATTACAGAGGATTTGGCCCAACAAAGGACGACTCCAGAGTGGGTTTCTCTTGGAAATCTCCTGGGGACTGTGCGACCCCACCTAGAGTTTGTCCCCTACTTGACTCTAGGTGCGCCCGTTTCCCGGACGTATGGGACAATTGCGCAACGAATGTCCGGGTTTACCGCAATAAAGACACAGCCCTTCCCTTCTGTGGAATACTCTTCCCTGTGCCGACAGTCGGGTAAATCCCAACTGCATAGGCTCCCCCCTTCCTAGGTCGGAACTAGGAGGCTTGGGAGGTAAGGGAGGAATGGGTGGGCAATTAAATGTTGGTGCCAATCGAACTGGAGGCCTTCGCAGACGCTCCTTAAATGACAGTCTCTCTCTGAAACAAGTATCAATCAAAATGATAATCGAAATGAAACTGTCTAGATCTGAAGGCAATTCTCTGGCCGCAATCTGGTCTTTGATTACGTCGTTTAGCCCTTGTGAGAAGGCAGCTACCAGCGCCTCATTATTCTATCCTGCTTCCGCTGCCAATGTGCGAAACTCTATTGCATATTCGGCCACTGTACGACTGCCCTGGTGGATAGACATTAATTGTTTGGCAGCAGAGGTGGAGCAGGCAAGTATGTCAAACACACGTTTAAATGTGGCCACAAACCCAACAAAATCATGAATGATGGGTTTCTCATGCTCCCAAAGAGGATTGGCCCACGCCACTGCTTTGCCAGACAAAAGTGAAATCAGTAATCCGACCTTGCTGCTCTCATTGGGAAATGCTTGCGGTACCATTTCCATATAAATGCCCAACTGGTTTAGGAAACCACGACACAGGGCTGGATCTCATCTCCCCCATAACGCTCAGGAAGCGGCGCCAGATTGTAAAAACCCCTGATCATGCCTGCATCAGGAGTGGCTTGCACTGCCGGTGCCAGATTAGCAACGGAAGGGGCCAGCGGTTGTCCGACAGGAAGGTCAAGGTGTGCAGTACAGTTCAACAGGGTCTGTAATACAAATGTTATTTGATCAATTCGTTGATCCTGAGCCTCCACCCTGGCTAGTAGGTGCTGTGCCGAAGGGTTACCAGTACCGTCCGTAGAAATGGCCCTTTCGTACTGTCACTGACTCAATAACGACAAGTGGACCAGTAGTGTAGGTAACGCACTCTTTATTAGGATATGCACATACAGAAAGAACGGCAACAGCAATAACAATACAGTACAGCAGATGTAATGAAGGCTAGCACTGCGATGGTAGCATCGAGCTGAGCTCCAGAAGACAGGATGGAGATAAGCTGCCTCAGGTCCGCACCTGAGGATCACACAGGTCCGCACCTGTACCGACAAGGTTCTAGAGAAAGGCTACAATGCCACAGGTACACACCTGGACAGACAAGGTACAAGAGAAAGGCTACTACATACAGGTCCGCACCTCAACAGCCAAGGATCCAGAAAAGGCTACTGCGCTATAGGTCCGCACCTGATCGCCGCAGTAAATGGACAGGGACACTGAGACGTCTGCCAGGACCACCAGGAGAACCCTACCAGTTATCCACTGGAGCGTTGGTATGCTGGGTGCACAGTGGACAACCCTAGTATCATGGTGCCCATGCCATTCGGCGACATTCTGTCAGTTTCCACTCCTGCCTAATGCCTGCACTGTGATTGTCCCGTCCAGTATTGTCCTTAAATACTCTGGCACACCTCCTGTGCCCTTTCATGGTGTTCCAGTACCAGCGCTTGTTTCTGATTCTTGTATGCTCTCAGTGTATCGACCCGGCCTGACTGACTACTCTGCATCTTGTTTCCTGCCTGTGCACCAACCCGGATTGCCTGACCATTCTGTTTCTCATCTCCTGTGTACCGACCCGGCTTGGCTGACGTTCCTGCTCCGTGTACCAACTTGGATTGGCTGATGTTCCTGCTCCGTGTACCAACTCGAATTGGGTGACGTTCCTGCCCCGTGTACCGACTTGGATTGGCTGACGTTCCTGCTCCGTATACTGACTTGGACTGTTCTCCGTTCCTGTGCTGTGTGGATTCCGCCCGGTTGGGCTGCTGCCTCCTCCGCACGACCTGACCGGTCTCCGGTTAAGGGTAGTGCTTGTCTCTCGCTGTCTCTGGACAGCTTTGCAGATTGGTCTCGGTTGCCTCCGTGTCGCCCCGGCGACATTCCTATTGGTCTGTCTTACGAACCGTTCCAGGTTGGGTGCCTGTCAGGGCAAGTAGCTCAGTTTTTCGTTACTGCTACGGCAGCGCTCAAGTGGCTCAGTTTCTGCTCCTGCTACGGCAGTGCTCCTATTGCTCAGTCTCCGTTACTGCTATGGCCGTGTCCCATTGCCTAGTCTCCGTTACTGCTATGGCAGTGCCCCGTTGCCTAGTCTCCGTTACTGCTATGGCAGTGCTCAAGTGGCTCAGTCTCCGCTCCTGCTACGGCAGTGCTCCTATTGCTCAGTCTCCGTTACTGCTATGGCAGTGTCCCGTTGCCTAGTCTCCGTTATTGCTACGGCAGTGTTCAAGTTGCTTAGTCTCCGGTACTGCTACGGCAGTGCTCAAGTTGCTCAGTCTCCGTTACTGCTACGGCAGTCCACAATTGTCTGGTATCCATTATCTTGGGCGTTACTCAAATTAAAGCTCTCACCTCTGTTTGAGCTTCTTAAAAGGCCTTGCTACACTAGGGCTTGTCAACGGTCTCTGCCTACTATTAACCCATGCACTACTGATAAATTGGAACTCACACAAGATCTGCCTGACCTGTGTCAGTATATTGTTATATGGACTCTCTACATATACTCGACCTATGTGGGCTTACCTCTGTATAACCTGTCTAGTGGCTGTATTATATTATGCATATATTACAGGACCTGTGAGGGTTATTGTGATCTTTATTATTTAATAAAATTGTGTTTTATCCAAACCTACGGTGTCTGTGTGTCAAACAAACTGTTACACCCAGGTAGCGTCAAGGTGGGTAGTTAGACAAATAGGAACTCCCACCGAGCAATACTGAAACAGAGCCGCAAGTTGTACCAGATAGGTATAGGACTAGCCAGGGTCATACACAGAACGGGTAGTCGGACAGAGCCAAAGGTCAGTACCAGAGACGGATAGTCAGCCAGGCCAAAGGTCATACACAGAGGAGTTAGTCTACCAGAGTCGCAGGTCCACACCAGAAAGAATGTCAGCCAAGCCAGGGTCATACACACAGCGGGTAGTCAGACAAACCAAAGTTTGGCACCAGAACGGGTAGTCAGACAAACCAAGATATGCACAAACACTAGCCAACTGCACTGGACACCACTAAAAGGGCAAAAGAGTTAGTGCCCAGGCAGTTTAAGTACTCTAAGCTCACCCCTGGAAGGTGGAGCATTGTCACTTTAAGAGCCGCACACGTCACTCAAGGAATCCCCCAGTGACGCGCGCTTGACTCAGTCGGCCAGCAGAGGGAGCCAAAGCTATGCAGGAACCCACACGCACAGCAAAGGAAGCCGCATCCAGAACACCACGGGACCACAGAACGGGGCACAGAGCAGCCAGTTCCCTAGAAAGGGAAGCCTGAATGCTTACAAATATCCCAGTCCCCGGAGGTGGTAATGGGTAAACATATCCTCGAGGTTATCCTGTCTTGGTGTAATTCCTCTACAGTTGCCGCTGCATTGCTCGATTCAGGGGCGGGAGGATACTTTATGGACGTAGACTTCACTGGAAGACATGCTATTCCTCTGCAGTCTCGCGCTTCACCTTTGGCTATTAAAGCCATTGATGGGAGGCCCCTTCAACCCTCCCATATCACTCAGGAGACACGTCCTTTAACCCTGAGTGTTGGAGCCCTGCACTCAAAAACCCAGCAATTCCAAATTATTCAATCACCACACTACGCTATTGTCCTGGTGTTCCCATGGCTGCAGACGCACAACCCCAGGACAGACTGGCAAACTTATGACACAATATTATGGGCTCCTAGTTGCAAAGTACCTGTCTTGCATGACCCATAAAACTAATGTGTACATCCTCCATAGTCCTGCCTGAGGAGTACAGGGCCTTCCATAACGTATTTGATAAAGTCCAAGCCAGTGCTTTGCCTCCCCATAGGGCTTATGATTGTGAGTTCAACCTAATCCCTGGAACTACTCCTCCTAGCGGTCGTGTTTATCCACTTTCGGTGGAGGAGATGAGGGTCATGGAGGAGTATGTAGCCGAAGCATTTTCCAGAGGAATAAATCGTAAATCCACGTCACCGGCGGGCGCTGGGTTCTTTTATGTTAAAAAGAAAGATGGGGAACTGCGCCCCTGTATTGACTATCGTGGTCTGAATAAGTTGGAAACTAAGAGCGCCTACCCTGTACCCCTGATAACCGAACTTTTCGGCAGACTAAAGGGTTCTAAGGTGTTTACCAAACTTGACTTAAGGGCTGCATATAACCTTGTTTGCATCAAAAGTGGTGATGAATGGAAGACTGCATTTAATACCCAAAGTGGCCACTATGAGTATTTAGTGATGCCCTTCGGGTTGTGCAATGCCCCTGCTGTCTTCAAGGAGCTGACCAATGACGTCATGACACAGTTGTGGTATATCTGGACAATATTGTCACGGTTTTGTTGAACACTCAGAACAGTTTGGTAAGGTTAAAATAACTTCATTCAAGAAAAGTTCAAAGACATAGGTCGGCCTAGAACCCATACAACAGAGTAGATATACAGGCAAGTGGATACAACAGTATATGCCAATTATATGTGGTGAAAATAATCTCTAGACAGAAAAGGTACTGGCTTGAATCAGGAAAGCTGGAAGGATCACTAGGCAGTGGACTGAGCACAGGACCGGATCGTAGGTGGTCAAAGAATGGTGACAAGCTCAACCCTGCCGAGTGAGGCAACTCTGCTGACACACCCAGATGCTTGGGAGGCACAGAACCCACGGAGGAAGGCAACACTATTGGCACAACCCAGATGCCTGGGAGGCACGGAACCCAAGGAGTGAGGCAACACTACTGGCACAACCCAGACGCCTGGGTGATATAGAACCCACGGATAGAGGCAACGCAGACACTGGCACCAGACGGCAACAGACCGAGATAACTCTCCCAGAAATAACCCTAGAACGCTAGGGGTGGATCGCAGCACAGTAAGTATAAGGGTGTGAAATACCAGTGTCCCCTCTATAAGGATGTGTAACGTAACGCTGGCTCTTGAGCCAGAGGCTCCTGCAGATGCGATAAGCAACACTCTACCTGGAACGTCCAGGTACTCAAGGGGTCAATCGGGAACGCCCAGAATAGTGCAACTCCCAGAGGGAGTGAGCCCAGCGAGGATGAGAGGTGGACACGGAGAGATCAGAGTAACACAGTCAGTGATAGCACACTGCACCGGTACTTCGCTTGCACACTCTGCCAAAGTGGTATGGAAAGCAACTAGGCACTAGGCCTAGTGAACGGTCAACAAGATAGAGCGCCTTGCGGTGCAACCACTGCTAGTAACGGAGGCAACAGCGAGGCCCAGTGGTATGCTGGAGATGCGCGGCACTAGAGACAAGGAGGTGCACAGGGCAACTGGCAGCCAGTGGAGTCAGCTGCAGAACCGGTACACAGACCAGTACCAAGAAACGGGAGCAGGTTCAACCAGATACACTCTAACGGAAGCGGGTTCAAAGCCAGGCCAGGTCAGCAACGGAGCAGGTTCTCAGCCAGATGCAGTCGATAATGGAAGCGGGTTCTCAGCCAGGCCAGGTCAGCAAAGGAGCGGGTTCTCAACCGGATACAGTCAGTAACGGAGAAGAGTGGAGCAGCAGAATCAGGAAAGTCGTCAGGCAGGCCAGGTCATACACAGTAATCAATCAGAAAGCAGGAACAAGTACACCACAAAAGGGCACCATACTGAGGAAATGACAGGGTATATAAAGGCCATTGCTGGGCGGCGACAAAAGGTGTTAGACAATCAGACATCAGCAATGCAAACCAGCAGTCAGAATGTCGCCGCCTGTTACACAAAGCTCTGGCACCGTAATAGTACCCCCCTCTCAAAGACCCCCTCCCCGCGGATGGGGATCAGGCTTAGATGGGAATTTAGCATGGGATCTACACAGCAATATGGGTGCATGGATATCAGAATGTGACACCCAACAGCGTTCTTCCGGCCCGTAGCCTTTCCAATGCACCAGGTACTGCAGCTGGCCCCGCACTCTGCGTGAATCCAAGATGCTCTGAACCTCATACTCATCGTCGTCGTCAATACGGACAGGAGCAGGAACCACAGCAGCAGTGGTATAACGACTGCAAATCAGAGGTTTGAGTAGAGATACATGAAATACATTATGAATCTGCATATTTGCGGGTAGTTCCAGGGTGTAAGAGACCGGATTGACTCTTCGAAGGACTTTAAATGGCCCAATAAAACGTGGAGCAAACATATGACATGGAGTCTGTAAGTTCAGGTTTCTGGATGACAGCCACACGCGATCCCCAACCTGGAAAACAGGACCCGGCAACCTCCTATTATTGGCATGTCGTTGATACCGTTGGAAGGACTCACGCAAGGAATTTTGCACTTGCACCCAAGTGGAATGGAGTTGTCTCAAATGTACATCCAGAGCTGGCATCTGCTGTGCTTGGAATGCATCCGGAAGCAGGGGTGGCTGAAACCCATAATTGATAAGAAATGGTGAGCTTCTGGATGATGTATTGAAAGCACAGTTTCTAGCGAACTCCGCCCAAGGTAGCAATTCAGCCCAATTGTCATGATGGTTAGATACAAAGCAGCGAATGAACTGTTCAAGGCCCTGGTTAGTACGCTCTACTGCACCATTTGTTTGTGGATGGTATGCAGAAGAATATGACAGGTGAATGCCCATCTGGCTACAGAATGCCTTCCAAAATCTTGAAATGAATTGACTACCACGGTCCGAAACGAGCACCTTAGGGACACCATGGAGTCTAAATACCTCTTTAGCGAAGACTACCGCCATCTCCTTAGCGGATGGCAGACCTGGAGGAGGCACAAAATGTGCCATTTTAGAAAATCTATCTACCACTATTAAAATATATGTGTAGCCATTAGAAACCAGTAGTTCTCCCAGAAAATCAATTGATACATGCGACCAGGGTCAGTCACCGTTGGGTACAGGCTGTAGCAAGCCCACAGGTAGGTGTCTTGGAGACTTGGCACTGGCGCACACCATACAGGCGGCAGTAAATATGGCACAGTCCTTCCTTAAGGTGGGCCACCAGAATATGAGCGACAAGGACCAGAACAATTGATTTTTACCCACATGCCCTGCTGCTCTAGACGCATGGTAGGTCTCCAATAGTCTGGTTCGAAAAGGATCAGCCACAAAACATTTGCCCATGGGTTTTTCAGGTGGGGATTGATTCTGGGTAGCCATAATCTCCTGGCCCAAAGGAGAAGTGTTGCTTGTTCGTAACATGGCCAGAATTCGATCAGGAGGTATAATGGGTACTGGCAGTGACTCAGACTCTATTTTGGGCCCATGTTGTCTAGACAGGGCATCAGCCTGTATATTTTTGGACCCGGGCAAATGGGAAACCACAAAGTTGAACCGGGAAAGGAAGAGAGCCCATCTCGCTTGTCTTGGTGACAGTCTCTTATCTTCTGATAAATATAGTAAATTTTTGTGGTCCGTCAGAATCAAAATCGGAGCCCTGGTACCCTCCAACAAGTGACGCCACTCACGCAATGCCAGGATAATGGCCAATAGTTCACGGTCACCAATCTCGTATACCGATTGTGCCTTAGTCAGTTTTTTTTTTTTTAAAAGAATCCACAAGGCCTAGGTACCTGACCGGGCTCAGACTTCTGGGATAGTACAGCTCTCACGCCTGTGTCAGAAGCATCTACCTCCAGAATATATGGTAGGTCGGCCTCAGGATGGACTAAAACTGGTGCTGAAGCAAATGCTGTCTTTAATGCCTCAAAGGCCTCCTCAGCCTCCTTAGACCACTCTGACGCCTTGGCCCCTTTGTGTGTTAAGTCCTTGAGGGGCTTGACAATGATGGAAAAATCACGGTTAAATCTACGATAATTGGCAAAGCCAATAAACCTTTGAATGGCCTTGAGACCCTTGGGACGTGGCCAATTTAGCACTGCAGACAGTTTTTCTTTGTCCATGGAAATGCCCTCTTTCGAAATAACGTAACCCAGGAAGGGTACCATGGATTTATGGAATTCACATTTGTCAGTCTTCCAAAATAATTTATTCTCCCTGAGTTTCTGAAGTACAGTGGCCACATGAATACGATGAGTCTCCAAATCAGGGGAAAAAAATGAAAATGTCATCAAGATAGACTACTACACAGGACATAAGCAGTTCTCGGAGAACATCATTAATAAAGTCTTGGAACATGGCAGGAGCATTGCACAACCCAAAAGGCATTACTAGGTATTCATAATGCCCATTGCGCCTGTTAAATGCAGTTTTCCACTCATCACCTTCTTTAATACGAACGAGATTATAGGCTGCCCTTAAGCCCAGTTTGGTAAGGATAGTAGCGCCTTTCATTCTGTCAAACAGCTCAGTAATGAGTGGAATTGGGTAAGCGATTTTGATCATAAGTTTATTGAGCCCTCTATAATCGATACAAGGCCTTAGTTCGCCTGACTTTTTCTTAACAAAAAAGAATCCAGCCCCCACAGGCGAGGGTGATTTGCGAATAATGCCCCAAGTCAGGGCATTAGAAATGTATTCTTCCATGGCCTTGTTCTCCTCACAGGATAGAGGATACGTTCTAACCTTGGGGGGCATTGCACCAGGCATAATATCAATAGCACAGTCATATGCCCGGTGAGGAGGCAAGGTGCTAGCCTCTCCCTTGCTAAACACATCACTGAAGGATTGGTATTCATGCGGTAAGGAGGGAGAGGTACACATAATCCTAGTAGGTCGTTGTAAACAATGACTCATACAGTAATCACACCAAGTCGTAAGCACAGAGGTGTTCCAATTAATTCTCGGGTTATGGGTTCGTAACCATGGAAACCCTAAGATAACCGCATAGTGAGGTGATTGAATAATTTGAAACGACAGCATCTCACAGTATAATGCACCCGTAAGCACAGAGAGTGGACAAGTCTCATGGGTGACCTGGGGAGGCACCAAAGGTCGCCCATCAATCGCTTCGATATTGATAGGATTGACCAATTCAACCAACGGAATATTATGAGCTGCAGCAAATTCCTTGTACGTAAAATATCCAGCTGCTCCAGAGTCAATCAACGCAGATGCAGTAAAGGAGAAGCTGGCACCGGACATTACCACCTGGACGACCGGTTTGGAAGGCACATCCTCTGGGGACTGCTGAATACCACCTAGGACCTGTCCCCTTAGGAGGCAAGGGAGGCAAGGGTGGGATTTCATTCCTGTGCCATTGCCCTGTAGGTGACTTAGGTTTGCGTTCTCTATTTTGCGTCCGTTCCCTGATCCGAGTGTCAATCAGGTTTACAAATTCTATGAATTTGTCCAGCGTTTCAGGCAACTCTCGGGCTACTATATTATCCTTAATGTGCTCATGAAGACAGTGTACAAAAGCCGCTACCAGGTCCTCTTCGTTCCATGCCAGTTCAGCCGCCAGGATGCGGAATTTTATGGAGTAATCGGCCACAGAACGATTGCCCTGTCTGATGCACATAATCTGTTTAGCAGCCGAGATGTTGCGCCCAGGAACCTCAAATACATTATGGAAGGCCCTCACAAATTCACCGAAGTTTGTCGTAATGGGTTTTGCCGTTTCCCAAATAGGGTTTGCCCAGGCTAAGGCTCTACCTGTTAAAAGCGATATCATGAACCCAACTTCTTTCAGTAGGGAATGCTTGCGGAGTTAGTTTAAAAAAAATTTGTAGTGGATTGAGAAAACCCCTACATAGGGTAGGCTCTCCATCGTATCTTAATGGTAGGGGTGCTGATGCAGATAGCCCTTTAATTTGCTGGTTAGCATTCAAGATATTGACCATCTGTGCCTGAACTGGGGTGGCCACCGAGGCTGGTATCGGTTTGTCCAAGTGTGCGGTCCGCTCTAGTATGGTTTGCACCGCCACTGACAATTGATCAAGACGGTGTTTGTACATATCCATTCTCCAGTGGATGTTTACTGAGCTTCCTTCACCAAACCCGTCTGAGGTCACTGGCCCTTTCGTACTGTCATGGTTTTAATGAACACTCAGAACAGTTAAAACAGTATATGCCAATTATATGTAGTGAAAATAACAATCTCTAGACAGATAAGGTCCTGGCTTGAATCAGGACAGCTGGAAGGATCAGTAGGCAGTGGACTGAGCACAGGACCGGATCGTAGGTGGTCCAAGGATGGTGACAAGCAGGTTCTCAGCCAGATGCAGTTGGTAACAGAAGCGGGTTCTTCAGCCAGGCCAGGTCAGCAACGGAGCGGGCTCTCCGCCAGATGCAGTTGATAACGGAAGCGGGTTCTCAGCCAGGACAGGTCAGCAACGAAGCAGGTACTCAGCCGGATACAGTCTGTAACGGAAGTGGGTTCTCAGCCAGGCCAGGTCAGTAACGGAGCGGGTTCTCAAGCGGATACAGTCAGCAACGGAGAAGAGTGGAGCAGCAGAATCAGGAACGTCGTCAGGCAGGCCAGGTCATACACAGTAATCAATAACAGATCAGAAAGCAGGAACAAGTACACCACGAAAGGGCACCATACTGAGGAAATGATAGGGTATATAAAGGCCATTGCTGGGCAGTGACAAAAGGTGTTAGCCAATCAGACATCAGCAATGCAAACCAGCAGTCAGAATGTCGCCGCCTGTTACACAAAGCACTGGCACCGTAATAGAGTGAGAGCAAGCCAGAGCCATGGGTACACAGATGTGAATGGTCAGGTCAGTTGGGTAATGTACAGAGCGAGTAGTCAGCAAAGGCCACAGGTCAGAACTGATGTGGGAAGTCAGACAAGCCGGGGTCAACAAGGAGCAAGTTAGTCAGCCAGAGCCACAGGTCAGAACCGATGTGGGTAGTCAGACAAGCCGGGTTCAACAAGTAGCGAGTCAGCCAGAGCCACAGGTCAGAACCGATGTGGGTAGTCAAACAAGCCGGGGTCTACAAGAAGCAAGTTAGTCAGCCAGAACCACAGGTCGGAAACGATGCGGGTAGTCAGACAAGTCGGGGTCATACACAGAGCGAGTTAGTCAGCCAGAGCCACAAGTCTGTACCGATGTGGGTAGTCAGACAAGCCGGGGTCATACACGGAGCTAGTTAGTCAGCCAGAGTCACAGGTCAGAACCAATGTGGGTAGTCAGACAAGCCGGGATTATACACAGAGCGGATTCTGAGGTCAGGCACAGGTCACAATGAGAACGCGAGAGCTACTAGCGGAAACACCACATAAGGGCAAAAACTCCTAGGCCCAGGGAAGTTTAAACAGGAGCATACCAAGGCGGGAACCAATTAGGCAAATCAGTACTGGCCCATAAAAAAGTGCACAAAACAGTGCCCGTTCTAGTGATGTCAGAAATGCAGAAGTAGCCGGCGTCCATGCCGGCTGATAGCACAACAGAAGAAAGAAGCACAGGATCGCTAGGCCACCTAGGGATACTGTGATACAAAGTTAGACTTGAGGATAGCTTCAAGCTTCCTGTCAGTTATATCCTTGAGAGCTATAGCATCTGCCAAGGGTAAAACTGTAAATTTAGAAAGTCTGGTCTGGAAATAGGGGGAATAAACCGTGGGAAGGGAAGCCCATTGTGTCAAAGCTGCTCTCAAAAAAAGGTACAGCTTTCTCTTAGAAAGAGAAAGCCGCCTGTCAGACGTCTTCCACTCATCTAAGATAACTTGGTCCAAAGTGGCATTGGATGGAAACACTGTGGAAAACTTCTTACGCCTCTGGAAGACATCTGAAGAAGACTGGCTTAGTGACCTGAAGGATCATTAAAACCACCTTGATAAGACCCTCGGCAGAGGGATTACCAAAAGTGTAGGTAGAATCCTCTTCTTCATACTCCTTTTCCTCTGTATCACCTTCAAAAGAATCTTCCTCAGAGGATACAGTCAGAGCAGGTATACCTGGGGCCTTAGGGGCCTCAAATCTGAAGGTGGTAGGGGGCTTCCAGGAATGGAGGACCCCCTGAAGGGATAGAGGAAATTGTGCCACAGAGGACTTTAAATATTTCATCCAGAGTGGCTCCTGCTCAAGGCTGGAGGACCCTGATGGTGTAGTAGGAGCCACAGCGTATGAGGGGCATAGGTGCCCTAAGTATTCTCTAGGGAGCCCTGTTTGGCCTGAGGAACAGTGTGCAAGGTGGGTCCGAAACGCCCAGGTTCTTAGCCGTAGGTCTAGCCCCATGTCCCTTTGGATCAAACATCCTAACAGGAGAAGTGTCTAAACAGTATAGAAAGCACAAATAATGTGTCCCTGTAACAGTCTGTTCAACACTCAGACACAGTGGTTAGCATAAAACAGTTTTATTAAAACAAACACAATGAGAATTACCCTTGACAGGCTATAGCGTAACTCAGCAGAATAGACAGGTGCGATACAGGACTTAGACTTATGCCTACACAGGCCCAGTATAAAGTGAGTGAGAGAGTTCATATACTGTCACAGGTCAGGCATGACAGGGTGAATACCCAGCACAGCATGGGTTAAAGTCCCAATAAATATAATCAGTCTCTGATGTGGTGAGTTCTAAGTAAAGCTGTAACGGTTTAGTGAGACACTCAGACCAGTAGGTTAGAATAAAACACAGTTTTATTAAAAGACAAGAAAGACTGCCCTCTATAGGCAATACAATATGACTGGAAATAGACAAGGATGTACAGATGCCCTCTCAGTCCCAGTATACAGGGAAATTAATATATACTGTCACAGGACAGGCATAAGCAAGCATACAGGGTACACAAGGGTTAAAGTTAATAGAAATCAATCAGTCTCTGTTGTGGTGTGTTTGACAACGCCCATAAGATGGTAAAGGAGCGATACTGTGGTGCAAGATGTGACAGCACCAGTAAATAGAGCAGGACTGAGATTACTACTTATGCTGAGCAGGGAACTGAGGCCACAATACTCTGCAAGAGCTAGCACACACTGAGCCGTGAGCACCCGACCAGTGCGGTAAACATAGACTATTCGTACTGCAAGAGCTGAGGAGTTTGGAGCCACTTGAACCCAACCGGTGTGGTAACGGAGACCAAGTACACTGCGAGAGCTGAGGTGTATAGAGCCAATAGCACCCAACCGGTGCGGTAATGGAGACCAACTACACTGCAAGAGCTGAGGTGTATAGAGACAATAGCACCCGACCAGTGCAGTAACGAGGTCACTGCGCAAAGCAAGTGTTAACGGATGCGCAATGTTAATCGGAGGCCACAATGCTCTGCAAGTGTAAGAGGAAGGCTCAGGGTTAACGGAGGCAACAGTGCTCTGCAAGTGTGAACGGAAGGCTCAATGTAACTGAGGTAACAATGCTCTGCAAGTGTTAACGGAGGCTCAGTGAATGGAGGCAACGGTGCTCTGCAAGTGCAAATGGAAGGCTCAATGAAACAGGGACCACTGTGCTCAGCAAGAGTAAACGGGAAGGCCCAGTGAATCAGAGACAACAACTCTGTAAGCCCTGCAGTCGGCACAGCGGAAGTCAGAATGTCGCCCAAGCGACACAGGATCAGGATCACAGCTGGAACACAGGCAGGGTCGTCAGCGTAGCCGGGTCAGGTCACGGAGCAGGAACGTCAGCCAGGCCGGGTCAAATCACAGAGCAGGATCGTCAGACTAGCCGGGTCACATCACGGAGCAGGAACGTCAGCCAGGCCGGGTCAAATCACGGAGCAGGAACCAAGGAGAGTAGTCAGACAGGCCATGTCGGTACACAGGAACGCAGGAACACAGCTACACAGTAACACTGGTACAGGAACACCACGAAAGGTCACCTGACAGGTGACAAAGTCCCGGTATATGAAGGCCATACTGGGCGGGTCAAACAAAGCTCAGCCAATGGGAGCGCACCACAGCAAAGAGTGAAAGGAAAAGATCACGGGAACAGTGATAGTACCCCCCTCTCAAAGACCCCCTCTCCTAGCAGAGGGTCTAGGTTTCTGGGGATATTTAGAGTGGAAATTGCGCAACAATCTAGGTGCATGAAGGTCCTTCTGATCGACACAAGAAAGCTCTTCAGGGCCATAGCCCTTCCAATGGACCAAATATTGCAATTTCCCTCTAAACCTCCTAGAATCAATAATACTCTGAACTTCGTACTTCTCTTGGCCTTGAACGTCCACTGGCCCAGGGACCACCGGAGTGGTAGTGTAGCGGTTGCATACCAAGGGTTTTAACAGAGACACATGGAACACCTTATGTACGTGCATAGAAGCTGGGAGTTCCAATGCATACGAGACAGGGTTAACCTTTTGGATTACTTTGAATGGACCAATGAACCGGGGAGCCAACTTATTGGATGGTACTTGCAAACTGAGATTTCTGGAGGAGAGTCAGAACCTGTCCCCAACCTGGAAGGAGACCGCTGGCAGCTGTCTACGATTGGCATGCCGCTGAAATGACTGACCGAGGGTCCTCTGAACCTGTGCCCAAGTGGAGCAAAGCTGCTCAATATGCTCGTTCAGAGTTGGAGTCTGCTGCGACTGAAATGAGTCTGGGAGCAGGCACGGCTGAAACCCGTAATTGATGAGAAACGGGGAGCTCCCGGACGATGAATTAACTGCACAATTCCTGGCGAACTCTGCCCACGGTAACAGGTCAGCCCAACTGTCATAATGATCGGTCACAAAGCAGCGCAGGAACTGCTCCAGTCCCTGATTGGCATGCTCAGCAGCCCCATTGGTGGTAGGCGGAGGAAAAGGACAAATGAATCCCCATCTGGCTACAGAATGCCCTCCAGAATCTGGACACGAACTGGCTCCCTCGGTCAGACACCACCACTCTGGGCACCCCATGCAAACGGAACACTTCTTTGGCAAAAACTACTGCCAATTCCTGGGCCGAAGGAAGGACAGAGAGGGGCACGAAATGAGTCATCTTGGAGATCCTGTCGACCACCATTGGGTTAAAAGTATACCCCCTAGACACTGGCAATTCTCCCAGGAAGTCAATAGATATGTGGAACCATGGGCGTTCGCCATTAGGCACAGGTTGCAGTAAGCCCACTGGGAGGTGTCTGGGGGTCTTGGCACGAGCACAAGTGGCACAGGCTGCAGTAAAAGCGGAACAATCGGCTCTAAGGCAGGGCCACCAAAATACTTGTGATAGAGACCATATTAACTGATCCCTCCCGATGTGCCCAGCAGCCTTAGAAGAGTGGTATGTCTCAAGTAGACGGGTATGAAATGGCTCATCCACAAAACACTTGCCAACTGGGGTTTCTGGGGGAGCCCTCGCCCGAGATGCCAAAATCTCTTCCCCCAGTGGAGAAGTGATACTAGTGCGCACAGTAGACAGGATACGATCTGGCTGAATAATGGGTACGGGTTCTTCATCCCTCTCAATGTCTGGCCCGCATTGTCTGGACAGGGCATCCGCCCTAACGTTCTTTGAGCCTGGTAGATAGGACACTACAAAATTGAATCGAGAAAGGAACAATGCCCACCTAGCCTGGCGGGAGGACAGCCTTTTCACTTCTGAGAGATAAGTCAAATTTTTATGGTCAGTTAGGATTAACACTGGGGTTCTGGTGCCCTCCAGTAGATGACACCATTCTTTAAATGCAAGAATAATAGCCAGAAGTTCTCTGTCACCAATTTCATAATGGCTTTGGGCACTAGAGAGTTTTTTTTAAAAGAACCCACAAGGTCTCAGGGTGCCACCTCCAACAGGGCGCTGGGAAAGTACTGCCCCTACCCCGACTTCGGAGGCATCGACCTCCAAGGTAAATGGCAGGGCGGGACTGGGGTGGGACAGTATAGGAGCAGATGTAAAAGCAGATTTCAAAGTCTCAAAAGCGTTTTCAGCAGCCTCGGACCATTGAGAGGGATTAGTGCCCTTATTCGTGAGGTCAGACAGAGGTTTAACGATAGTAGAAAAGTTCTGGATAAATTTCCTATAATAATTGGCAAAGCTCAAAAAGCGTTGGATAGCTTTTAATCCTTTGGGACGAGGCCATTGTAGGGCTGCTGCCAGTTTCTCCTGGTCCATGGCAATGCCATCATTAGAAGTCACGAACCCCAGGAAGGGTATTTTGGACCTGTGAAACTCACATTTTTCTAATTTACAGAACAGTTTATTTTTGCGTAAGCGGAGCAAAACCTCAGACACATCCTTGATGTGCTAGGTTAGGTTAGCAGAGTGTATCAATATATCATCGAGGTATACGACCACACAAGACTGAAGCCTTTCAAGGAGGATGTCGTTGATATACTCTTGAAATACCGCAGGTACATTACATAGACCAAATGGCATCACTAGATATTCATAATGCCCCGACCTAGTATTAAATGCCGTTTTCCACTCATCCCCAGCCTTAATTCTGATCAGGTTATAAGCGGCCCGCAGATCAAGTTTCACAAAGACAGAAGAGCCCTTCAACCTGTCAAATAACTCTGTAATAAGTGGTATGGGGTAGGCATTCTTAGACATGACCTTATTCAGTCCACGGTAATCAATACATGGTCTTAGTTCGCCACTTTTCTTTCACAAAGAAGAAACCGGCACCAGCCGGGGAAGTAGACTTGCGTATGATTCCTCCTTTGAGGGCGTTCTCATTGTAGTCCTCCATAGCCTTGTTCTCATCGCAGGACAATGGGTACGTGCGTCCCCTGGGAGGCACCATGCCCAGAGGCAAATCAATAGCGCAATCATACGGTCTGTGCTGAGGCAATGCTCTAGCCTCTCCCTTACTGAATACATCACTGAATTCACAATATTCAGCTGGCACGGAGGGAGAGGTACATAAAATCTTGACAGGGTGCAACAAATGGTGTTTAGTACAGTATTCAGACCATGATCTAACCTCACATCTCTGCCAATCAAACTGGGGATTATGCAATAGCAGCCATGGGAACCCCAGAATGACCGCATGATGAGGGGAACGAATTATTTGGAAACGTAATTCCTCCTTGTGGAGAGCCCCAATAGACATAATAATAGGAATCCTTTCCATAGTGATAAATGCAGGTTCCAAAGATCTACCGTCAATAGCTTCAATGGCTAAGGCAGTGTCCCTTTTGACCAAAGGGATTTTGTGCAATTCGGCAAAGGAACAATCCATGAAGTAACCAGCTGCACCAAACTCTACCAGGGCCATCACCTCCACAGGCTGATCAGCCCAGGAAAATACCACCTGGATGGTGGGTTTCTGTGTACTTGAGTCTAGGGACTGCTGTACGTCACCTAGGGCCTGTCCCCCAAGGTACCCTAGGTGCGTCCGTTTCCCGGCCGTACTGGGCATGTGTGTAATAAGTGCCCAGTTTTGCCACAATATAAGCATAAACCCTGTCTTTTACTGTGCGCCCGTTCCTCCTTTGTGAGTGTGGTGAACCCGAGCTGCATTGGTTCACCAGGTTCGGATGAACGGTCAGGAGGAATGGGAGACGAGGGTGGGTTTAAAAGACTGCCATGCCCATAACTTCTGGATCTCGCCCTTTTAGCCAGGCGTCTTTCACGAATGCGGGAGTCAATAAGCATGACATAATCAATGTATTCATCCAAGTCACTAGGTACATCTCTGGCAGCTATTTCATCTTTGATGGAGTCAGACAACCCTTGAGCAAAAGCTGCCACTAACGCCTCGTTATTCCATCCCACCTCTGCTGCCAATGTCCGAAATTCTATGGCATAATCGCCCAAGGTACGATCACCCTGGTGTATCTCCATCAATCTTTTGGCAGCAGAGGCAGCTCTACCAGGAACCTCAAACCCTCTGTGGAACTTTCTTACAAACTCACTGAAATTCTGAGTGCAGGGTTTGGCATTTTCCCACAGGGGATTAGCCCATGCCAGAGCTTTGCCCGTTAATAAGGATATCATGAACCCGACCTTGCTCCTGTCGTTAGGAAACGCATGAGGCATCAGTTCCAAGAATATCTCTAATTGATTAATAAACCTCTGCATAGGGTAAGTTCGCCATCATATCTCAATAGTAACGGTGCCACTGCCGTTAAGCCTCTGGTAGGTGCAGCAGGACCCACAGAATGGTTGTCCGGTGTCGAAACTGGGGGGACCACCGGATTCTGATTAGGTTTGTCAAGGTGTACCGTATGTTCAAGTAATGTCTGTAAGGCCAGTGCCAACTGGTCCGGGCGCTGCTCATGCACATCCATCCTCCAATGGATGTTTTGTGTATTACTTTCACCTTTGCTGTCTGAGGTCATGGCCCTTTCGTACTGTAACGGTTTAGTGAGACAGTCAGACCAGTAGGTTAGACTAAAACACAGTTTTATTAAAAGACAAGAAAGACTGCCCTCTATAGGCAATACAATATGACTGGAAATAGACAAGGATGTACAGATGCCCTCTCATGCCCAGCATACAGGGAAATTAAAATATACTGTCACAGGACAGGCATAAGCAAGCATACAGGGTACACAACGGTTAAAGTTCATAGAAATCAGTCAGTCTCTGTTGTGGTGTGTTTGACAACGCCCATAAGATGGTAAAGGAGCGATACTGTGGTGCAAGATGTGACAGCACCAGTAAATAGAGCAGGACTGAGACTACTACTTATGCTGAGCAGGGAAATGAGGCCACAATACTCTGCAAGAGCTAGCACACGTTAAGCCGTGAGCACCCGACCGGTGCGGTAAACATAGACTATTAGTACTGCAAGAGCTGAGGAGTTTGGAGCCAATAGCACCCAACCGGTGCGATAACGGAGACCAAGTACACTGCAAGAGTTGAGGTGTTAAGAGCCAATAGCACCCAACCGGTGCGGTAACGGAGACGAAGTACACTGCGAGAGCTGAGGTGTATAGAGCCAATAGCACCCAACCGGTGCGGTAACGAGGTCACTGCGTACAGCAAGTGTTAACGGATGCGCAATGTTAATCGGAGGCCACAATGCTCTGCAAGCGTTAACGGGAGGCTCTTTGTAATGGAGGCAACAATGCTCTGCAAGTGTAAGCGGAAGGCTCAGGGTTAACGGAGGCAACAGTGCTCTGCAAGTGTGAACAGAAGGCTCAATGTAACTCAGGTAACAATGCTCTGCAAGTGTTAACGGAGGCTCAGTGAACGGAGGCAACGGTGCTCTGCAAGTGCAAACGGAAGGTTCAGTGAAACTGGGACCCCTGTGCTCTGTAAGTGTTAACAGAGGCTCAGTGTGATGGAGGCAACAGTGCTCAGTAAGAGTAAACGGGAAGGCCCAGTGAATCGGAGGCAACAACTCTGTAAGCCCTGCAGTCGGCACAGCGGAAGTCAGAATGTCGCCCAAGCGACACAGGATCAGGATCACAGCTGGAACACAGGCAGGGTCGTCAGCGTATCCGGGTCAGGTCACGAAGCAGGAACGTCAGCCAGGCCGGGTCAACTCACGGAGCAGGATCGTCAGATTAGCCGGGTCAGATCACGGAGCAGGAACCAAGGAGAGTAGTCACATGGGCCAAGTCGGTACGCAGGAACACAGCTACACAGTAACACTGGTACAGGAACACCACGAAAGGTCACGTGACAGGTGCCAAAGGCCCGGTATATGAAGGCCATACTGGGCGGGCCAAACAAAGCTCAGCCAATGGGAGCGCACCACAGCAAAGAGTGACAGAAAAAGATCACGGGAACCGTGATAAATGCCCAGTATGATGGAATAACAGCGATAAGGAGACTGTAGTACAGAATGGAGACAGAGCACTATAGATCTGACGGAGCAGAGCTGAGACTTATACCCCCTGCCGTAGCAGTAAACGGAGGCCACACAATACTCTGCAAGAGCTGTACGGAATTGAGTCAAGGGCACCCTGCCGGTGCAGTAACGGAGGCAAAAGTACTCCACACAAGCTGAACGGAATAGAGCCAAGGGCACCCTGCCGGTGCAGTAACGGAGGCAACAGTACTTTGCACGAGCTGAACGTTAACGCAACCAATGGCAGACTGCCACAACAGTAACAGAGTCAACAGTAAGCTCTGCAAGAGTTAACGGAAGGCTAAGCAATCGGTACACTGCCGTATCAGTAACGGAGGCAACAGTGGCTCTGCAAGAGTTAACGGAAGGCCCAGCAATAGGTACACTACCGTAGCTGTAACGTAAGCAACAGTAGCTCTGCAAGAGTTAACGGGATGCTCAGCGATAGGTACACTGCCGGAGCAGTAACGGAGGCAGCATGACACACTGTCTGGTAGGCCCAGATGAGCGGAAGTCAGAATGTCACCCAAGCGACAAAACGAAGCAGGAACTGGAGAGCCGGGCCGGAACACGGAGCAGGAACGTCAGACAAGCCGGGGCAGGTCACGGAGCAGGAACGTCAGCCAGGCCGGGTCGGATCACGGAGCAGGAACCAGAAGCAGACTAGTCAGACGGGCCAAGTCGGTACACGGGAACACAGCAACTCAAGTCAGCACTGGTACAGGAACACCACGAAAGGGAACCAGACAGGTGCCAGAGCCCAGTATAAAAAGGCCATACTGGGTGAGCCAATAGGGGCGCAACACACAGAGACTGACAGAAAGCACGGGCACTGTGATATTACCCCCCTCTCAAAGACCCCCTCTCCTGGAAGAGGGTCCTGGTTTCTGGGGATATTTGGAGTGAAAATTGCGCAATAACCTAGGGGCATGAAGGTCCTTCTGGAACGCTCTTCAGGGCCAAATATTGCAATTTTCCTCTAAATCTCTGTGAATCAGTTATGCTTTGAACTTCGTACTACTCTTGGCCCTGAACATCCACAGGACCAGGAACCACCGGAGTGGTAGTGTAGCGGTTGCATACCAGAGGTTTTAACAGGGACACATGGAACACATTATGTATGCGCGTAGAAGCTGGGAGTTCCAAGGCGTATGAGACAGAATTAACTTTACGGATCACCCTGAAGGGACCAATGAACCGGGGATGGAACTTGCAGATTAAGGTTTCTGGAGGAGAGCCATACCCTGTCCCCAACCTGGAAGGAGACCGCTGGGAGCCCCTGGGCTGAAGGAAGACCAGAAAGGGGTACGAAATGAGCCATCTTTGAAAATCTGTCAACCACCACTAAAATAAACGAATACCCCCTGGACACAGGCAGCTCTTCCAGGAAATCAATGGATATGTGGGACCACGGGCGTTCGCCATTAGGTACAGGTTGAAGTAAGCCCACTGGGAGGTGTCTGGGGGTTTTGGCACTAGCACAGGTGGTACAGGCTGCAGTGAATGCGGAGCAATCGGCTCTAAGGGAGGGCCACCAAAATACTTGTGAGAGAGACCATATTAATTGATCCCTCCCAATATGCCCAGCAGCCTTAGACGAGTGGTATGTCTCAAGCAGACGGGTACGGAATGGCTCAGCAACAAAACACTTGCCTACTGGGGTTTCTGGAGGTGCCGTAGCCTGGGTAGCCAAAATCTTATCCCCCAGTGGTGAAGTGATACTAGTATGTACAGTGGCCTCAATAGGATCAGGCTGAATGATAAGCACGGGAGGCTCATCCTTCTCTACCTCTGGCCCAAACTGCCTAGACAGGGCATCCGCCCTAATGTTTTTAGAGCCTGGCAGGTAGGATAATACAAAGTTAAATCGGAATAGAAACAGTGCCCATCTAGCCTGACGAGAAGACAACCTTTTCGCTTCTAAGAGATAAGTCAGATTCTTGTGGTCAGTTAAAATTAATACGGGAGTTCTAGTACTCTCCAGTAGGTGACGCTATTCCTTCAAAGCGAGAATAATAGACAGGAGTTCTCTGTCACCAATTTCATAGTGGCTTTGGGCACTAGAAAGTTTCTTTGAGAAGAACCCACAGGATCGCAAGGTGTCTCCCGCAACAGGGCGCTGAGACAGTACTGCCCCTACCCCTATTTCAGAGGCATCAACTTCCAACGTAAATGGCAGAGCAGGGTTGGGGTGGGACAGTACAGGAGCAGATGCAAAAGCAGACTTCAATGTCTCAAAAGCGTTTTCAGCTGCCTCAGACCATTGGGATGGATTAGCACCCTTGTGCGTAAGGTCAGACAGAGGTTTAACAATCGTGGAAAAGTTCTGGATAAATTTCCTATAATCATTGGCAAAGCCAAGAAAGCTATGAATAGCTTTTAACCCCTTGGGCCGTGGCCATTGTAACACCGCTGTGAGTTTCTCCTGGTCCATGGCAATGCCATCTTTAGAGATCACGAAACCCAGGAAAGGCACTTTGGACCTGTGAAACTCGCATTTTTCCAATTTACAGAATAGTTTATTCTTGCGTAAGCGAAGCAAGACCTCAGACACATTCTTGATGTGTTGGGATAGATTAGCTGAGTGAATGAGTATGTCATCAAGATATACGACAACACAGGACTGAAGCATGTCACGGAGGATGTCATTAATAAATTCTTGAAATACCGCAGGTGCGTTACAGGGGCCAAATGGCATAACTAGGTATTCATAATGCCCAGATCTAGTATTAAATGCTGTTTTCCACTCATCCCTAGCCTTTATTCTGATCAGGTTATAAGCGGCCCGTAGATCAAGTTTCGTAAAAATGGAGGAACCTTTTAACCTGTCAAATAGTTTCATAATGAATGGTATGGGGTAGGCATTTTTGGACATGAGTTTTTTCAGTCCGCGGTAGTCAATGCAAGGTCTTAATTCACCATTTTTCTGTTTCACAAAAAAGAAACCAGCACCAGCCGGCGAAGTAGACTTGCGTATAATCCCCCTTTTAAGGGCGTCATCAATGTAATCTTCCATAGCCTTATTCTCATCGCACGACAGTGGGTACGTGCGACCCCTGGGAGGCACTACGCCCGGAGGCAAATCTATAGTGCAATCATAAGCTCTGTGCTGAGGCAATGTGCTAGCCTCTCCCTTACTGAACACGTCACTGAATTTGCGGTATTCAGCTGGCACGGAGGGAGAGGTACATAAAATCTTAACTGGTTGCAACACACAATGCTCCATGCAATACTCAGATCAAGATGTGACCTCACATCTCTGCCAATCAAACTGAGGGTTATGCAGATGAAGTCATGGGAACCCCAGAATGACCGCATGATGAGGGGAATGGATTATCTGAAATTGTAATTCCTTCTTGTAGAGGGCCCCAGTAGTCATTGTAATAGGAATAGTTTCCATAGTAATCAGCGCCGGTTCCAATGGTCTGCCGTCAATGGCTAAGGGAGAGTCCCTCTTGACCAAAGGAATCTTATGTAACTCGGCAAAGGAACAATTCATGAAGTAACTGGCTGCGCCGGAATCCACCAGGGCCAGAACCTCAACTGTCTGTTCTGCCCATGAAATTACCACCTGGATAGTGGGTTTTTATGTACTTGGATCTAGGGACTGCTGAACACCACCTAGGGCCCAAGGTACCCTAGGTGTGTTCGTTTCCCGGACGTACAGGACAAGTTTGTAATAGGTGCCCAGCCTTGCCACAGTATAAACATAGGCCCTGCCTCCTGCGGTGTGCCCGTTCCTCTCTTGTGAGTTTGGTGAACCCGAGTTGCATAGGTTCGCTGGACTCAGGTAAACGGTCAGGAGGCCAAGTCATTGGGTACTTCTCTCGCAGCTATTTCGTCTTTGATATGGTCGGCAAGACCTTGAGCAAAAGCTGACACTAATGCCTCATTATTCCATCCTACCTCTGCTGCTAATGTACGAAATTCTATAGAATAATCGCCCACAGTACGATTGCCCTGTTGTGCCTCCATCAATCTTTTGGCAGCAGAGGCAGCTCTACCAGGGACTTCAAATACTCTCCGGAACATTCGTACGAACTCCCTGAAGTCCAGAGTACAAGGTTTGGCATTCTCCCACAGAGGATTTGCCCAAGCCAGGGCTCTGCCCGTTAGTAATGATATCATGAACCCAACCTTGCTCCGGTCGGTGGGAAAAGCATGAGGCGTTAGTTCCAAGAATATCTCTAAATGATTATTAAACCCTCTGCATAGGGTAGGTTCACCATCATATCTGAGTGGTAATGTCGCCGCCGCCGTTAACCCTCTAGTTGGTGCAGCAGTAATCACGGAATGATTCTCCGGTGTCAAAACTGGGGCGACCACCAGATTCTGACTGCTCATGCACATCCATCCTCCAGTGGATGTTCTGTGAATTACCTTCACCTTTACTGTCTGAGGTCATGGCCCTTTCGTACTGTAACAGTTTGTTCAACACTCAGACACAGTGGTTAGGATAAAACACAGTTTTATTAAAACAAACACAATGAGAATTACCCTTGACAGGCTATAGCGTAACTCAGCAGAATAGAGAGGTGCAATACAGGACTTACACTTATGCCTACACAGGCCCAGTATAAAGTAAGTGAGAGAGTTCATATACTGTCAGAGGTCAGGCATGACAGGGTGACTACCCAGCACAGCATGGGTTAAAGTCCCAATAGATATAATCAGTCTCTGATGTGGTGAGTTCTCAGTAACGCCCAGTATGATGGAATAACAGCGATAAGGAGACTGTAGTGCAGAATGGAGACAGAGCACTATAGATCTGCCACAGCAGAGCTGAGACTTATACCCCCTGCCGTAGCAGTAAACGGAGGCCACACAATACTCTGCAAGAGCTGTACGGAATAGAGTCAAGGGCACCCTGCCGGTGCAGTAACGGAGGCAACAGTAAGCTCTGCAACAGTTAACGGAAGGCTCAGCAATAGACACATTGCCATAGCAGTAACGGAGGCAACAGTAGCTCTGCAAGAGTTAACGGAAGGCCCAGCAATAGGTACACTGCCGTAGCAGTAATGGAAGCAACAGTAGCTCTGCAAGAGTTAACGGGATGCTCAGCGATAAGTACACTGCCGGAGCAGTAACGGAGACAGCACGACACACTGTCTGGTAGGCCCAGATGAGTGGAAGTCAGAATGTCGCCCAAGTGACACAACGAAGCAGGAACTGGAGAGCCGGGCCAGCACACGGAGCAGGAACGTCAGACAAGCAGGGTCAGGTCACGGAGCAGGAACATCAGCCAGGCCGGGCCGGATCACGGAGCAGGAACGCCAGACGAGCCGGGTCAGGTCACGGAGCAGGAACGTCAGCCAGGCCAGGTCGGATCACGGAGCAGGAACCAGAAGCAGAGTAGTCAGACAGGCCACGTCGGTACACGGGAACACAGGAACTCAAGTCAGCACTGGTACAGGAACACCACAAAAGGGCACCAGACAGGTGCCAGAGCCCAGTATAAAAAGGCCATACTGGGCGGGCCAAACATAGCTCAGCCAATAGGGGCATAACACACAGAGACTGAGAGAAAGCACGGGCACCGTGATAGTCCCAGAATAATAATTCATCTTAGAAAAGCCCTAGAAGGTACTTATCTGGCAGTACTAATCTGAGAAGGAGAGCAAGGAGGGTCAAGCCTCTGCATAGGATAAGCAGCCAGGAGAGAATGGCGTCTGTAAAAAAAAAAAAAACATCAGCCAATCGGCCCAAACGGGCATTCTAGGAGTTGTAGTTTTTTTTCTAGTTGATGTATCCTAGCATGCCTGAATTTTCACCCGTGGGGCCCCAGGGGCCCCCAAGACAAAGGAGATGTGAACTGAATTGTAGGGCACCAGGAGACAAGAAGAATAAGCCCTCTCTCAACTCTGTCTGACAAACATTTGCAAAGATATGTCCCAAAGCAGTTTGTCCCATAGAAGTCAATGGAGCAAGTGCGGCCTCGTGGGAAGCACGCCTTAAAGGCGGAGCACTAAAAATGCTAATTTTACAAACATGAGCAAAATTACCCAAATACCCAAGGGAACATAAAGGGAGTAATTAAAATGGATGATTCTGAGGAGAAAGCCCAGAAATATACCCCTAAACCCAGAAAGTAGGGAGATGAACTAGGGGGGACAATAGAGATAGGAAGTAAGTACAGTAAGTTCTGATGATGAGGGAATGAAACCTTTTAATGTGTAGGGGGAAAACAAACAAAATTAAGGCAATGCTATAGCAAGCAAATGTGAGGAGGATATATCTAGGAGGGGGAAATGCAAAAATTTGGAAGAAGCACACTGATGCCACTGCTATGCCTGTTTTCATTTCTTTATCCTGAAAAAGAAAATAAAAAGATGCAATTCACATGATGAAGTTAAAAAAGCCATACTGTCATACAGAAGAACTATTACATCCAACTACAGTCTCAATAAAAAAGTATACTAAAAATATGGATACTCATAAACAAATCAGATTCATTGGTAGTTATAATGCAGAATATAAGCATATTTCTGTGATTCTAAAAAAACGTTGGCACATCCTAAGAGAAGATTTAAAAGAAGTGTTAAATAAACATCAAATATCTAATTGTTCATAGTCATTTTAAACATGAAAGAAGAAAAACCTGGCTAAGTTCAAACATCAAGGGCACTTACCCATGCGGCAACTGCCAAGCATGTCGCTTTATGAAAAAAATCAACCACTTTTGGAGATCAAACAGACCCAAACAAATATACAATCAATCAGAAAATGGTTACAGCTGCACTCCAGCATCCACTGACACACATCAGGAAACTAATCCAACTTGTATAAAAAATCCTTTATTGGAACTTGATTAAAATGCAAAAATGCAAAACAAAATGCAGAATAAGGGTCGAGGTGAAGGGGGACCCCAACAAATCTTACACGTTTCACACTCAGTCACGCTTACTCATAGACTAAACAACATCACCAACACACCGTGGTAAATAGATTCCCATAGGGTGTTGGTTAAAATTTAAACACATGGGAAAACTTAGAGGGGAAAAAGGAAACCCCTTCCCCCCAGTCTCTTACATCATACATACGTTTGCCTGAATATCGATACAGCTGTCATGATACAATGTGTCAAAAAAAACTGCAATCCCAGATAGTACATATAATGTGATACATTGTGCTCATGCATGAAAACATGGCATCAACTGATCACAGACAGAGGACAAGCAACACAAAGGTCCCATGAAGGCAAAATAAAAATTAAATTAAATATATGACTGTGTATATGTGTATATATAAGACTCACACTAGCCGAAGAGAACCCCAGTCCCTTCACCCAGGACGGAATGGAGTTACCAAAATAAACCACACCATTTCTCAGATCCAATATCGCATATTAAATGTATATGAAATGATAAAGCAACCAAATAAACAAATAAAAAAAAAATAAAAAAATAAAATGCGAATATATATGTGTGTGTATATGGAAACTCAGATGGATGTTCAAAAAAAATACGTAAATATAAATGTATGGGTAGCAACTCGGATGGATGGCCAAAGATCCGCACAACCAGGACCACGTAACAATCAGTGGTCCACAGCCGTGGGTGATGACCAAAAATACCATGAAGAGCCTGAGAAACCACATAAAATATAATTATATAAAAAATAATACTTTTAATAAGTAAAATAAAAAATACATAACAGATGATACATATATATATTTTTTTTTTGGCTACAGTGGTATAATACGGTGTAACAGTAACGTTATAACAAACTCAAAAGGAAACGGCTGTGTTGTGTACTAGATCTCCTCTATTCCATTATAGAGGGATCTGAATTAAGAATGTACATATAGAAGACAGGAATGAATATTTAGATATTCTGTAGCAATAATTATAAGACTAGAAGTTTGTTATAATTCCCTCCAAAATACGGAATATTTGTTTCTGTTAGCAGAGTAGCAGGGACTTATGCTTCTCTGCATTTTAATTCACAAATGCAACTAAGTAGATGTTTAAAAGAAATTAACAGTAAAAGATAAGTTTTAGGTCAAGATTAACTAAATAAACAGAAAGTGATTAATTTCTTTGGCTTATGCTGAATGGTTCCCTAAAGTAACAGAGGACATTTGACCACTCTAAACGGAAAGAACTTCAATGTCACTGTCCTTTGTTTCTTGATGATTGATATATATTTAGGAACTATGCATAAAATATTTATCAAAACTCACTAGCACCACAATACAATCAAATTTTTGAGGGAAGCACACTGGCGCTGCAAAGTCAACTTCTACCACTGCTACACCTGCTACTGTTTGTCTAAATAATATCTTTATCCTCAAAATGAAAAAAATAAATGATGCAATTCACATGATGAAGTTAGCAGGTGAGATCATAAAATGAGGGAATCAAACCAGGGACTCAACACACCAAAGGCACAACTTTTGTCTCTGTACCCCAAGCAGCTCACACTGCTTTGCACATGAGTATGGATACCATATTCTTATACAGTATGTTGCCCTGAAAGAGAAGTGTAAGTAGGCCTTGCAATCTGGCAATGAATTACATTGCTGTAATAATTTACAAAGAAAACTACTACAGAACAGCCTCTAGTGGGGCCTCCAGCCTGTGGTCGTGATCTGCCTCAGATTCTACATCTGAGAAGACATGGCTTACACAAGGTAAAAGGGGCGGGAGGGGAAACTTTGCTTGTGAATATCTCTCAAACCATAAAGGTTTGAGAGATATTCACAAGCAAAGTTTCCCCTCCCGCCCCTTTTACCTAGTGTAAGCCATCTCTTCTCAGATGTGGAATTCAGTCCATAGACCAGACAGATAACAGCAGGGGACAATATTCTTCCTATGAGAACAATGAAAGCCCTGCCCCCCTTGACAAGTGTTTCAGGTTTTTCCCTTATCTTAATTGAAGATTGTCCCTCTCTGCAGTCTACCTGCACACTTCCCTTCTGCTCTGGCTGAACAGTGTTACATCAGTAAAAGGGGTGGGAGGGGGATACTTTGTCATTGAATTACTCTTGAAATACAAGTCTGACAGTATTAATATAACACTCTCCAATGTCCAAATACTATGATGATTAATTAGAGCCGCTTTTATTATGAAACATTACTATCACTTTAAGTACAGTAAGTTCTGATGATGAGTGAATGAAGCCTTCAAATGTGTATGAGGAAAAACCAAACAAAATTAGAGCGATGCTATGGCAAGCAAATATGAGGAAGATATATCTAGAAGACTGAAATGTAAAAATTTGAGGGAAGCACACTGGTGATGCAAAGTCATCTTCTGCCACTGCTATGCCTGCCACTGTTTGTCTAATTAATTTCTTTATCCTCAAAAAGAAAAAAAAATATGCAATTTACAGGATGAAGTTAGTAGGTGAGATTAGAAAATGAGGGTATCAAAAGAGGGACTCAACACACCAGAGATAGCAGATTTGTCTCTGTACCACAAACAGCTCACACTTCTTTGCACGATATTGATACCATATTCTTGTACAGTATGTTGCCCTGTGAAAGAGAAGTGTAAATATGCCTTGAGACCTGGCAATGCATTATATTGCTGTAATGATTAATAAAGAAAACTACTACAGAGCAGCCTCCAGTAGGGCTTCCAGCCTGTTGTTGTGTACTTAAAGCATCTGCCTGCAAAATGTTAAAGGGATAGTAATACTTCGTTTTACCTTTATTTTATTTTGTAGGCATTAAAAAAACATGAAGAACGATATGTCTTATCTCTCAAACCTTTATGGTTTGAGAGATATTCACAAGCAAAGTTTCCCCTCCCGCCCCTTTTACCTAGTATAAGCCATCTCTTCTCAGATGTGAAATCCAGTCCATAGACCAGACAGATAACCGCAGGGGACAATCTTCTTCCTATGAGAATAATGAAAGCCCTGCCCCCCTTGACAAGTGTCTCAGGTTTTTCCCTTATCTTAACTGAAGATTGTCCCTCTCTGCAATCTACCTGGGCACCTCCCTTCTGCTCTGGCTGAGCAGTGTTACATCAGTAAAAGGGGCGGGATGGGGATACTTTGTCATTGAATTACTCTTGTACTACAACTCTGACAGAATTGAAATAACACTCTCCAAAGTTCAAATACTATGATGATTAATTAGAGCTGCTTTTATTATGAAACATTACTATCCCTTTAAGTACATTAAGTGCTTGCTTGCAGATGGTATGGCAAGCAAATATGAGGAAGATATATCTAGTAGGGGAAATTAAAAATTTGAGGGAAGCACACTGGTGCTGTAAAGTCAACTTCTGCCACTGCTATGCTGCTACTGTCTGTCTCTTTCATTTCTTCAGCTTCAAAAAGAAAAAAGTTACGTAATTCAAATGATGAAGTTAGCAGGTGAAATTAGACAATGAGGGTATCAAAAGAGGCACCCGACTCACCAGATACAGCAGCTTTGTCCCTGCACTGCAAGCTGCTTACACTGTTTTACAAATGAGTATTGTTACCATATTCATGTGCATTATGTTGCCCTGTGAAAGAGAAGTGTAAGTAGGCCTTGAGATCTGGCAGTGCATTACATTGCTGTAATAATTAACAAAGAATACTATGGAGCAGCCTCCAGTGAGGCTTCCAGGCTGTGGTTAAAGTATCTGCCTGCAAAGTGTTAATGTAACGGTTTGTTTGACACACAGACACAGTGGTTTAGGATAAAACACAGTTTTATTGAAAAAACAGTAAAAGAATAACCCTCACAGGTCCTGTAGTATTTGAGCAGAATAATACAGACACAAGACAGGTTACATATACATATGCCTACACAGGTCCAGTATAGCCATAGAGTCCAAAACAGAATATACTGACACAGGTCAGGCAGAATACTAAGGATTCCCAGGGTATCTGTACTGCATGGGTTAATGGCCTTCAGCGATTGTAAACAGTCCCATGTGAAGAGAGGTCTGTGAAGGAGCACACATGAGATAGAGAGCTTAAGGATGAGTAAAGCCCAGTAATAGGTTAGCACACAAACGTGAACTGCCAGAGAAGTATCTGAGACTGATTTACACAGAACACTGCCGTAGCAGAAACGGAGGCCAGGCAACTAGTACACTGCCGTGGCAGTAATGGAGACTAGGCCAATTGCACACTGTCGTAGCAGTAACAGAGACTAGGCCACTTGCACATTGCCGTAGCAGTAATGGAGACTAGGCCACTTGCATACTGCCGTAGCAGTAACGGAGACTAGGCCACTTGCACTCTGCGGGAGCAGTAACGGAGACAAGGCCACTTGCACTCTGCGGGAGCAGTAACAGAGACAAGGCCACTTGCACTCTGTGGGAGCAGTAACGGAGACTAGGCCACTTGCACACTGCTGTAGCAGTAACGGAGACTAGGCCACTTGCACACTGCCGGAGCAGTAACGGAGACAAGACCACTTGCGCTGCCGTGACAAGAACGGACTGGGCAACAGAGCAACTCGCCCTGAGGTTGCAACCGACCGGGAGCGTCACAAATGCCTAACCAATAGGAATGTTGCCAAGCCGACACTGAGGCAGCCAGAGCAGGAACGTCAATCAAGCCGGGTCGATTCACGGAGCAGGAACGTCAGCCAAACTGGGTTGATACACGGAGCAGGAACGTCAGCCAAGCCGGGTTGGTACAAGGAGCAGGAACGTCAGCCAAGCCGGGTCGGTACACGGAGCAGGAACATCAGCCAAGCTGGGTTGATACACGGAGCAGGAACGTCAGCCAAGCCTGGTCGATACACGGAGCAGGAACATCAGCCAAGCTGGGTTGGTGCACAGGAGCAGGAGAGGAAGAATGGTCAGGTGGTCTGGGTCGGTTCACAGGCAGGAGACGAGATGCAGAGTAGTCAGGCAGTCCGGGTCGATACACTGGGAATACTTAAAGCAGGAACAAGCACTGGTACAGGAACACCACGAAAGGGCACCGAAGAGGTGCCAGAACCCAGAATATAAAGGCCATACTGGGCGGGACAAGCACAGCATAGCCAATAAGGAGCAAAGCAAAGTGTAGACTGACAGAATGTCGCAAGAGGAAGCACGGGCACCGTGATAGTTAATTACAGTAAGTTCTGATGAGGAATGAAGCCTTCGAATGTGATTGGGGAAAAAAACAGACAAAATTAGGGCAGCACTACAGCAAGCATATATGAGGGACATATATCTAGAAGTCTTAAGTACAGTAAGTTCTGATGATGAACGAATGAAGCTTTTGAATGTTTAGGGGAAAAACAAAAAAAAAAAATTAGGGTGATGCTATGGCAAGAAAATATATGGAACATATATCTAGTAGGGGAAATGCAAAAATTTGAGGAAAGCACACTGGTTGTCAAGGATATACATCGGGAAAGAATCAGGAGACCCCAAATAATGATATTCCTTGCATAAGATATACAATAGTATTTTAGATAGATTAATTTGAGATCAATTCACAAACTAGGTTTGATATGTTACTTCACAGTAAATAAATTGATAAAAATCAATGATGCATATTTATGCAAAACAATTTTTATTGGAATATAAAATTAACATAAATCAGCAATCAGTGCAATCAAAGTATTAGTGAATATCAAGGACTCAGGGCTATAGAATAGGGGGACAAAAGAAATTAGGGAAACAGAAGAGGGGGACAAAAAATAGGGATATAGAATAGGCAGGACAAAAGAACAAAGGGATGTAGAATTTCTGGGACAATAGAAATTAGGGAAATAGAATGGGGGCAAAAGAAAGTAGGGAAATAGAATAGGGGGACAAAAGAAAATAGAGAAAATGGGGGGGCAAAAGAAAATAAGGGTGTAGAATGGGAGGCACTATAGGAAATAGGGAAGTGGAATGGGGGGCAATAGAAAATTGGAAATAGAATAGGGGGACAAAAGAAAATAGGGAAATAGAACAGGGGTAAAAAATAGGGAAACAGAATAGCGGTCAATAAAAAAATAGGGAATAAGAATAGGGGGACAAGGTAAATAGGTAAAGAAAATAGGAAGATTAAATAGGATGGGCAAAAGAAAATAGGGATATAGAATAGTATGGATACAATAGAAAAAAGGGGGACAAAAAATAGAGATATAGATTAGGGGGGAAAAGAAAAGGGAAATAGAATAGGGTGCAATAGAACATAGGTATAAAAAATGGGGGGGGAAGAGAAAATAGGGACATAGAATAGGGGGTATTAAAAGGAAACAGAATGGGGGGACAAAAGAAAAAGAGGATTTTAGCTTTACCTGTTAAATCTTTTTCTCTTAGTCGATATAGCTTACAGGTAAACTCTGGGAAGGCGACAGCCCCTTTAAGTAGGCAGGAACAATTCTTGGAAAGAATGCAGGGGTGGAAAATTCCTCTCCTCCTTAGCTGGTTGCTAGCTATTTCTCCCCAGTTAGATTTGAGACACTAACCCTATCTAGGTAGATAGCAAGAAGAAAATGAGAAAAACTCCTGTGAGCATGAACCTAAAAGGACTCCTACAATCAGCCACAGGAGAACCAAGCATGGTCCCTTGACAGGTTGGGAGACCTGTAAGCTATATGGACTAAGAGAAAAGGATTTAACAGGTAAGACTAAAATCCTCTTTTCTCTGTCATCCAATATAGCTTGCAGGTAAACTCTGGGAGGTACCAACATTAAGTTCCCAGTGGTGGGAAAGAAGGCAAGGACTAGGTGAGAGTCCCCACGATACCAGAGCTCTCATGGACTAGTCAGAGCACTAAATAGCCCAAGCAAACTAAGTGTTAATGGACAATGAACTGGAACACAGCACACCAGTAACTGTACACACAACACACAGAACAAGAGCCAACAGGGCTCAACAGTTAACGACTTCTAAGACACAGGAAATAAAGTCCTAGACAGGCAGAACTGCCTCCAGGACTCTCCTGCCAAAGCTGGCTGCAGCCAAAGCCAGAATATCAACACAGTAGCATTTGGCAAAGGTGTGCACAGACGACCAAGTAGCCGCCTTGCACAACTGATTAGCAGTGGCCTGATTCTTGTAGGCCCAGGAATCCCCAACAGACCTGGTGGAATGAGTTGTGATAAAAAAGAACTGGTTTCTTCCTGATTTCATATGCCTTGCGAATGGTAGACTTGGTTCAAGATACAATAGTCACATTGGATGCTGCATTACCAGCCCTGGGACCCTCAGGGATGACAAAAAGTGCATCAGTCTGACGTACAGATGTACAGAACTTAAGGCAGCGCACCACATCCAACAAGTGGAGATCCCTCTCCTTGTCAGATTTAGGGTCAGGACAAAAGGAAGGCATAACAATCTCCTGACTGATGTGGAACTTAGAAACCACCTTAGGAAGAAATTCCTCGGAGGTACGAAGAACCGACATCCTTGTGAAATACAAGGAAAGGCGGTTTGTAGGACAAAGCCTGCAGTTCAACGACTCTGTGAACAGACACAATTGCTAAAGGAAAAGTAATTTTCCAAGTAAGAATACAAAGAGGAATAGTAGCCAAGGACTCAAAAGGAGGCCGCTGCAAGACTCCCAGAACCGAACTAAGGTCCCACTGAGGAGTGATGTGCTTAAAGGCAGGAAAGGCACCCTGAAAGAAAACCTTGACATTCGGGAGAATGGCAATGTGTTGCTGAAAGAAGACAGAAAGCGCAGACGTCTGAACCTTCAAAGAACTCAAACTGAGGCCCTTGTTCATATCATCCTGTATAAAGGACAGGATAGTGGACAGGTCAAACTCCTGAGAGGATAGATTCCTGTTTACAAACCAAGAGTGGTAAGCCTTGGAGGAAACAGGATTCCTAGCTTGAATCATAGTGGCAATAACCTCAGGAGAGAATCCTTTCTTTCTCAAGATAGAGGATTCAATCGCCAAGCCATCAAACCGGAGTATTCTCCATCCGTAACTTCCTCAGGACCACAGGAAGCAGGGGAAGAGGAGGGAAAATGTAAGCGAGATGAACTTGCCAATGGATTGACAAAGCATCCACTGCGAATACCAGAGGATTCATCCAACAGGAGCAAAATATCGGAACCTTCCTCTTGTGTCTGGTGGCCATCAGGTGGATTCAGGGAAGTCCCCATTTCTGAACGATGAGGTCAAACACCTCCTGGTGAAGCTCCCCCTCTCCATTGTCCATGGTGTGACAACTTAAGAAGTCGGCTAAGACATTTTCTATACCTGAAATATGAACTGCAGAGATGGCAGGCACATGTTCTTCTGCCCAGGTTAAAATAGCCTTGACATCCCGCCAAGCTGCGCACCTTCTGGTGCCGCCTTGCTTGTTGATGTAAGCCACGGCCGCAGCGTTGTCTGACTGGACACGAACTAGACAGCCTTTGAGATGGGATGACTATCGCCCGGAGTTCCAGAACATTGATGGGTAGGAG
This sequence comes from Rhinophrynus dorsalis, assembly GCA_037306005.1. NCBI lineage: Eukaryota > Metazoa > Chordata > Amphibia > Anura > Rhinophrynidae > Rhinophrynus > Rhinophrynus dorsalis. The sequence goes on along the minus strand of CM074720.1, from coordinate 358,545,142 downwards.
AGATTCCTCCACTGACCAAGACCCCGGACATTCAGGTGACCCAGGACGGCTTCCCATCCTGACAGGCTAGCATCAGTCTTCACCGTGGTCCAAAATGGGATCACAAAGGGTCTTCCCTTCCGCAGGTTGGAGATATGCAGCCACCAAGGAAGACTCAGATCCACATGTAAGGGAAGAAAGACCGATAACCTCAAGAGATCTGGGTTCCCTTCCAGATTGGAATCACAAACCTCTGTAGTTCCTTTGTGTGAGCCATCACAAATGGCACTTCCTCCATTATGGAAATCAGTTTCCCCACCAGAGAAGTCAACTTCTTTACTTGAATGGACTCGCAAGCTAGAACTGAGGTTACCTTGTAGGTGATCTGTTGAACCATGTCCTCAGTTAGAAAAAACACTCCTTGCAGGGTATTGAATAGAAGACCCAGGAAGACCAACCTCTGTGATGGGATCGGGTGCGACTTGTCCATGTTCAGACCCAACCGTGAAGGGTGAGTGTGTGAATGCAGTCCTGCTGGTGGAGGAGTTCCCCGGAAAGGGCCTCCAAGAGCAAGTCGTCCAGGTACGAAGTTACCCGAATTCCCCTTGTGTGCATGACCGAAATCAAGGCACCAAAGATGTGGATAAACACCTGCAGAGCGGTGGTCTAACAAAAGGGGAGAGCTGAGAACTGGAAGTGTTCCTTGCCGCAAGCGAACCAGAGGTACCACAGGCTCTCCGGATGAATAGCGATGTGTAGATAGGCATCCTGCAGATCCAAGGAAGCCAGAAATTCCCCTGGACACATCGCCACAATGACTGACCGTAAGGACTCCTGGTGGTAATGGGTCTTGACCACAAGGGAAATTAGATCCCTGAGGTCCAGAATATGATGGCAGCAGCTATCCGTCTTGGAAACCACAAAGGGGTTGGAACATGAGCCCGAATCTACCTCTGGTTAGGGAACTAATTCCAGATCCACCATGACCAAGAGAACCCACATGGACCTATGGAAAAGGCAATGCCATTCCTGTCGCAGATGGGAACAAGAAAGAAAGAAATAGAAGGGAAGAAGCTGAAAGCAATCCAATGCCCTTTGGAAACCCAAGGCACAACAGACAGGCCCGCAACAATGTCTGCAGAAACGCTGAAAGGAAAAAGCGCCGCAGACAAACACACACAGTTGCGTGCAGACCAGGGTTCAGCTAGTTCTGGAGAAGGAGGTTAGGCTTGGTGGAGGAGCTGCTTGGTCTCCATTGCTGCAGAGGCATGGTAATGGAACACTGTGCCTAAAACAGCAGTGGGTTAGACCCTTGTATATTATCCGGATAAGCACGAAAAGGACTGCTCCTTCATGCCTAAGGACTGTGCTTACAGGCCAAGGGAAAGCAAGCACACTGGCCCCCAGTAACCTCGCTAATGACATCCTTTAGATCAGGGCCAAAAAGGGATGTACCCTGGAAGGGAAGAGAAACCAAAGGTTGCCAAAAAGACAAGTCAATGGACCAGAATTTAAGCAATAGTGAATGCCTAGCAACCGCAGAGAAGGCAGAGGCCTAACAGCATCAGATAGGGCATCAGAAACATAGCGCTGAGACACAGAGATAACAGCCAAAAGTGACAAAATGTCAGCTTTAGGGGCAACCATGCGGACAATGTCAGTCAGCTGGTCAGTCCAAACACCAATGGCTCTGTATACCCATGCAGAAGAACAACGTAGGCCCCAATGACCCACCTTTGGCGGTAAATGTTGCCCGTAAGTTATCGTCTTATCAACTAAGTCTGCAAGAGCTGAAGCATCCAATACAGGTAATGTAGAGGGTTGAGAAGGACTTGCAATATATGCATCAACCTTGGGAGGTGTAGCCCACTGAACCAAGGCCGCCTCAGAAAATGGATACAGCTTAGATAAACTCTTAGAAAGAAAAAAATCTTAACAGGTGTCTGCCACTCAGCTAGAATGATCTGGTCTAGAGTGGAGTGAGGCAGGAAAACAGTGCCAGACTTCTTGCGACTTTGAAGGACACCAGAAGTAGACTGAGGTTCAGGGTGCTTAAAACCGCCTTAATGAGGCCCTCAGCAAAGGGTTCAGGGTCAGACAAATCTCTTGGACAGAAATAAAATCTTGACAGGTGTCTGCCACTCAGCTAGAATGATCTGTTGTAGAGTGGAGTGAGGAAAAAAAACAGTGCCAGACTTCTTGCAACTTTGAAGGACACCAGAAGTAGACTGAGGTTCCAAAGAAATGGGAAGGTTTAGGATGCTTAAAACCGCCTTAATGAGGCCCTCAGCAAAGGGTTCAGGGTCAGCTTAAAGGGGGTTGCCACAAAGGTGAAAAGAAGCCCCAAGTGAACACGTACCATCCTCAGATTCTTCCAGTGATTCCTCCTGAGAGGAATCAGACAAATCAGGAATGCCAGGGGCCATAGGGGTCACATGCATGAAAGAAGAGGGTGCTTCCAAGACTGAAGAACCCCCGAAGAAAAAGAGGAAACTGTGCCATGGCGGACATTAAGTCCGTGATCCAGTGTGGCTCTTGTATGTGGCTGGAAAGCCCTGGCAGAGACGCAAGGGGCACAGCACATGAAGGGCATAAGTGTCCTGAATACTCTCTATGGCATGAGGAACAGTAATCTATGGGGAGCGAAGACGCCCTAGAAACATCAGCCCTAGGGCAAGTCCGAAAGGGCCCGACACCCTTACAGGAGATAAAGTGTCTGACAGTCTGCCTCCGTTACTGCTTCGGCAGCGTGCCTTGGGCCTAGTCCTCCGTTACTGCTCATACCGGTTGCAAGTGTCTGCCTCTGTTATTGCTCCGGTAGTGCGCCATTGGCTTGTCCTCTGTTAACTGCTCCGGCAGTGCTCTCTACGCTATTCCTGTTGTACTCTGGCAGTTCACGTTTGTTCTGCTGGCATCTGGCGTCCAGAAGCTCTCTGTCTGGGAAGTGCTATCACAGTGCTTTCCCACATGGGACTGTTTACACTCCTTGATGAAATTTAACGCTTGCAGTACCTGAGTCCTGGGAAACCTACTCCTTTTTGCCTGACCTGTGTCAGTATAGACTGCTTGTACCTTGATTTGTACTGGACCTTGTGGGCATTTATATTATTAACCTGTCGTGTGTCTGTATTATACTGCCTGTATACTACAGGACCTGTGAGGGTTCTTATTCTATTGTGATTTCAATAAAACTGTGTTTTTATCCTAAACCATTGTGTCTGTGTGTCGAACAAACCGTTACAGTATGAAAGGGCCATGACCTCAGACAATAAGGGTGAAGGTAATACACAGAACATCCACTGGAGGATGGATGTACATGAGCAGCGTTTGGACCAGTTGGCATTGGCCATACACGCTATTCTTGAGCGCACTGTGCACCTTGATAAACCAGTTCAGAACCCGGTGGTCCCCCCAGTTTTGACACCGGAGAGTCAGTCCGTGACTACCGTTGCCTCAGTCAAAGGGTTAACCACTTCAGCTCCGCTACCACTCAGATACGATGGCAAACCCACCATGTGCAGAGGGTTTATTAACCAACTAGAGATAGTTTTGGAGTTAACCCCTCAAGCTTTTCCTAATGACCGTAGTAAGGTCGGATTTATGATATCATTATTGACGGGCAGAGCCCTGGCATGGGCCAATCCCTTATGGGGAAATGCTAAACCTTGCACCAGGAACTTCAGGGAGTTTGTGCAGACATTTTGGAGGGTATTTGAAGTTCCTGGTAGAGCCGCCTCTGCTGCCAAACTATTGATGGAGATACAACAGGGCAATTGTACTGTGGGCGACTACGCTATAGAATTCCGTACATTGGCAGCAGAGGTAGGGTGGAACAACGAAGCATTGGTGGCAGCATCTGCTCAAGGTCTGGCTGACCATATTAAAGATCAGACTGCAGCTAGAGAATTGCCTAGTGATTTGGATGAATATATTGATTACGCTATTCTGATCGATTCTCGTATTCGTAAGAAAATTGTGGCTAAAGACCGTAGGCTACGGCTTAGAAGCAGCGGGTATAACAGGTTTTTGATCCCACCCATGCCTCCCTTGCATCCCAAGCCTCTTGATCATAAACAGGAATACTGCGAACCTATGCAACTAGGATTCACCAGACTAACCAAGGAGGAACGGGCACACCGCAGGAGGCAGGGGTTATGTTTGAACTGTGGTAAAGCCGGGCATATGTTACGTACCTGTCCTGTACGTCTGAGAAACAAACGCACCTAGGGTACCTTGGGGGACAGGCCCTAGGTGGCGTTCAGCAGTCCCTAGACCCGATTATGCATAAACCCACGATTCAGGTGGTATTTTCTTGGGCAGAACACTCCGTGGATGTTCTGGCCCTGGTTGAGTCCGGCGCGGCCGGTTACTTCATGGATAGTTCCTTTGCTGTACTACATAAAATTCCGCTGGTTAGAAGGGAATCTCCCTTAGCCATTGATGGCAGACCATTAGAACCAGCTCAGATTACTATGGAAACTATTCCATTGTCTATGACTATTGGGGCACTCCAAATGGAGGAACAGCAATTCCAGATAATTCATTCCCCTCACCATGAGGTCATTCTGGGGTTCCCTTGGTTACATCTGCATAATCCCCAGTTTAACTTGCAGAGTTGTGAGATTACTTCCTGGTCCCAGTATTGTACGAAACATTGTGTGACTCAACCAGTTAAGATACTGTGTACCTCTCCCTCCATGCCAGCCGAATACCACCAGTTCAGTGACGTTTTCAGTAAGGGAGAGGCTAGCACTTTGCCCTAGCACAGGGTACACGATTGTGCCATTGATTTGCCCCCAGGGGTTGTGCTCCCTAGGGGGTGCACGTACTCACTTTTGTGCAAGGAAAATCGAGCTATGAAGGAATACATTGAGGATGCCCTTAAAGAGGGATCATTAGAAAGTCAACCTCGCCTGCTGGTGCTGGGTTCTTCTTTGTTAAAAAGAAGAGTGGCGAGTTAAGGCGGTGTATCGATTATCGTGGATTGAATAAACTGATGTCCAAGAATGCCTACCCCATACCACTCATCACCAAACTATTTGACAGGTTAAAAGGTTCTTCCTTCTTTACGAAATTAGATCTACTTGCTGCCTATAACCTGATCAGGATAAGAGCTGGGGATGAGTGGAAAACAGCATTTAATACCAGATTCGGGCATTATGAATATCTAGTTATGCCATTTGGTCTCTGTAACGCACCTGCAGTGTTTCAAGAATTTATTAACGATATCCTCTGTGATATGCTACAATCCTATGTAGTAGTCTACCTTGATGATATACTCATACACTCGGCTAATTTGTCCCAACACATCAAGGATGTGTCCGAGGTGATGCTTCGTTTACGCAAAAATAAGCTATTCTGTAAAATGGAAAAGTGTTAGTTTCACAGGTCCAAAGCACCTTTTTTGGGTTTCGTGATCTCTAAGGATGGTATTGCTATGGACCAGGAGAAACTCGCAGCAGTATTACAATGGCCACGGCCTAAAGGGGATTTAGCGCTTTTTGGGGTTCGCCAATTATTACAGAAAGTTTATCCAAAATTTTTCCACTATTGTGAAGCCTCTGTCTGACCGCACGCACAAGGGTGCTAATCCTTCCCATTGGTATGAGGCAGCTGATCATGCCTTTGAGACACTGAAATCCGCCTTCGCATCTGCTCCTGTACTGTCCCACCCCAACCCCTCCCTTCCATTCACGTTGGAGGTCGATGCCTCTGAAATTGGGGTAGGGGCAGTACTATCACAGCGCCCGGTGGCAGGGGGCACTCTCAGACCATGTGGGTTTTTCTCAAAAAAGCTGTCTAGTGCTCAGAGTCATTACGAAATTGGAGACAGAGAACTTCTGGCTATCATTCTCACCTTGAAGGAATGGTGTCACCTACTGGAGGGTACCAGAACTCCTGTGCTAATTCTAACTGATCACAAAAACCTGACCTATCTCTCAGAGGCTAAGCGATTGTCCTCTCGTCAGGCTAGATGGGCTCTGTTTCTATCCCGCTTCAACTTTGTAGTATCTTACTTGCCGGGGTCCAAGAATGTTAGGGCCGATGCCCTGTCTAGACAATCTGGGCCTGAAACAGAGAGGGATGAGGTCCCCGTACCCATCATTCAGCCTGACCGCATCCTGGCTACCCTACGTACAAGTATCACTTCACCACTGGGGGAAGAGATTCAGGCTACTCAGGCTACGGCTCCCCCAGAAACCCCAGTGGGCAAGTGCTTTGTGGATGAGCCTTTCCGTACCCGTTTACTTGAGACATATCACTCATCTAAGGCTGCTGGGCATATTGAGAGGGATCAATTAATATGGTCTCTCTCACAAGTTTTCTGGTGGCCCTCCCTACGGGCTGACTGTTCCGCATTTACCGCAGCCTGTGCCACCTGTGCCCGTGCCAAGACCCCTAGACACCTCCCAGTGGGCCTACTCCAGCCAGTGCCTAATGGTGAACGTCCCTGATCCCATGTATCCATTGATTTCCTGAGAGAACTGCCAGTGTCTAGGGGTTACTCGTTCATCCTGATGGTGGTTGACAGATTCTCTAAAATGGCTCATTTCGTTTCCCTTCCTGGCCTTCCCTCTGCCCAGGAGTTGGCTGTTGTTTTCGCTAAGAAAGTGTTCCGGTTGCATGGGGTAACTAGAGTTCTGGTGTCCGACCGCGGTAGCCAATTCGTATCCAGATTTTGGAGAGCATTCTGTGATCAGATGGGCATTCAACTGTCCTTTTCTTCTGCCTACCATCCCCAGACCAATGGGGCTACTGAGCGTGCCAATCAGGGATTGGAGCAGTTCCTGCGCTGCTTTGTCACCGATCATCATGATAATTGGGCAGACCTGTTGCCGTGGGCAGAGTTCGCCAGGAATTGTGCGGTCAATTCATCGTCCGGGAGCTCCCCGTTTCTCATCAACTACAGGGTCCAGCCATGTTTGCTCCCGGACTCATTCCAGGCGCAACAGATTCCAGCTCTGAACGAGCACATCGAGCAACTCCGCTCCACTTGGGCACAGATTCAGAGGGCCCTCAGTCAGTCGTTCCAGCGTCATCAGCGCCACGATAACCGTAGACGGCTGCCAGCGGTCTCCTTTCAGGTTGGGGACAGGGTATGGCTCTCCTCCAGAAACCTCAAGTTGCAAGTTCCGTCTATTAAGTTGGCTCCTCGGTTTGTTGGTCCATTCAGGGTGATCCGTAAAATTAACCCTGTCTCGTATGCCTTGGATCTCCCTGTGTCTATGCGCATTCATAATGTGTTCCATGTATCTTTACTGAAACCTTTGGTATGCAACCGCTACACTACCACTCCTGTGGTTCCCGGTCCGGTGGAGGTTCAGGGTCAGGAAGAGTACGAGGTTCAAAGCATTATTGATTCATGCAGATTTAGAGGAAAATTGCAGTATTTGGTCCATTGGAAAGGCTATGGTCCTGAGGAACGTTCCTGGGTTGATCAGAATGACCTTCATGCTCCTAGACTACTGTGCATTTTTCACACTAAATATCCTCAGAAGCCAAGTCCCTCTTCCAGGAGAGGGGGTCTTTGAGAGGGGGGTACTATCACGGTGCCCATGCTCCCTTGTTGTTGTTTTCCTGTCAGTTTATCCTGTGTGTGCGCCCATTGGCTGTCCTGTATTGATCCCGCCTGACGTTCCCGCTCCTGTGTACCGACCCGGCTTGATTGACGTTCCTGCTTCTACAACTCACTCTCCAGGCAATCCGGTTCCACTTGCTCTACTGAGCGCGAGAGTCAGTTTCCGTTACTGCTCCTGCAGGTTGCTAGTGTCTGCCTCCATTACTGCTCTGGCAGTGTGCCTTTGGCCTAGTCCTCCGTTACTGCTCATACCGGTTGCAAAATGTCTGCCTCTGTTATTGCTCTGGTAGTGCGCCATTGGCTTGTCCTCCATTACTGCTCCTGCAGGTTGCTAGTGTCTGCCTCCATTACTGCTCTGGCAGTGTGCCTTTGGCCTAGTCCTCCGTTACTGCTCATACTGGTTGCAAAGTGTCTGCCTCCGTTATTGCTCCGGTAGTGCGCCATTGGCTTGTCCTCCGTTACTGCTCCTGCAGGTTGCTAGTGTCTGCCTCCGTTATTTCTCTGGTAGTGCGCCATTGGCTTGTCCTCCGTTAACTGCTCCGGCAGTGCTCTCTACGCTATTCCTGTTGTACTCTGGCAGTTCACGTTTGTTCTGCTGGCATCTGGCGTCCAGAAGCTCTCTGTCTGGGAAGTGCTATCACAGTGCTTTCCCTCATGGGACTGTTTACACTCCTTGATAAAATTTAACACTTGCAGTACCCGAGTCCTGGGAAACCTACTCCTTTTTGCCTGACCTGTGTCAGTATAGACTGCTTGTACCTTGATTTGTACTGGACCTGTGTGGGCATTTATATTATTAACCTGTCATGTGTCTGTATTATACTGCCTGTATACTACAGGACCTGTGAGGGTTCTTATTCTATTGTGATTTCAATAAAACTGTGTTTTTATCCTAAACCATTGTGTCTGTGTGTCGAACAAACCGTTACAGATGTATTGTGTTAATCTTTCATAAAAAACTCTGCAAAGGCTAGAGGGGTTAAGGGAGGGGCGAAGGGGAGAACTGAAGATACAGAAGAAGCACCGTGGGTTAGATTTGTGAGTATTGATTAGTGAGGAGTAGGAGTGTGGTTTGGCAGAGGTTAGAGAAGTGTTGAAGCAGGACAGGAGGAATTTGTAGTGGATAAAGTTTGCATGAGAGCAGGACTTCCTCCACAGGGGAAGAGGTTAGAAAAATTATATCCAGGGTGGGTGTCGGAGGGGTACGTAGGAGAGAGGAAGAGGCACGTATGCGCAGTGGGAGATGAACGCTGAGAACATCTGCAGAAAATATCCCCTGACTGGTGACGGTGTCTAGCCCTGCGATGACCTAGCGTGGATAGGGGAGAGCGCAAATACCGGACAGTGCAAAGATGTGGACCCAGAGGCCTGAAATAAGCAATATTGTGGTATATGGAGGCGTCTGGAAGAAGCCCGGGGAGATCTTATATAGCCATGATGACACTTGGCTAGGGCTATGTTGAGCACACTCTTGCCTAGGTCTGAAGCGATATATAAAGCCTGAAACTAAGAAGAGTGCACTGGAATTCACTGGACCAGAGTACAATAGAAGCACTCCAAGAAGCAGTACTATCCAGAATAGCGTGGACCCTGAAACGCATGAACATATCCCCATCGATACTGGTGAGCAAGATATGATGAATAGTCTCACTGGGGATACATAATAACCAGGTTATGTGACTGTTTGAGGGGACTGGCAGTAAGCATGATGAAGGCCTGTTGAGGAGGACTTTATAAACTATAGGATACATATTTAGAGTATACTCAATCTGCCATATAGACAGCCCGAAACACTCTGGAAATAAGTGATAAAGTGAGGTGTTACGACCCCTTTAAAAATGGCATAAAAAAGAGAGCAGAAAATAGACACCAAAAAAAAAGAAAACAAGTCAGAAAGGGCTGAAAATAAGACAGAAAAGAGGCTCTCTTTCTTTTCTCCCCAGTTTGGCTCACTCAAAGGTACACCAGAAATGTTTACACTGGGAGATGCTACTGTCGGTTAAGAGAATTAGATAGATCTTACGAAAATGTTCTCTCATACTCAGTCGGGGCAGAAAATAAATTTACATGAGAAACTGATTTCTCCAAAATACAGAAGAAGATGCAACACAATACACAAGACATTAATGCGGAACTAACACCGCAAATAAACTTTGTTTGTAATAATTCCCTATCTGGCGACTAGCTGCTTAGTAGAGCTAGTTGCCAGAATTATTACCTCTTTATGGAGAAATATGCAGTCATCCTTGGCTGACAGACAGGACGGAGAGCGGACATCTCGCCCTAGTGACGTCTGCGTGCCTGCTCTGTCAGTCCCAGATGGCTGTAGGAGGCGTTGCTAGGAGCCATTCGGCTCCGGAAGGGACTGACAGTGCAAGCACGCGGACGCCACTAGGGCAAGATGTCCGCGCTCGGTCCTGCCTGTCAGCCGAGGATGACTGCATATTTCTCCATAAAGAGGTAATAATTCTGGCGACTAGCGCTACTAAGCAGCTATTGGGCAGATAGGGAATTATTACAAACAAATTTTTCTAGCGGTGTTAGCTCCGCTTTAAAACAGAATTATTGTTACTCCAGCCCAGAATTGATAAAAAAAAGAGGATAAATTAATCAATTTAGAGTCCCAAATAGATGCTAAACAGTTGCAACATGTAAAATTGTTGAAAAACATGGAGGATTAGGAAAGCAAAATCACAGACCTGGAAGATCGCTCACGAAGAAATAATTTGCGGTTTAGGGGAGTCCCAGAAGCTATTCAAGAAAATAAGATGGAAGATTATATTAAGGATTAGATCCTCAACATGGGGGTCGAACTTGATAAAAATATGTGTACACCTGAGAGGTGTCATAGGTTGAAACAACCCAGAGGAGTAGCTGAACACCTGCCAAGGGATGTGATGATTTGTTGCACATCCTTTAGAATAAAATCTAAAATCCTGGTAATGATGAGAGATGCTAAGACCCAAGACAAGATAGGGAATATTTAAGTGTTCCAGGATTTATCATGGGCAACCTGGACTAAAAGGAGATCATTTACACATTTATCAAGTACATTTAGGGATAGAAATGTTAAGTACTGGTGGCAATTTCCCACAAAACTGATACTAACACATGAGGACAGAAGGTTATCTTTTAGCTCCTCAATTTCTCTAAAGAACTGGATGGATAAGAATAATCTGGAAAATGACATTGATCAAGGGCAAATAGAATGATTTTCTTTCTTTTCTGCCTACTTTTTTTGAATGAAGCAAGATGAGAGAGTTATAGAGGAAAGTGGATTAACTATATTATTAGAATGTATTGTACAAAAAATATGTTTTGGAGATATGCTTGGTAGTAAATTACATAAGTCGATGTTTAAAAATGGGATATACCAGTAGTATAAAGGGTGAAGAATAAAAAAGTAGTTAATATGGAACGGCATATTTCTCCACTGGATAAGAAATGAGTTAATATGGGATAAGTGTATGTCAAGTTGTTAACCCCTTAAGGACCAGCCTCGCACGCATGTGACGTCACTTAAGGACCACAGAGCTTTTTATTGTTGTTGTTGCTTTCGATTCCAGTCTCCCTGAACGGCGTGCAGCTGCGCGGGAAGCCCAGAATTCCATGACGATACAGGACAGTCATGGGTCCTTAACTCAAAACAAACCATGATGGTCCTGGACCGTCATGGGTCGTTAAGGGGTTAAACGTACACAAAAATGTGCAAAAATGAGTTTCTCTACTCTCTTTCTCTGTTTTAACTCCTGTTCTCCCTTGCATGGGGGGGGGAGGGATGGAGAAAGGATGGGGAAATGTAGCTGTAAGTGATGTGTTGCATGAACAGAAGTTAGGGATTTGTATAATATGTTATGGTATTTAAACAAAACAGTAAATCACTTAAGTGGATGTACAGAAAAGATAGACACTAAAAGCATAAAGGGTAAATAATATAAAATTAGTTAATAAGGAATGGTATATTTTGCACTGTATAAGAATGAGCAAATATGAGATAAATGTTTGTGTTGGTTAATGTACACATATATATTTTTTTTCTTCTCTTTAGCCTAACACTTGTGGTTAAGTTGGTTAATGTACATGAAAAGGTATATAATTAGGTTTCCTCTTTTCTTGCTCCTTGTCCTTATTCCCGTTCCCATCTGCTGAGCAGGGAGGGGGGGGAAGAGGGATGTGGAGAGGGTGGAGGAACCTAGTTGTAAGTGTTGGGTTGTATAAATAGGAGTTAAGGGTCTGCTAAAAAAAAAAAAAAAAAAAAAAAAGAGGGGATATATTGAGCGAATAAAGATATATATATTTTTTTCTTCTCTCTTTTATTATCATTTATGTTATGCAGAGAGGGACAGGCTATAAAAATGGTCATGCAGAGTAAAATTGTTTGTGATATCCATGAGATATAAAGTAACAAGATGAAGTACTGACCAAAGTATTATATATGGATAAATGTTTAATCTATGAGTAAAAGGATATGATATAGATATGAGAAATATTTAGGTAATGAAGATTGGGAATATTAAGATACATAATTGTATAGTTAGCCTCTGACCATAGGCATCATCATGTATAGTGGAACTGTATGGTTAAAGCCGATTGTGTAACACTCGTGTACTGAAGATAGAAAAAGGTTTTTTTCTTTTTTCTCCTATAAAGTATCTGCTACAGATCTATTTGGGATACTCCTTCTGATGTACTCCTTACTCTTTGGAGTTTCTGAAAAACCCACAGAAGTAGTGGGATACAATCCTACCTGGGGCGAGAGGGGTAAGATATCCCACTTTGTGGCTTGGTCAGGGGAGAAGGCCAGGCACAATGCAGGAAGGGCTTTACACCTGAATAAGTTTATTAAGAAGTATGAATGTGTTTGTGTCTGATAGGGATGTGAAGGTTGGGAGGGGGAAGAGGTTGGGCTATCTTGGAAGTTAGATATTAACTTGATATCAATAAACACCCCTTGGTATCAACTCCGTTCAAAAAAGCTTGGTTGTTTTAGATTACATAACCAAATCTCAGGCCCAAATATGTGCCTTACAGGAAACACACTGGAAAAGATTAAATAAAGATGGTCTGAACTCAAAATAATGTCCAGTAGTGATTAGTGCATCACTGAAAAGTAAAAAAAAAACAAAGAAAAAAGGGGTGTACTGTTTCTTTTTTCTAAAGATATCTCATTAGAAATTCAACATCAGGATTTGGATAATGATGGGAGATATACTACTCTGTAATATTAACAATAAACTTTTTACCCTAGTATGTGTATATGCGCACATTGTATACCCCGTAACATTTATAAGGAAGGTTTTAAAAAAAATTAGAGTGAAACAGGGGAATGTGTTGATAATGGGAGATTTTAATTTAGCTTTAATGCCAGATATGGATCAGAAATCTGCTAATAAAAATAAAATGAGTAGTAGAGGCTCTAGCAGATTTCAGAATTTATTGCAGGTATCAGAATTGAGGGATGTATGGCGGGTATTCCATCCATTAGGAATGGACATCACATGTCATTCAAAGCAATTTAATTAATATTCAAGAATAGCTTTAATAGTAAGTAATTTAAATTTTTGGGTATAGTTAAGAAAACAAAAATTTAATCAGTAGTCTGGTCAGATAATTCCCCCATGATAATGGAATATGAAGATACATATGACAATAGAAAGAGGGAATGGAGATTGAGCAGTCATTTACTCTCTAAAGTGGAAAATCTTGAGGAAATTAAAAAAAACAACTAAACTTTATTTTGCAGAGAATGGCAATAGTGAAGTATCACCATTTGGTAATTTTGTTAAAGGAGTGTATAGTAGAGAAATAATGTGGCACGGTTGGCTTAATACTATTGATTATATAACATTTGATGAGACTAGGATTACTTGAGGTCTCTGTAAAGTCCAAAAATAATATAAATATAAAATAGTGATCTGTGAGGAATGGTTGAACGGAATTGATGCCATAGCTATGGGCGAGTATAATGTTCATAAATTATTTAGCTGATGGTCTTACACTAGGATCTTGACCTTTTCTTTTCCTGACTTTAAGGTATGGATGGAATATTTATGAATGATTTGGGGTTTTTTTTTCTTCTTTTTTCTTATTATTTTAATGTATACTAGTTGAACAGCACGTTACACGGGCCACAGTGCCTCTGGCAGCCGGTCGCGGGCAGTCACACGCAGTGGAGACTGCCCGCGCCTCGGCTGATACAGAGCCTCTGGCAGCCGGTCGCGGGGCAGTCACACGCAGTGGAGACTGCCGGCGCCTTGGCTGATACAGAGCTGGACGCTCCTTCGGAGCGCCCAGCTCTGTATCAGCCGCGGTGCGGGCAGTCTCTACTGCGCATGACTGCCTCACGTGCAGCAGTGTCTACTGCGCATGTCGGGCGTTACACACAGCTTGGCGAATTATTATATAGGATAATAATTTAAGATGAAATTGTAATTTATAGATATATCTGTAATGGGGGTTCTGTAAACAATAGGATGTTAATGTGATTTATATTTGAAATAAAAAAGAAAAATTAGATCCTCTGTGAAATGGGGAGGAAAAGTGGACGTTGTTGGCGGCATATGGAGATATGATTGGGGCCTGGGTTTGTGAAGATGTCACCAGCCACAAGGAGGAGAATAACACATACAGTCTGCAGGTGGGAATGTGATTTGTGCCTGCTGTGGGATGCAGTGAAAGGATGGGCTGGTCTGAGCAATAGATACAGGGCATGGTTGCAAAAAGGATTTGATGAGAGTAGGGAGGAGGAAATATGAATATGAGGAGAAGTAGACAAATAAATAGAGTGCTGGATTTTGCAGTATAAGATCAGAGTTGAAAGTTTGAAATTAACTATTTAGCAAATCACACCTCGGCCATTTGTTTGCTCAGAGTTTCCTAAGAAGATATTTCTCACCTATATGCAATAAGAAATTGCCACTGGAGACATCAGTTTAAGGGCAGGATGCAGAGGGCAAAAGTAAACAAAGTAAAACATAACAGGACACTGGATAGTTAATAAACAGATGGGGTACAACATAAGAGTTGAAGCAGGATGGATGGTAAAAACATACCAGGACACTGGATAGTTAATAAGCCAATGGGGAACAACACAAGAGTTGAAGCAGGATGGATGGTAAAAACATACCTGAAAAACAGAAAGAAATGGAGATGATGAGAATATAGCGTAAGTCCAGAATTAAGTCCACTTCACTTGGAATGTCTCACTTAGAATGGGGAGCCCTTCAATGCATGGCACCCTTAAAGGGTTTCGGTTTGGTTTTAACTTCCATCTCTATGCAGACAATACGCAAATATATCTCTCGGCACCCTCAATATCACCTGAAATACAGCAGCAGGTCTCAGATTGCCTTACTGCTATTCCTTCCTGGATGGCTCATAGTTGCTTAAAACTTAACATGTCGAAGACTGAGCTCCTCCTAAATCCTGCACAACAACTCCATTTTCTATAACTGTCGAGGGCTCCACAATTTACCCTGTAGACAAGGCCCGCTGCCTTGGGGTAACTTTAGACTCTTCTCTTTCCTTCTCCACCCACATTAATGACATGACTAAAACCTATTACTTCTTTCTTCGGAATATAGAAAAAATCCGGCCATTCCTCTCTCACTCAGCGACAGAAACCCTCATGCATGCTCTTATCCTTTCTTGCTTGGTTTACTGCAACTCTTTACTTATTGGTCTTCCTACTAACCTTATCGCTCCTCTCTAATCAATTCTTAATTCAGCCACCAGAATACTCTTCCTCTCTTCCAGAACAGTACTCACCCCACCACTTTTAAAATCACTGTCATGGCTTTGCATAAAGGCTCTCCATCACTTGTCCCCACCTTAAATTTTATCTTTGACATCCTGACACATACCTGCACCTCCTTTACACATGGTAGACGACTCTCTGCCCCTTTAACCACTATACTTGTTTCATGACTGAAGGCTTTCTCCCTTGCTGCTCCCTACCTCTGGAACACCCTACCACCCAGTATTCGCTAAGCATCAACCCTCAACAACTTTAAATCCAAGGTAAAAGAGCAACTTTTAAATATAGCAACAGTGTAATATGAAAACATTATCTCATATGTCAAAACCTGCACATCCTCCTCTACCAGCTCATATCTATATGTCACCCATCCTATACTTGGATTGTAAGCTCTAAGGGGCAGGGACCTTTTATCCTAATATATACTCACCTGTTGTTTCCCTTATGATTACCTTTATAAGCACTTAATCACCTCACTTATTGTACCCCTTCGATATCAAATGTAAATTGTAAAGTGCCAAGTACACTGGCAGGCGCTATATAAATAAAATATACAATACAATACAATAAAATTGTCCCATAGAGATCAATGGAGCATTGTGTCTATGCAGTAAAGTGTGCCTTAAAGGAGCCAAATTCAAATAAATGAAAATTTTCAAAAGTGTCCTAAAAGTGGTAAAACACAGAGACCACCTGAACAGTAATAAAAAAAACATTAACCCCCAAGGGAAATGTGTGGAAAACTATTGCAAACACGGCAATTAAAGGGATAATAAAACCCAAATGCTCCAGAGAGTCCAAACAGTTATAAAGATAAACCCAGTGAGTGCATGAGTATCTATAGGAACTCCAAAAGGAGACCCCTATGGGAAGGGGAAACAGTGGGACAAGTGGACCATGGCACTCAAAGGGTTGCTCACCTTTTTCTGCATGTCTTCAGCCTTTAGATTACCATTGAAAGAAAGGGTGAAATTTCAGTGAAACTCCTCCAGGGGAAAAGACATAGCAGGCAAGGACTCCCCTCAGGGCTGGGAGGTTCACAACAGCACCTGTTAACTGAGTAATCTACCATTAAGAAGTCAGTAATGGTAATCCGCCTAATGGAGGATTTCTACACACCATATCTAACAAAAGAAACTAAAAACTAAGCAGAACTGTTCTCTGTAGCCTGTCTTGCACAAGGAACAAATTTAAATGGGGAGGAATAGCTAGTGACCAGCTAAGGAGGGAAGGAAGGCTCCATCCCTACATTCTTTCCAAGAATTGTTCCTACCCACTTAAAGGGGCTGTCCCCTTCCTGTAGTTTACCTGTAAGCTATATTGGACAGCAGAGAAATAGGCATATAGATTAGAGGGGGAGAAAAGAGAAATAGAATAGGGGGCCAATAGAAAACAGGGAAATAGAATAGGAGAATAAGAGAAAATAGAGAAATAAAATAGCGGGGATGAAAGAAAATAGAATTGGGGGGGACAAAAGAAAATAGGGATATAGTCCCCCCTATTCTGTTTCCCTATTTTTTGCC
Source organism: Rhinophrynus dorsalis (assembly GCA_037306005.1). Classification (NCBI taxonomy): domain Eukaryota; kingdom Metazoa; phylum Chordata; class Amphibia; order Anura; family Rhinophrynidae; genus Rhinophrynus; species Rhinophrynus dorsalis. The sequence continues at coordinate 358,528,305 of CM074720.1, read as the reverse complement.
CCCTATTCTATATGCCTATTTTCTATTGTCCCCCATTCTATTTGCCTATTTTCTAGCATCCCCCCACTCTATATCTTTATTTTCTTTAGTCTCCCACCTATTCTATTTCCCTTTTTACTTTTGTCCCCTATTCACGCTCTATTTTCTTTTGTCCCCCACTATTCTAATTCCCTATTTTCTATTTCGCCCTATTCTGTTCTCCTATTTTCTATTGTCCCCCTATTCTGTTTCAATATATTCTATTGTCCAACCTATTCTATTTCCCTATTTTCTATTGCCCCTCCCCATTCTATATCACTGTTTTCTATTGTCCCACCTTATTCTACTTGTCTATTTTCTATTGGCCTCCCATGACATACATGATATCCAGTATATCAGGACCTGGGTTTGTATCCCGCTGTGTCCTCCTGTCTCTCTAATGCAATATATTAAATGTCCCATGAGGAGAGATATGTTAGTGGGTAAGTGGAAAGAGATAACTAGATAAGGGGCAGCTAGGGAGTTGAAGGAACATGAGAAAGCACAGGAGAAATAGGGAGGAGCTATGGCAATAGGAAGGAAGTGACCCTAAATGGGAGTTTCCAGAGATTAAAGGGAGTGTAGTTAAGGGGAGGGTACAGAGGTTGAGATGGCAGTAGCTCACAGAGTAAAAGAGCAGGAACAAAAAGGTTGGAGTTTGATACAAAGGGACAGAAATTAAGAGGAAAACGAACCAGAAGATATTGAGGATAGGAAGAGTGATAGATCTGAAGAGAAAATATAAGGTGGAGTGGGGTGGAGCTAAAGAGGATTTGGTTTGAGAGCCATGATGGGTTGAAATAAGGAGGGGCCAGAATAGAGGGAGAGGTAGTAGGGGTGGAGATAGAAAGGTGAGAGTATCTGTAATGGGAGATGAAATGTTTGATACTAGAAAAATAGGCAATAATAAGGGGTGGAGATAGAGGGAGAGTTATAAATGAAATGAGGTGTGTGTGTTGGTTGGTTGGTGGGTGGCGTAATGTTAGAAAGTATAGGGTGGAGTTATAGAAACAGCATGAAGTAGAGCTAATGAGCAGTAGGTGTTGAGACACAGGAGATGAGAGGAGAAGGCCAGTGTAACGGAAGCTCGAAGGGCACTGGGTCACCCTCAGCCGTCGTTCCGGGTTTCTCCCTCTCAACGCCGGATAGGCGCCATCGAATGCACTGGTCAGAGGATGGATGGTCCTGTCATCGACTTGGGAGAGTCGTCGAATCATGCTGTACTCGACTTTGCGTCGAACAAGGCGAGCCAGAGAAGGTCGGCAAATCTCCGGATGCAGCATAGACTCACAGACTGGTACCACGGGACGTAGAGAGTGATGCCTCTACTCCCAGTCAAAGGATAGCTGGAGGATGTAACAGGAGACACAGCGATGTTGAACAGAGTCCACGTCGATGCCTGACAGCATACGAAAAAATCCCTAAGTCCCGACTCTGAATCGGATCCGCAGATAGCTGGCAGCAGGCAATCGACGATACAGGATACTTGGCTCAAATGGGCATCAGGGCGGACACTTTAAACCACAGGAGCATAAAGATACCAGGACTATTCTTCTTAGTGTAAAACAACTAACTCTCTTTATTGATAAACCACAGCATATTTATACCATCTCAGTACATTAACAATGCATGATGCAGACATGGCACAATGGGCGCGTTACAGGGATAATGCAATCAAAACACCTAAGACAAAGAACCAACAACAAATGGTCCAGGCGGATACAATAGGTCACAGCAAATGGTAACAGGCATCACACAATGGGAGCATTCATGGAGATAATACAATCACAACACCTAATACAAAAGACTAACAATAGAAGGCTCAGGTTTACACAATGGGGCAGACATGAGTGGATTAATACACAAAGAGCAATACAGGAAACAGATACAAGAATGCAATGTAGGCAGAGAGGTACTCCTGTGGACCCAGGATCTGGAATAGTGCAGCAGTAGAGATATTCTGGTTCAGAAACAGCAGATCCCACCGGGAGGTAGGAAGGACAGGAGGAGGCCCAGACTGAGCTACAACAGAATCCCTAGGGTGCTAGGGAGGTCAGCAAGACTGACAGGGATGAAGGCAGTATAGCTGACAGATAGATATGGCAATGCAACCGAACTCCTAGTACGCTAGGAGGTATAACAGTACTGACAGCAGTAGGGTATGGCAACCGAACTCCTAGTACGCTAGAATGAGTAGTAGTACTGGCAGCAACAAGGCAAAGCAACCGAACCCCTAGTACGCTAGGTGGTATTGCAGTACTGGCAGTGACAAGGCAAGGCAACCGGACCCCTAGTATGCTAGGTGGTATAGCAGTACTGGCAGTAACAAGCCAAAGCAACCGAACCCCTAGTATGCTAGGTGGTATAGCAGTACTGGCAGTGACGAGGCAAGGCAACCGAACCAACCTAGGAACTAAGGCCACAACCAAATGACTGAGGTCACTAAACCACGCACCAGTCCGCAGTCAGGCAAAGGACACTATAGACCTCTGGAGAGGCTGAACGGCCACACAGACTGAGACTAACGAGGCGCCACGGGAGCGACAGCTAACCTCGTAGATATGGAGTGACCAGCTGTGCCAGGTCAAGCGTACTAGGCACGGCTGTCTCAGGAGGAGGAAAACACTGTGCCGGACAGTCACTGACGTAGCTGGACAGGCAATGGACCGAGTAGGAACTCGGACAGGATAAGTAGCCAATCGATTCGGTACACAGAGCAGGATAGTCAGCCAAGCTGGATCGGTACACAGAGCAGGGTAGTCAGCCAAGCAGGGTTGGTACACAGAGCAGGATAGTCAGCCAAGCCAGGTGGCAACGGAAGTCAGGAACAGGTGATCTCTCAGGAACGTAGTCAGTCGAGCTGGGTCATACACAGGATACCAGGAACCACAGGAAAAAACGCTAGATACTGGAACACCACGAAAGGACGCCGCCATAATGACAGTGCTAGAATATAAAGGTAACCAGTGGGAGGAGTAATTGCTGATCACCAATAACAATGCTAGAAGGAAATGACCAGGAAGTAGCAATGTCGCAAATGGAGGAATCACGGGCACCGTGATAGTTGGCAATTCGTATGCCTAAAGAAGAGGTGTTTCAGGCACAACAGAAATGCCCACAGTTCCTTGTGTCCTGGGCTGATAAGCCTTACGCCCAGACAAGGGCTCCAGTAACAGAGTAGGATCAGTTACATTTCTCCCCCTTTTTTGTACCAAGCCAGCGGTCGTTTGGTCGAACGCTGGCTTGGTACTCCGGAGGGCCATGCTGACTTAAGCCCCTTGTTCTGGGCTGAGAACAAAACTTAAGCCCCTTGTCCTGGGCCAGGAGTAAAGCCTGAATCCTTGTCCTGGGCCAGGAATAACCATTGAGCCCCTTGTCCTGGGCTAGGGAAAAATGGTAGTTCCTAGTCCGTGCTAGCACTAAGTTGGGGGGGGGGTCTCTGATGGTTCATGATCCAGACAGAGCTTGGGTCAGATCTTCCTGGGTCTGTGGCCTCTGGTTCTGGGTCCAGTGCCAGTTTGTGGGGTGGATCTGCATGGGACAAAGGGGTTTCCCTTAACGTCCTTGTGCTGGGGAGACGCTGATTCTGGCCGCCTCCCTTCGTTTTCCAGGGGTTCAGTTGGGGACGCCACTGTGGGGAGATGTAGGCAGCTCCCCCTTCTTCTTTGGCCAGTACCCCCCTCTTGTAGGAGAGGAGGTTGCTTCCACTCTCTTGCGTTGGGTCAAAGTTCTGGGGATCACTGTGCAGGATGTGGGTCCTACTTTGCAAAGGAGGGGCATTGTATAGGTTGGAAGAGAGCACCCTCTCACTCATCAGTCCAGGGGGAACAAAATCACTGGGGAGGACCGTGGTCCCACTCCCCATGGCAGGATCATCAGTGCCCCTGGAGAGAACACATTCTCCATTCTCCAGGGCAGTAGCAACAGGGGAAGTGGTAACACTTTTGGGGCTGCTGGTGAGGACCTGTGTCCCACTCACCGCAGCAAGGGTCACATAGTCACTGGGAAGGACCGTGGTCCCACTCCCCATGATAGAAGCATCAGTGTCCCTGGAGGGAACACATTCTCCATCCTCCAGGGCAATAGCAACAGGGGAAGGAGCAACCATTTTGGGTCTGCTGGTGAGGACCTGTGTCTCACTCACTGCAGCAAGGGTTTCACAGGGACTGGTGAGCTCACTCCCAGCCATAACCTCCCTTCCCCGTGTCACCAAATTCCTCCCAGACGTCTTCCTCCCAGGAAGCTTTGAGTCCAGTGCCAAAGACATGCCTGCATGCATCCCCTTCTCTGGCATATCCGGTCGCCACAGGGACCAAGGCTTGAATTGTTCTTGCAACTGGGTAAAATAAAAAATTAAATAAAATAAATAAATACATAAAAATGCAGAATCCCAGGAAAGAGACAAATAACATCTCATATCTACCGAAATCCATCAGACAGCATATACCCTATTACAACTGTTCGTCCAGTACCTTTTCCAACAGTTCATAATACATCTGCTCTGTGCTCCACGCCCATGCTACTAGGGCATCAAAGCGTTCTTGGAGGTGTGGAGGGATGTATCCCCCCAACATATCTTCCCTCTTTTCTCTGATCTCCCACTATCGTCTGGGGTCCTGACAGCCAATGTTAGAATCCCAGCAACAGGTATCCCACACCAGCCCTTGGATATCACATCTCAAGGGGGCTGGTAGGTTGGAGACGAGTGGAGCAGGGTAATCCTCCGGAACCATGCTCTGGGCCAGAGCCCAGTATCCATTCTGCGCCCACAGTTCTTCCTTGATGCAGAGTTCCAGCTCTGGGTTGAATTCTTCCAGGGCATAGACGTCCAGAAGTGGTTCCCACTGAAGCCATAGCGTGTTGTATCGGTAGTCGTAATTCCCCAAAGTATCCGCCATGTCTCACCGGTACAAATCCACGTTAGTGAGGAAGAAATACCATTGCTTGCCACCAGTGTAACGGAAGCTGGAAGGGCACTGGGTCGCCCTCAGCCATCGTTCCGGGTTTCTCCCTCTCAACGCTGGATAGGTGCCATCGAATGCACCGGTCAGAGGATGGATGGACCTGTCGTTGAATCACGCTGTAGTCGGCTTCTCATCGAACAAGGCGAGCCAGGGGAGGTCAGCGAATCTCCGGATGCAGCGTCGACTCGCAGACTGGTACCACGGGACGTAGTGAGTGAGGCCTCTACTTCAAAGGATAGTAATGTTTCATAATAAAAACAGCTCTAATTAATCATCATAGTATTTGGACCTTGGAGAGTGTTATTTCAGTTCTGTCAGAGTTGTAGTTCAGGAGTAATTCAATGACAAAGTGTCCCCCTCCCGCCCCTTTTACTGATGTGACACTGCTCAGCCAAAGCAGAAGGGAGGTGCCCAGGTAGATTGCACAGAGGGACAATCTTCAATTAAGATAAGGGAAAAACCTGAAAAGCTTGCCAAGGGGGGTAGGGCTTTAATTGTTTTCATATAAAGAAGATTGTCCCTTGCTGTTATCTGTCTGGTCTTACAACCAGATTCACATCTGAGAAGAGATGGCTTACACTAGGTAAAAGGGGAGGGGAGGGGAAACTTTGCTTGTGAATATCTCTTAAACCATAGAGGTTTGAGAGATAAGACTTATATCGTTCTTCACGTTTTTTTAATGCCTACAAAATAAAATAAAGTTAAAAGAAGTATTACTATCCCTTTCAGGTCGAAGGATAGCTGGAGGATGTCACAGGAGACACAGCGATGTCAAACAGGATCCACGTCGACGCCTGACAGCATCTGAAATCCCTAAGTCCAAACTCGGAATTGGATCCGCAGATAGCTGGCAGTCGACGATACAGGATACTTGGCTCAAATGGGCATCAGAGAGGACACTTTAAACCACAGGAGCATAAAGACATGAGGACTCTTCTTCTTAGTGTAAAACAACTAAGTCTCTTTATTGATAAACAGGAGGCAAATATAGATTTTGATACCTTTTATTGGCTAACTAAGCAGATTTAGAATGCAAGCTTTCAAGACCGTAGGTCTCTTCCTCAGGCATGTTATACAGATAAATATGAAAACATCTCTCTTAAATACAAGTACACATTGCATTGTTTAGCATGGAAATCAGATAAGAGAACTCAATCCAGATCCAAATACTTTGATCAGTCAATGGTAAATTGCACTCTTCCTCTGAGGCTTTAGAGGTATTTACGATGCTCTTGGGTCTGTTGGAGAGGTCAACTAACTAAATGATAATGTGACAAAAACTCTCTGTCTTTATTTAAACCACTACAAATTGCATTAAATTTTAACATTAATTTTACCTCCCATACCTTTCTGTCCCTCTGAGTGGACCGTATATATCAGCTCTGATTATGCAGTTACGGTTATCCATTAAGATGAGAAATTAACTTTGCAATATGAGCTATTGCTCATATTATATTATTATTAACTGTGATATTGCTGGCTTTTACTCTTTGCTGCAGCTTTACACATCTGGATATTTATACACATATTTAATATCTACATAAAGAAGATCTTTGGAACTTATAGATCTGTTGGAGTTCTTTATATGTGCACTTGACTTTTTATTTTAGATTGTTTAGATAGGTAGGGCTGTTAGCCAGCCGTGGATAGTTTCAGGTTTTGGTTTTAGGGGGATGTGGGAAAGGAGGGTGTCGGAGACTGACTAATAGGGAAACCTATGTGGATATATTTTACTGTTAAATATTATAGTATATATTGGATATTTTTGTAATGTGCTAATTTCCAATAAATTTGACAAGGGTTTATGAGTGCCTTATAGTGATTGCTTTTTTCTTTCTTTAGACCATAAGTTCTGGAATAGCCTTGTAATGGTCTGCTGACCAAGCTCAGGTCCAGAAGCTGGGGAAAGATGCTAGGGTATGGTGCTAGGGAGCGGTGACAGTTATTATCCTTTGCTGCAGCCGAAGCTGGGCTAAAGGTTCTGGCTGCGAAGCCAGATGCCCAATCTCAGTTGAGCTTAGACTTTGGCCAGGACGCAAATAAGAATAAATCGTAAGAAGAACCTGGACCGGGTCCACAAGGAGGATCCCTAGGCAGAGGGAGGACAGACAAGGCACCCCAGAAGGTAGAGATCCCGGTGCCCAAGAACTGGAACAGAGAAAGCATCCAAGGAGACCAGAGAAGATCAAAGAGGCTGAACCCACAGGAGCCCTAAAATCCTACAACGGATTATCCAGTGATCCTAATACTGGAGGAGTAGAACCGCTGTGACAAACAGTAAAAGGATCGCTCAATCAGGGACCAAAACGCCTGGCCAGAAGACTGCCCACAAAGATAGCTACTCAGAAAGGACGGACTATGGATGTGCCCCAAAGCTCCCCCCCAATATGCTGAATGAGACCGCTAAGCCACCCTGCATAAAAATGGCCACAAACCTAGCAGAGAGGTAAGTACACAGAGCCAACTGGTAATTATATGCAGCAGGAAAACACACAGAACATAAATATACCTATAAACAGACCCTAGATATTCCTGGAGGAGACCAAAAACCCACCGAAAAGTCAGTAAAGCCTCCTACAAAGGATGCCTGTTTAATAGTAGGATGGTCAAGTGTCCCAAAATCCGCCACGGGGGATTAGCCAGCCAAAAGAGGGGCTAAGGAACTAGGCCACAGTGGTCATGAAAACATTGGGGCTCCGAGGAATATCCAAGGATAGTACAGCACAATACCCTCTGCAGGAAAGAGCGAAGGCCAAATCACTCACCAAAGATGGAAGCAGGGACCAGCTGGGGAGCGTCAGAGAAGGCGCACACAAAGGATAGAGTAGTCTCTCCAAGGGTAGTCATATGGGAACAGCTGAGGTGCAGGGCCAGCAGGCAGATAGTCGTAGTCAGATACAGCAGAGTCGGCAACTGGTAGAGGCACAAATAATCGGCAAACAGAAGTCGTAGACAAATACAGCAGAGTCGGCAACTAGTACAGACACAGATAATCGTGAAACAGAAGTCGGATACAGCAAAGTCGGCAACTGGTAGAGGCACAAATAATCGGTAAACAAGAGACGTAGTCGGGTACAGCAGAGTTGGCAACAAAATCGAGGAAGTCAGATGATCACGAATAATCAAGCACTGAAGCTCAGGGCCAGCCTGTCTAAAAACTCAAGCGCTCCAATAGGAGCAGAGAGGCTGGGTAAGAAAAAGTAAGGAAGGAGCATAAAACCAAAAGTCATCAAAAGGCCAAACCTTACAAGCCTCTTGAATCTATTTCTCAATTCTTCTGATCTTTGTTTAAATAGCTCAATTGTTCAGTAGTTTCTCCTAATACGGAGGAATTCTCCAGTAGGTATCAATCTCTTAAGAGAAGGTAGATGATATCTGGATCCATGTAAGATGGAGTTTATGGCAGTCTTTTTTCAGTAAAGGTCAGTATTAATAATATTGCTCTGATCTTTAAAGATTTTTAGATCTAGAAAGTCCACATTGGTAAGAATCGCACTGTATTTAAGATTTTAATACATTCTTCAAATGTTTCCAGTATGTTAGTCCATAATACTAGCAAATCATCAATATATCTATACCAGAAAGGTATATGGTTAGTATACTAGCAGTGTTGGTCATTGAAGGCAATCTCATCCTCCCACCAGCCCACGTATGATGGGGCACAGCATGTGCCCATAGCTATGCCTCTAATTTGTATATAATTTCTATTGTTAAATGTGAAAAAAAATATGGTTTCAGATAAATTATAGCAAATCAGTATAGAAAGTGGTTTGTTCTGGTGTATATCGCCCATCTTTTTCTAACATATATCTCACAGCTTTACATCCAGTCTTATGGTCTATGGACGTATATAGTGATTCTACATCACATGTAATTAAATTTGTGGATGATTCCAAGGTTCTTGAATCTTACAGAGAATGTCCATAGTGTCCCCTTACATATTGGGACACAATGGTTCTCAGTTTGGAGTCTAAAAATTCACTTGCTTTCTCTGTGAGGTTCCCTATTCCCGACACTATAGGTCTTCCAGGGGGTTTGTTGATGTCTTTATGTGTCTGGGGTTTATCACCATTATTTTTAACAATTTCTAATAAAGGTTCTATGATTTTAGATACCCTAATGGGTGCAAAATACAGGTTCTTTCTATCTGATGCTCTTTATCTTCAGACAAATAAGTTCCTTCACACAAGCAGTCAGGAGGAGATCAGCATATCTCCTCCTTACTGCAGTCCTGGGGTGTGTCAGGCATGTCTGGATAATTTTTGGTCAAGTGACCATGTTCTCTTTTATAGTATAGATACAAAGGGACGGTTTCCACAAGACAAGAAAAGATACGCGCAGTTTAAACATGATGCTCAGCCAACAAAATTACATTATTATGGAAACCACTATTCTCAGCAACTGGAATGCCAAAGGCAAGCCTGTCTATCAGATCAAATAGGTAATGACATGGTCATCAAAATAGAACCATGTGGAGACGATATTTTTGGTCTTTTTGCCCATCTTGTAGAAACTCTTCTCAGTGATTTGGTGAGACAGAACCCTCCATCACTGGGGCTCCTGGAGGGGGCTGAGGACCTGGCCCTGGAACAGGGTATGGCCTCCCCGTGAGACTAATCACTGCCCATTTGCCCCTTTTTTGGAGGCCTCCATGCCCTGGGCTCCTGGAGAGGCATGGAGCCCAGCCCCCACCCTACACACTGCCCAGCTGTGAGCGCTGTCACAGCAACAGGGTAGTGTATTTGTTGAGAGAGTTATGCTCTGATCTGATGTTTGTCATTTAATATGTAGTGATATAGTTATGTAGTGATGTAATTGTGTGTGATGTAATCCTGGTTGCTGTTTACAGTCCTTTGTCCCTCATGTTTATGTTCCCATTGTATAACTTATGTATTGTTCCCATTGTGCCTCTTTGTATTATGTGCTCCTCCACCACCAGCTCCACTGTATTCCTTGCGTATACTCTCATATGTTGATTGCAGTGGCTTGTATTCTATTGCATTCTAAGATGTGTTGATAATGCGGTTATGTGTGTATATAAACCCTGTGTGTTCCACAATAAAATGTTCTTATTTTCACCCTACACTACGTTGCGATTAGTGGTTTGGGTGGCTGGAGAGATCTGTGGGTGTGGTCCCAGGATAAGGGAGCACAGGTTGGCGGAGCTACCAGGTCGGGGTAGCAGGGTTCCGTCACATTTGGGTACAGATATATTAAACCCTTGGAGTGCCAGAGCTCAGATGTGTATCCAACACATTGCACAGGAATGCACTGGATACCCCCGTAGCACTTAGAGGGCTAAAGCAAATAAAAAAAAATAATAAGATGAGCAAAAATAAAAAAGTATACTGTATAGGAACATACAGCAATTGCAGCGGTGCTATAAAAAAAGATAAGAATCAATAAAAACGCTTTGAAATTATTTTTTCTTGTTTTGACAGCAGCAAAATATCAATAATCTTGGCGTAGTCAACTTCCTTCCCAATTCTTTTTTCAATTGAAATAATGGAGGATCCTCTCAACCGTTCATGAGATACTGCACTGTGTAAATAGTTTATTCATTTTAGCTTTGAGGAGCTCCTCTTTCTGCAGTGGCAATGGTGTTGTCAACAATATTTTGATAGCTATGCTTGTATTTGGGTATGCTTAATCTAAACCAGAGCTGTACAAATATCTCAACACTTCATATTTTGTTGTACACGTTTTAGGAAGGTAACTGACACAACTTTCCAGTTCTTCATGCAATTCCAGTGCATCAATATCTGAATTACCTCCATACTTTAAAATATTTTCAAGAGTTGAGCAGCAGTGGAATAACTCACCCTGTTGGAAAGATTTGATTTTGTTGATTTCATACAAAAAACAAAGGAAGCAACATGTTTGTCATATAATTTGAATCTGTCATCAATAGATTTGATTGATTGGTCAACTATTAAAAGGAAATACTCTGAACTTTTCTTGTTCGTCGGTGATGCTCTCATCTTGACCCTCATAACTAAACTGTCACTTGATCTTGTGCATTCTTTTTTTTGGAAATGTAGGCTCAATGTAATTTTCGTTAGCAATATCTTGTGAAATTTGCCATGCTGAAAGAAACCCAGTGTTGAAAACTAATTAAGAAGCTTTTCAGATTATTCAAGAGGGAGATTGCCACATCAAATTGCATATGTTTACTTCACAGTGTTTTACTTACTCGGTTTACATCACTTAGCATGTCATACCAAATCACCACCGATAGATAAACCTGAAGGATTGTGGTTCCATAAGCAAAGAATGAGAGACTCGCTTGCAGTTTTTACCATCTTTAGCTCCTATTTTAATTTCTTCAAATGTAGTGATTATTTCTTTAATCTGATGTCTTACAGCTTTGACACTTTCCACTCTGCATTCCCAGTGTGTCTTTGATAACAGTTTTAGTCAGATGGACAGATGTTTTTTGACGATTTTCAAGTGTGCATTGGAGGATGATAAAAATGTGTGTATATGCTGTATAATTCCAAAGAATGTCAAAGCAGTGGGTGATATGTTTGTTACATCTCCAAGAATCAGGTTCAGATTATGGCAATCACAGGGTGTAAAGAAAGGTCTTGGATTTCCTTGCAAAATTTGAGCCTGCATTCCAGAGTGAGAGCTTTTCATGTTGGCACCATTATCGTATCCTTGGCATCTGCAGTTTTGTAGATCAAGTCCTAATGATTTCAAGTGTTCTCTTAAAGTATTAGCCAGGCCTAAAAAAGTCAATTAAATGCTTGCATATCTCAACTTCTTGTTCATCTATGTGTACAAATCTTATTATACAAACAAGTTGCTCATTATATGACATATAAGTAGTGCAGTCTAAAAGTACTGAATAATATTTAGCTGCTTTCACTTGTTGCATTATTTTTCATTTCAGTTGGTTAGCCATTAATGATATTATTTCATTTTGAATTATTTTCTCCAAGAAATAGATATGCGTTTCTTTGTTGCAAATTCACCTAAGGTGGTCTTTTATAATTGGATCATACTTTGACATAATTTCAACCAAACCAAAGAAGTTTCCATTGTTTGCTGTGAAAATACATCTGATGAACCTCTTAATGCCATGTTATGTTCAACCAGGTATTGTATTACAGAAATTATCCTTTCCATAATATTCCTCCAAAGCAGTTTTTCTTTAGCATCCAGTTTTATAAATTCTTTATTGATTTGTCAGAACCTATTCATTTACGACATTCCTTCAAAAGTTCTAATGCTTTAAAATGATTTCTGGAAACATCATGTTGATTCAGCCTTGCAGTAGCATGTCGTCAATCACAAAAGCCAACACAGCTCAGTGCCCCTTCATTTTCTTGGATAAATTTACAAGGAAAATGATAACCTGCATTCTGTGTTTTGGAATACATAAGCCACCATCCTATATAATAATTCGCTAAAACGTGTGTAACGACAAAGTCATGCGCAGTAGAGACTGCTGCGCGTGCTGCAGTCATGCGCAGTAGAGACTGCCCTTCGGAGCGTCCATCTTTGTATCAGCCGCGGCGCGAGCAGTCTCTACTGCGCATGACTGCCCTGCAATTGGCTGGCAGTGGCACTGTGGCCCGTATAACGGGCTCTTCAACTAGTCAGTTAATAATTTGACCATTGCTCAATTATCTGATACAATAGATGTCATCAAAACTTATGTTGTTCTCATCTTTTGGGTAATACTCCATAGTTATTCTGATAGGACCTCTCCATAATGTAATTTTTCTGCTTGACACTCACACATTTGAGCCACGTGCCAACATTATCTAAGCTTTAACACACTGCAATTTCATCAGATTTCTTCATGTTCAGTAGTCATTGTCACTGCCTTTTTTTGTTTCCTCCATATTTTCACTTTCCAGTATGTCATCTTTGTGTACTGCCATCTTCAAGTTCAAGAACATATAGATTTACTGTAACACTCAGCAGCAGATTTATTTTCCAACAAACTTGTGCTTGTGTCCTTGTTTACAGATTGTGATTCATCTTCAGTTGTCCTGTTTTTAATGGGCGTTTTTAAAATTATATGCATAGATCCATGCAGACTACTGAGAAATTCTTCTTTAGCTTTCTTATTCCATTGGTTTTCAGTGCTACCCATGTATTTCCGATAACGGTCTTTGTGCTAGTAAGCATCTTCCTTACTAGAGCTGGCCATATCTGTAAATATAGGGGTTGAGTAACTCATTATATGATATAATTGTGCTTTTTAACACTTTGAGTGCTAGATGGTACATGAGACATAGCGCCAAGTCCACAGTGCATTGTGTACCCCTCTGGGCCAGACAGCAATCAAAGGGTTAAAAGGTGCTGTTTCACCTACAGTGGTGTACTTTGCATGTTTATAATTAAAATATTATTAAAAACAGGCTGAATCACTACACTACATAATACTGTCTAACTACCTGAACAATTCAATCAATTCAGCTCAACAGCTTCTCTGATGCTGGAAGTTTTTTCCGTTTTGCCCTCGTCTATTTACCCCCTATGTCAGTCCTAAATTTCACATATATCAGATTACTGGCATGGGGTTCATCAACTGGTAAGAAAAGGAGTAAACCAACTAATTATATACACACACACACACACACACACACACACACACACACACACACACACACACACATATATATATACAGGGCAGGACAACCTTGAGGCCTGGACAATTGCAAATCACCTCCATGTTTGTAGTGCCACACGTGCCCAGGTCATAGAGGTCTCTAACACTGAGTGGAATTAAGTGTGGGAGGGATTTCCAGAGCATGCAGGGGTTAAAATAGCCTCATTTACAAGGATGGGGATGACACTAATACTCCACCAAACAAAGTTAATGCTATTGCCAGAGAGGTTTGTAATGCACTGTGCATTTATTTGATACCTTTCTGGGCTCTTATAATGTATACTGAGATTTGCAATACATTTAGCCTTTATTGGCAGCTGGCAATCAAGAGGGGGATGTGGTGGCGATTCCACAGAGCTTGCATTCTAATGGAGCCACAGCTACGAATGATAGCACAGAGCTTACAAATGAAATTGTAGAGGCAAAAATTATACCTCAGAAGAGCTAACAATATGGAATTGGAACCACAGATGATAACTCTGAGCTTAATATTGGATTTATGGAGCCACAAATGATACCACAAAGCTTACGCTTGAAATTATGGAGCCACAAATAGAACCTCAGAAATCAGAAGAGCTTACCATTGATATTATGGAACCACTAATGATGCCTCAGAGCTTAAAAATGAATTTATCGAGCCACAAATGATACCTCAGAAGAGCTTACATTTGTAGTGCAAAAAATCATTTATATTATAAAAGTGTAAGTGACAGAATCACAGATCATCAAGAAAATAATAGATACTCATCTTTTGGAATGAGTAAAAAAAATAGACTTTCATCTAGGATAATAAAGGGAAGAGGCAGCACTCTCGAACTGAAACCCTAGAATAAAAAGTCAGATAGCTACCAAAATATGTTCATAAAATATATCAGTTTAACTGAATTCACCCTAATAGGAGTTGTCATACATCCTCGAACCCTCGCCGAGCAAGCCGCAGATCAGCTAATGGATGTAAACAAATGGAGCATGGTTGTAGGCTTCTAAATGCTCCTGTTTTTCATTGCTGCAGAGCATTGGAATACAGGAGCATTAAGATGCAGACAACCACACTCCGTTTACAACTGTGTGTTCAGTGGGGTTCAAAAATGTCAGACAACAATAAGAAGGGTGAATTCATTTAAATTACTATTCTTTATGTACTTATGTGAGTAGCAACATGGCTGTTTTTATTGTAGTCAATAATAATGTAAGTAATGTACTAAAGATTATGTCTAGTACATTTTGGATCTTAAAGCATCAGCATACAATATGCTATTTAGATGTGTAATGTGGGGCTGCAAACTAATCTATGGTTATGGTACACAATTTGGCGGCCTCAGGAAGCTGTTAGAGCTTAGTGAATGTACTGAATAGTTGCAGATCTATCATATAATACAAAATTAGCTCAGTAAGTCAGACTTTCAATGCAAATAAGCAACTTGCAAGGCAGTCACTGAAACACAGTGAATCTGGTGAAGGCATGAAGAACACATGGTAATGTAAGCATATTTGAAGCATAATTACAGGAATAAAATAGAGGAGACACCTTTGTGCATACCACAAAATTAATCTGGGTCCAATTTGCGACCATATCACAGAATTGTACCCTTATCCCCCCCAGGCAGATGTCATAAATATAAATTTAAAACATACACATTTTTCTAATATCATGCATTATATCAAGCAAAATTATGATTATATCTAAAGTTTCAATTATTTTGAAAGCCCTGCATCCTCTGAATACACTGATTAAAATGTTATATAGTTTTACCAAAAGGCACAACCTCCACAGACCCCAAATTAACAAGAGCTCTAAAGGGTATTTACAGATTTAGAGATCCAAAATAGACAGTTCATTGGCTATATAGTACAATCACCCAAAAACAACTCAATATCCATACAAAAGCATATATTTCCTGATAGTAGGCAACCTAAATATTCTTCAAAATTATCAAGCAAGGACATTTTGTTAAACATTTTTTTCAGAAATGCACACAAAACTCACATTTTACCACACATTTTTTTGCACAATTTATTAGAGTAACAAACAAATTCAGTCTGATATATGAAAGCCACAGATCTTCTGAGCAGATTTAGCCAATTTATATAGGTGTACATAGGTATGTTACTAATACATGTCCCAGATTGGTGTATTTAATACCTCTGTATGTCTATTCCCAATTGTACAGCGCTGCGGAATTAGTTGGCGCTATATAAAGAATAATAATAATAATAACAATATTTACATTACAAAACACTAAGCATGGTTTAGAAGGAATAGCTAGTAAGTCTTTATTAGCAATATACCCCCATAATACATGTTTATCATAAAGGCCATGGCCTACAAAGTGTTTTTGCATTTGATGTTCAGAGATTGTGCCCAGAAACTGACTAATGTGCTAGCAATCTACAGACCCAACCCACAGAACTTTTAATTCTCTAACCATTAGACCTTGCAATCAATAAGAAAAGTAATATTCTGTGAAAAGAGATTGATCTACACAGTATTCATAATATCAACCCATAGAGCTTTTAGTTGATAGGGAAAATATTCTGAACATTTTGAAGTAGAGTGTATGTTTTTTAACTTTATTTTTTTTTCCTTTTTTAGCTGCTGAATCCCAAGTGACCTCAGCATTGATGGTACTATGAGTTACTCATGTCTCACTGATAGCTGATCACAATTGTGGTGCTGAGAGGCAAAAACTATTAGCTGTCAACGTGCGAGCCGATAATACATTTGTATTAATGGGATCACTGTCCCATTTGATTTAAATCAACCCTTTGAGTGCAAAGGGGAGTCGAACACATTGCAAAGTAATGTGTTAGATATCCCTCTGGCAGATAGTTATGTGCCCCCATGATTTGAGAGCACTTAAAGGGATAGTAATGTTTCACAATAAAAGTAGCTCCAATTAATCTTCATTGTCCCTTGCTGTGATCTGTCTGGTACCAGGACCAGATTCCACATCTGAGGGGAGGTGGTTTACACTAGGTAAAAGGGGCAGAAACGGGATACTTTATTATTCAATTACTCTTGCCGGCAGGGGAAACTTTACTGAAAAAGAATGAAGATGATAGATGAAGATGGGATGACAGATGAAGATGATGATAACAATTGAAGAAGAAGAGGTCAACAGATGAAGAAGAAGAGAGAAGGAAGGACAGAAGCTTACAGAAGAAGAATTGAAGACCAGGGAGCAGAACACCCCACTGGACATCAGGGTGACAGGTAAGTGTTCCAACTATGGGCGATAGGATAGTGTTAGGGCTAGTATGGGTACACTTTATTATTCATGTTAAGGGTAGGGTAGGGCCAAGGAGAGGGTTAATGTTTGGGAGATGACTGTGTTTGCAGATCACGCTTGGTGTTTGACAGTGTGCCAGTGTGTTAGCTGGTTTCCTTTGAGCATCCCATTTCTCAAGCTGTTTAGCAAGAGTTATGGGACTGAAAAAATCAAGACAAAGTTAGGTTCTGTGTCCCAACACTCACTGAAAGGGCAATTGAATTCCTATGGTAACACTGTGTGTGTACCATTTGGTGTCCATTTTTGGAACTGAATCGAGCCTTTAGAGAGAAGAGGGATGCAGTGGTGGGACTGAGAGAGACTGCTTAAGGGATAGAGATGATGGAATAGAGAAAATGCATAATATTCTCAGACACTGGGCCCAACCCATACATTAGAGCCATCTCACAAGAACTACTGGAGAGCCACCAGTAGAAATGTAGAACATCCCTAATGAATAGCAATAACTATTTGAGTGTTGAGAGTGTGCCCAACCACCTTCTGGCACTCACTGAAGATAAAATGGGCTAAGCTTTTAAGTATGAGATTAATATCTAGCACAATGTGTTAGGCACCACTCTGGGACTCAGAGGGTTAACCCATTTTTGGGTTTTAGGTTTGTCACCACCCAGGAAATCAAAGAATTACTTCTCTACACTGGGTGTAATTGTGTTTTTTAAAATGTGTGGATTAACCCTTTGATTGTGAGAAAGAGAGTTCAGCACATTGTCACTAGGATGGACACTCGAGCCATGAGGCCTGCTGTTTGCTTCTGCTGGTGGTAAGGGTAGGCTAGGACTCAGCAAGGAAGCACTCAGACAGAGAGTTCTACACATAGGAGGCCAAAGGAGAGGTGGAGCAGAGAGTATGTGTAGCAGCACACTGCAGCAGCACACAGTGTGCGTCAATGGAATCCCATGCTCCTGCTGCTAATGTGTTTTCAGTACTACAATGTTTCAGTTTTAGGAAGCACGAGGAAGCTGTCCGAGCTCACCACAGGTTATACAAAATGAAGGTTGAAAGGTTACGTAATATACCTAACCAAAGGAGGGACTTATAGGAGACTAGATCCCAGGGTCTCCATTCAGGGCTGCCCACTGAAGCACTTGGAGCTTTAGACCCCTTTTGCCCACCCCAAGTGTTGCCCATGGCAGGGATGCCAGTGGGCATGGCATGCCACTGTCAGATACCCTTTAAAAATCTGGTGCCCTAGGCAAATGCCTAGTCTTCCTATTGGTAAATCCATACCTAGTAGTAGTAGCAGTAGTTGTTGTAGTAGTAGTAGTAGTAGTCGTCACTACAGCCCTGCAGTGTGAATTTTGCATTTCCATTTTTAAAGGTAGAACCTGGCAACAATTTAGTTTTTACTGTTTTTATTGACAGCCTGGATGTTATAAATGTCTCCCAGTGCTATACTGGTGGTACAGCTCTATTTTCCTGGCATGTCCTGCAGTATGTCAGCCCATACCAATGGGGTACTGTTTGTCACAGGAAGACATCATCTCTGGAAATAGGGTGACCATATGTCCATGATTGCTCAGTCCCAAATTTTAAATATATGATCCATGTTCCTGGCAGCCCCCTTCTGGGACAATACAAAGTCCTGAAATGAAGACTCCAGAACACAGAGTTCTAAACACTAGAAGCAGAACAGCCCAATGCCTACTGTAACACAAAGTGATGCCTCTGCTAGGCTACAAGGAAATGGCTTCTAGACAGAGCTCTAAACACTAGAGAGAAAACTGAGCCTTGATCCTGACATCAAACAGTAGCTGCAGTGCAATATTGTTGTAATGTAATTCTGGTCTAGGTGTGATGCCAGGGGACGGCTGGCCTGGGGGTCAGGGGGGCAATTGCCCCCTGAGCTGGTCATATGTCTGAGCTGGTAGGCCACTGCACCTCACTAAATCTCCCAATTGTTTCTGTAAATGGAGCTACACTAGTGATAACACAGAGCTTACATCTGAAATGGCAAAACTAGTAGCATAAACCATTTCCCTTGTAAGCTCTATAGTATCAGTAGGTAAGCTTTACTTAAATTGTAAGCTTTGTAGTAGTGCACTAATGTAGCCCCATTTCAAATGTAAGCTATGTGGTATCACTTGACTTACGTCACAACATTAATGCCAATTTTAAAATTAACAAAACGGATGTGGGCTGCACAGTGGGCTCGAACGATAATAGGATTTTAGTCTTACCTGTTAAATCCTTTTCACTTAGTCCATACAGGTTACTGGTAACTCTGGGAGGCAATCCACTCCTTTAAGTAGGCAGGAACATTTCTCTAAATGTATGCAGGGGGTGGAGCCTCCCCTCCCTCCTCAGCTAACACCAGAATGATTTGAGACCATACTAACTGACCAGAAATAGGAGAGAAGAAGACTCCTGTGAGCATGCCCTGAAGGACTCCCACAAAGTGCCACAGGAGAGCCAAGCATGGTCTCTTGACAGGGTGGGAGACCAGTAACCTGTATGGACTAAGTGAAAAGGATTTATCAGGTAAGACTAAAATCCTATTTTCACTGTCGTCCAATACAGGTTACTGGTAACTCTGGGATGTCCCACCATTGAGTTACCCTGAGGTGGGAAGGAGGCAAGAACCAGACGCAAGGCCCCCAAAGTCACCAGGACCTCTATGAACCTACCAGACAGAGATCCCAACAAAACAGAAGTGTCAACAGACACCAACTAGGGGTAAAAACAGACCCCAGGAACTGTTACACAGCACATTAAACTAGAGCCAACATGGATCAACAGCAAGGAAGCACTAAGAACTTCAGAAGAAGAAGATCCTAGACAGGCAAAACTGCCTCCAGGACCTTCCTCCCAAAGCTGGCATCAGCCAAGGCCAGCACATCCACACGGTAGTGCTTCGAGAAGGTGTGCACAGAGGACCAAGTGGCTGCCCGGCACAGCTGATCAGCAGACGCTTGATTTTTGTAGGCCCAAGAGGCCCCAATGGACCTGGTAGAATGGGCCGTAACCCAAAAGGGAACATGCTTGTTCCTCAATTCGTACGCCTTACGAATGGTAGACTTAATCCAAGATGCAATAGTCACTTTGGATACCGGTCTCCCAGCCCTAGGACCCTCCGGAATGACGAACAGAGCGTCAGACTTCCTGATGGATTCTGTCCGATGCACACAGAACTTGAGACAATGCACAACATCCAACAAATGGAGATCCCTCTCCTTATCAGAAGAGGGGTTAGGGCAGAAAGAGGGCACCACAATCTCCTGATTAATGTGGAACTCAGAAACCACTTTAGGTAAGAACTCCTTAGAAGTGCGAAGCACCGCCTTATCCTTGTGAAACACCAAATAAGGTGGTTTACAGGACAGCGCTTGTAACTCCGCCACCCGGCGGACAGATACAATAGCCAAAAGAAAGGCCATCTTCCACGACAAAAGGCGCAAAGGAATAGTAGCAAAGGATTCAAAGGGAGGGAGCTGGAGAACTCCCAAAATCAGATTAAGATCCCACTGAGGAGCCGGACACCGAAAAGCGGGACGCACATGGGCCACGCCTTGGAAGAAGATCTTGACATCAGGAAGGATAGCAATGCTCTCCTGGAAAAAGACAGAAAGCGCCGAAGTCTGAACCTTAAGAGAACGCAAACTGAGCCCCTTATACACACCGTCCTGCAAAAAGGGCAGGACGGTAGGAAGATGAAAATCGTGAGACAGGTCCCTGTCAGCACACCAAGACAGAAAGGTTGACCAGACCCGGTGATAGATCTTGGACGAAACAGGCTTACGTGCCCGAAGCATGGTAGACACCACAGCAGAAGAAAAACCCTTCTTCTTCAAAATTGAGGATTCAACCTCCAGGCCGTCAAATGGAGACTATGAACATCCTCCTTCCACAGATAACCTTGAATCAGAAGATCTGGACGAGAGGGAAGCGGAAAGGGCTCTGCCACCAACAGAGCCAGAAGGTCCGGATACCAGGACTGACGAGGCCAATTCGGAGCAATGAGGATTACCGGACAATGCTCCACCTTCAGCTTCTGGATCACCCTGATCAACATTGGAAGAGGGGGAAAGATGTAGGCCAGAGAAAACACCCAAGGAATCAACAGGGCGTCGACCACCAGAGCCAGCGAGTCTCTCCACCTGGAGCAGAACGTTGGAACCTTCCTGTTGTGCCTTGTTGCCATCAGATCCACCAGAGGTACGCCCCACATCTGGGTCAATAGTTGAAACACCTCCGGATGGAGTTCCCAGTCTCCGCTGTTGACTGTGTGACGACTGAGAAAATCTGCCAAGACGTTGTCTACGCCTGGAATGTGCACCGCCGAAATGGCGGGAACGTGAACCTCCGCCCAGGACAGAATGGCCTTGACCTCTAGCCACGCGGCGAGACTTCTTGTCCCGTCCTGTTTGTTGATGTAAGCCACGGCGGTGGAGTTGTCGGATTCCACTCTGACTGGACAGTCCTCCAGCTGAGATACCCAATGGCGCAGAGAATGGAAAATCGCCCGAAGTTCCAGAATGTTGATGGGGAGAAGGGACTCCTCCAAGGACCACTTCCCCTGAGCGCTGATGTGACCCAAGACAGCACCCCAGCCCAAGAGACTGGCGTCCATCGTGACCTTGGTCCAGTAAGGGATCCGGAAGGGTCTCCCCTTCAGGAGATGGGAAAGGTCCAACCACCATTCCAAGCTCAACTCGACATGAAGAGGTAGAGATACTGACAGCTTCAGATGATCCGGTCGATCCCTACACGTCTGGATCACAAACCTCTAAAGTTCCCTGGTGTGGGCCATCGCAAATGGCACCGCCTGTATTGTGGAGATGAACTTCCCCACCAGTGAAGACAACTTCGGCACTGGGATCCACTCGAGTGCCAGACTCCTTGAAACTCGTTCAGCAATTTGATGAGCCACTTCTTCTGGAAGAAACACCATACCCTTCTAAGTGTCGAACAGTAGACCCAGGAAGAAGAGACGCTGGGATGGAGTCAAGTCCGACTTGTCCAAATTCACTATCCAACCGTGACGAGTGAGGGCATGAATGCAGGTCTGAACCTGCTGATGAAGAAGTTCCGCAGACTCCGCCTTCAATAGCAAGTAGTCCATGTACGGAGTCACTCTTATGCCATCCCGATGGAGGGCAGATATCAATGCTCCCAGAACTCTTTGGAAAACCTGGGGAGCAGTTGTCAGTCCAAACGGAAGAGCTGAAAACTGAAAATGACCCCTGGCGCAGGGAAACCTCAGATACTGCCTGCTCGCTGGATGAATAGGGATGTGCAGATACGCATCCTGAAGATCCAGAGAAGCAAGAAACTCCCCTGGAGACATGGCGGCAATCACAGTGCGCAGAGATTCCTGGCGATAGTGGGTCTTCACCACAAAGAAATGGAGTTCTTTAAGATCCAAAATAGGCCGACCCCCGCCGTCCTTCTTGGTCACCACAAAAAGGTTGGAGTAGAACCCCAAACCCATGTCCACAGGAAGCACAGGCTCCAGGACCTCCTTGTCCAAGAGATCCTGAATAGCGCCGTTGAACAGACGCAGTTTCTCTGCATCTTGCGGAGAACGAGTGAGATGAAAACGAAAGGGAGGAAGGGAAAAGAAAGGGATCCTGTATCCCTCTGAGACCACCTGTAAAACCCATGGGTCCATCACAGATTCCTCCCAGACCCTGCGAAAGAAGTGGAGACGTCCCCCCATGGCAGGGTGCGGACCCGGGTTCGGCGAGTCATGCCGAAGCAGCCTTGGAAGCCTTGGGCTTGGAGGCAACCTTGGGCTTCCAGGACTGCTTGGGCTTGGAGGAGCGACGCGAATCAGACGGAACCGACTTGGCCGTCGAACGTGTGTCTCTGTCTGAAAGGAACGAAAGGACCGGTAACGCTTAGCCGGCAACTTTTTCTTGAAGACCAAAGGCAAAAGGGTACTCTTACCCCCGGTAGCCTCGCTAATGAGTTCCTTGAGCTCAGACCCAAACAAGGAAGTACCCTGGAAAGTCAAAGAGAGCAAAAACTTCTTAGATCCAGTGTCAGCAGACCAAATCTTAAGCCAAAGCGAACGCCTGGCTACCACAGAAGAGGTAGAAGCCCTAGCCATCATGCTGACAGAGTCAAAAGCAGCATCAGAAACATAATTCTGGGCCTCAGAAATATTAGCAAGCAAGCGCAATTGTTCTGAAACAGGCGCGTCCTGACGGACCGCTGTGGTGAGTTGCTCAGTCCAGACAGCGATGGCCCGGTTAAGCCATGCCACAGCAAAGGCCGGACGCATAGCAGTACCAATAGAGGCAAAAATAGACTTGAGGCAAACCTCCAACTTTTTGTCCGTCCAATCCTGTAAAGCAGAAGCATCAGATACAGGTAAAGCAGTCGATTTAGATAGTCTAGAGACAGGGGCATCCACCTTGGGAGGATGAACCCATTTAGCCAGTTCAGCCTCAGAAAAGGGATAAAGTTTAGCAAACTCTTTCGAGACTGAAGAGGACTTGTCAGGATTTTTCCAAGCATCAGAAACCAAACGTTCAAGAGTAGGGTTAGGAGGAAAACAAGTAACAGCTTTTGCCGGTTTCTGAAACACATCAGTTGGGTCAGAGGGAACGTCTTGACTCAAGGGAAGGTTGAGGGTGTTCAGAACGGCTCTAATTAAGCCCTCAGCAGAGAGTTCAGGGTCACATTCAAAGGGGTCTCCAACAGATCTGGAAGACTCAATAACTGTACTATCCTCAACATCAGAATCTTGCAACAATTCTTCCTCAGAAGAATCAGACACATCAGGGGGCCCCTGTGGTTTAGGCAGGGAGGTCCTGATAGTAGAGGGAGCCTGCCATAACTGCAGTGCACCCTGTACCTGAGAGGGAAAGAGTTGAAGAGTGGACCTGAGGTCCCTAGTTGCAGCCTTAAACTCTTTAACCCATGCTGGCTCTATAGCATGGCTGGAAGGCCCTGGGTTGCTGTCAGGACCTTCTGAGCATGCTGGGCATAAATGACCAGAGAATTCCCTAGGCAGCCCTGAATGACATGAGGAGCAAAACGCAATGGGGGAAATTGATACCCCAGCCTCCTTAGTCTTAGGTCTAGTCCCAAGCTCCAGCGGTGTAGACATACTCACAGTGTCAAATAAACCCCACTGACAGAAATCACCCAATTTAAGTGTGAAAGATTAAAGATTCACCCCAGAAACGTTAAAACTAAACTTATCTGGCAAGCGAAGGGTTACTCAACGGAGGAGAGGGAGAAGGTCTGGACCCTGCGTAGTATATTCGATGAGAAGAACCCACAAAATGGCTGCCTCGACGGGAGCCAATCAGAAAAGAGGAGCGAAACGAGCGGTCATGGGAACTTAGTTCTCCTCAAAAAGTACCCCAAAACAGTGCCCGAAGCCCCCCAAGTCCCCCAACACACTTGAACATGAAACCGGATGAAAGAGAAAGGGAAGACAAACAAAATGAGCCCACTCTGAAGTCGCCTATGTGAAGCGGTTCCAGAGATACGTCCCACACAGTGTAAGCCCATAGAGAGTAAAGGAGCAATGGCGGCTATGCTATAAAAGCGCGCCTTAAAGGTGCGGAACATAAAATGTAAGAATATTAACCCCAATAATAAAAAGGTTAAAAACACATATTGAACACATGTACATGATGAGAAAACACTATCCCATAAAGAAAGTGTAACAGAACCCTCAATAAACAAGTCAAACCAGCAGACAAAGGGTTAAAATGCCACATAGACTGCTCCAAAACTCACAGACATACACATATACTATATATATATATACTAGTTGAACAGCCCATTATACGGGCCACAGTGCCTCTGGCAGCCGGTCGCGGAGCTGGAAGCTCCTTCGGAGCGCCCAGCTCTGTATCAGCCGCGGCGCGGGCAGTCTGTACTGCGCATGACTGCCGCACGTGCAGCAGTGTCTACTGCGCATGTCGGGCGTTACACACAACTTAGCGAATTATTATATAGGATATATTGTATATATATATATATATATATATATATATATATATATATATATATATATATATATATAAAAACACCCAATGAGTGCTGGAGTGCGCAATGAGAACTCCCAAACACATGTCCAATTTTTTTTTTTTTTTTTTGAAGGGACACTGTGGGACAAGTGGACCTTCAGCACTCAAAGGGTGGCTCACCTTTCTGCAGGTCCTCTGTCTTCAGGTCACCATGCAAAGAAAGGATTACCTCAGAGTATAATCCCCCAAGGAAGTACTTGAAACCAAGTTATTCCCTCATGAGGGCAAAAGGTCCACCAAAAATCCCTGGACACTGAGCTAGCCACTTTGGAGACGGCATTTGTCAGTCATGGTAACCCGCCTAATGGTGGTATTCCATATTTGACAGAAAACAATAAAAAGACTAAACTGAAGAGAGATTGTTCTCCACCTGGTGTGTACACACCCAGGAACAAATCATTCTGGTGTTAGCTGACTGGGAAGCAGCTGAGGAGGGAGGGGAGGCTCCACCCCCTGCATACATTTAGAGAAATGTTCCTGCCTACTTAAAGGGGCGGATCGCCTCCCAGAGTTACCAGTAACCTGTATTGGACGACAGTGAAAATAGAAATGGGCCACTTGAATGTATTTGCCCCTGGGCCACAAGTTGCCAGCCCTCCCCTGTGTGATGTACAATTTCTTGTAGCCCACCACAGATATCCCTTTCTTTCACAGCAGTCAATTGGCAGTTCTCTCTCTAGTGTTCTGTGGTGTGCCAGAGCAAGAGCTGGAGCTTTAATCACAGCCAAGTTTTAGGGCAGAAACATAAGTGACCCCTCCCTCAAATTGGATTTTCATGTACTCAAATATAAAAAGCATTACAGGTTTCTTTGTTTCCCATTTATTTTCTCCCCAAAATGCAGATCAGTGCAAGATTAAATTGCTATTTTTATAGGACGTTAGAAATACCATGTAAAACCATTATTTTAGTGTTTTGAAAAAGTGAGAAGGTATCAAATGTAGAACCATATGCATTTGCCATCAAAGTGTACAACATTATTACTTCCATGTAGTTATCTAGCATTCATTTTTTTTATTACATTATCAAAAAACAAACATTTTTTCCCATGCTGGGAACATTTGCTTTGCCATGGTAGAACTAACAAACCAAAACTTGCACACCCTCTGCTCCTTATAGATCTAATAAAAGTTATATGCATTGATATAAAACCCAGCATTGTCCAAATTGATACTTCCAACTAAATGCAGCTCCAATTATTCTTTATAGTGTTTGGGCCATGTAGAGCGGTATTATCATCCTGTATGATGTATAGTTCCAGAGTAATTGAATTATAAAGTGTCCCCCTCCCACCCCTTTTACCTATTGTAAGCTGTCTCCCCTCAGTTGTGGAATCTGTGAACAGACAGCTCACAGTGAGGGACATTCTTCTGGCTGTGAGCATAAGGGAAACCCTTCCCCCCTTGAGGGCAGGTTTTTCCTTATGCTAACAGAAGATTGTCCCTTGCTACGATCCATCCAGGCAGTCTTGCTGTGCAGCTTTACATAGGTAAAAGGGGTGGGAGGAGGACACTTTTTGATTCAATTACCCTGGAACTACATATTGTAGAGAAAGATAATAATGTTCTATATGGCCCCAAAACTATAAAGAATAATCGGAGCTACATTTATTTTGAAACATTACCATCCCTTTAAATCTGAACACTAAGGGCTCGAATCTATGCCTACCAGCTCGTTGTTGATTTTTGTTCCCACAACTCGCTCTAAATATCGTGAATTGTGGGAACAAAGGAAAAAAAAGTCAACTTTCGTTGTCTGACACAGTGTCAAAGAGTAAGAGTGAGCTCAAAATAGTCACCCTCCCCTACACTATACATAACACGAACACTTAATAATAATATAATAATAATAATAACTAGTATTTATATAGCGCCTTTCTCCCAGTGGGACTCAAAGCTCTGTCAGCGCACGCTCTCGGAATTAACCAAATCGGCAGCTAAATAATACTACCCCTAACACCCAGAAATGTGTCATCCACTGTCCGTCTTTCTTCTCTTCTTTTGTCTTCATTAAAATCTGTTTTAAAAAAAATCATCCAATGAGTTTCTTTTGGAAAAAAAATAATGCTCCCCAATGTCCGCTGCCATCACTGGCTCCACTGGCGAAAGTGGCAGACGTGCAGATGATCACAAACCCCCCTGCCTACCTATGTCCCACTGAAAGAATTTTTAACAGAGACTGGCTTTTATATGTCTCTGTTTGGCAGCCTCCAGTTGGCTGGAGTAAGCTTCTAGCAGGTTATGTCATCTCCCTGCTACAAGCTGATTTGGACGCAGCGAATTGGAGGTTGCCAATTATTTTGAACAGAGACTGGCATATAAGAGCCAGTCTCTGTTCAAAATTCTCTCAGTGGGACTCGGGCAACAGCCTGAATGGTTGGCAAGGGGGATCTGTGACCATCTGCATGCCTGCCGTCACCACCAGCAGAGGCAGCAGTGGTGGCATCAGACATTGGGAAGCAATTTTGAAATTGTTTTCTAACGTCAAACAATAAGCATGACTGTTTTTAATACAAGGAATGACAACCTATTATTTGGAAGAGATGCCACACTTCTTTTAACCCTTTAGGTGCCGGAGATATACCCCCGGCACTCAAAGGGTTAACTGTGGCATCTCTGGGGGACATTATTTTATTTCCAAAAGAAACTCAATGGATGGTTTAACAAAAAAGGAGAAAGAAAGGAGAAGAAATGACAGTGCCCAAGGTGCTGAGGATTACAGGTAAGTGTTAATTTTTCAGGACATATGTTACCCTTGTTGAGATTAACCCTATGAGTGCCAGTGGGGTATGCAACACTGTGCAATGAGTTGCATACCCCATTGGCACTCATAGGGTCAATTTTTCTTTTGCTTTTAAGCACCAGTGTGCTTTTCTAATGCACACTGGTAGTTTTCAACGTACATTAGGGACTCTGAGCCTCCTTTTCATGGCCCAGGTTTTTTGCAATAAAAAGTGTCCTTAACATGAGGTGAAGTGACCGCATGGAATACAATACAAAGTTCTACTTGTTTTAAGTGGTGTCCAATGGGCGCATATTTTGCGCAGCTATAGTTGTTGACAGCACAGCTAATATAATAGCAAACTGTGTTGTCAAAACCACCATCACCAGTTTTAAAAAAATAGCAGAGGGGGGAATAGGATCAAGCCCTAACTTCATCTCCACAAGGGCCCACACCAAACAAGAAGAGACTGAAGCAGTGATTGTTAAGGCACTATTTACCTAAATGAATCAGCATTTAATGCTATTGCCTCATGTCTGAGGTTAAATAGAAGGTACCAGGGAATAGTGGATATGAAAGAAAGAAAAACTCACAATGCTACATAAAGTTTACAGAAACAAGTATATGATTTGTGTCATTGTTTTGTTCTTGGTGTCACTTTAATAGTTTAAATTATAGTGACCATTAGATGGCAGTATTCACTCAACATTCAGTCAGCTATAGCTAGAGCTATTAATCAGTAGGAACAGTTATGTATCCATTCAGTAGTAGCTCTCCATTATACTATGCATAACCATTCACAAAATACCTTCTGGTATTTCTAAATTAATGATCATTTATGCTGGCCTACCATATGCAAGACAGGAAACTATGCTACTGAATAACCACAAAGAGCAATGGCTACAACCTCAGCCAAAAGTTTGGTAGTCACTTTTAAGTTTTGTTGTAATCTTATTTTTCTGCGACTGTTGAGAATCCTGGGAGAGGCCCCCTGAAGCTGGAGTCCTTAGGTACACCCACGCATTAACATGCCCCTAGTTAATGGTTCTGGTTACATTATGTTTGACAAAAGCAGTAATCTGCATTTTATCCCTTTGAATGCTAGAGAGACACAGGCACACTTTCACACACACAGAGACACTGTAATTCTCAAAATATACTTTAATAATAATATACTTTATTATTTGCCCTTGCAAGAAATTATATGTAGGGCTCACTTCCACCACCTTTAAAGAACGCATTGCCAATCACAGAGCCACCATTAACAAAGCATATGTGGATAAATCTAGTGACAAACCAGTAGCCCGTCATTGGTTGGAGCAATCACATCCCTTATCTTCATTTAAATGTATGATTTTTGACCATGTACCCCCACTATCTAGGGGAGGTGATAGAATTAAACTATTACATCAGAAAGAATTTAAATGGATACAACGACTTCAAACTCTCACTCCATTTGGGCTAAATGAGAAATTATCCTATGCCTGCTTCTATTAATAAGATGAACAAATTCCTTTTTGATCTGGTCTATGGCCAGGTCTTTGACTTAATCATGGAATACCACCATTTGCTTATTAATTACATCTATATAAACTATGGTGAAAATGCTTCCAAAGGACCAATATCTATCTATGATCGGGAAGCTATATAAATTCCTATGGTATTACCTGGTTGATTTTTGTCACATGGTGGGGACAGTTTTTATCCTTTAAACTGGTTGAATAGTAATATAAAGGATAATGAACCTTAAATCCCTGGATAGGGTACCCATTAAGTCCATGGACTAATCTCCAGGTACGCTTCTCTTACCAAGTGGATTACAAATTTGATTACTTGGATGCTGATTGTCGCATGGTGTGGAAGGGTTACCATCTCTAAAATTGGTTGTATACGGAACCCATATGATACCTAGTAAGTCCATGGACAAGCCTTCAAGTTGCCCGTTTGATACAACATTAATATATCACTCATATTTGGATATATCATATTATATCTAATTATTCTGCAAAGAGGATTGCCACGAATATGGATATACGCATATATTATGAAGCATCTTGAATATGGACTATTGATTCCTCTGGAGTGAGAGTGATGTGAATCATTAATATTGGTTATAACTCAAAAATGGATTGGACTCTTATTATATATGCAATGTTGATTCTCTACCAGTTTTGCCACAATTTAAAAATTGGATTGGACTTTTTATTGTATACACAATGCTGATTCTCTATATTGTCCTTTCCCAGGAATATAATAATATGACCTATGGATAATGCAAAAAACTCTATTGACAGAAGTCTATTTCTAATGTCTAGTTCAAACGATTTGGTGATATTGGTTTCTTAAATATCTTTGCTGTGTCCGCTTTTGATATTATCACTGTATCGGGTACCGCCACTGTGAACATACATGGTCCTTTGAATATAATATTGTCATTGTTTCCCGGTCTAGAATCTTTATATCAGTATCTTATTAATGGGACATGATGACTCACAGTGAATGGTTCAGTGCTATTTATATTGGATTTAAGACTCATGTGTTGATACTTTAGCTTTGCCATCTCTTTCTTTATAATTTACATTTGTAGACACAGCCGTTATGTGATGTTTGTAACATCTTACAAGCTTTAGCTCTTGACGCTCGCATTCCCTTGATCCCACATCGCTATTTGTGTATATTTATTTAATTTAATATAGTTTTTTATAAGTGCCACAAGATGTAAGGGACCTCAAGGTTATATGGAGCGGCAAGCTGTTATCCTATT
This sequence comes from Rhinophrynus dorsalis, assembly GCA_037306005.1. Taxonomy (NCBI): domain Eukaryota; kingdom Metazoa; phylum Chordata; class Amphibia; order Anura; family Rhinophrynidae; genus Rhinophrynus; species Rhinophrynus dorsalis. The sequence goes on along the minus strand of CM074720.1, from coordinate 358,497,936 downwards.
CTCTTTTGTGTTGGATACAACAATTGTTATTTATATTGTGCTTACTTTTCATCACATAATAGTGATATGAATGTGTGAACATTTATTTAGGAATAGGTTTGATTTCTGTTGTTGATGTACCTTCGATCTGGCCGTATAATTCCACACCGCGTTTGCCTTAATTATTCTAATTACAATTTTTCATTAATATTGTTTAGGTGTGTGGAAGGCTTAGGACCAGGTCGATTGGTAATTTGTTATTTTCTTTTTCTTTCATAGGGTTTGCTTTCCGATTAGATTTTACACTTATGTTTTTAACAGTGGGCTATGATACATTGTTGCACTTAGCGCGATTATTGGTCTATTCGAATGTCATTCAACTCACACATTTACGTCTCACTTGTGATTTTAATTGCGCCAATTAGGGTGTTTTGGCGCCCCTTTGGCGTATGTGAATGTTCATTTGGTATTTAAGGGAGTCACTGCTGGTGTTCTGACATCTTGATAAAGGCTATGTAATATAGCCGAAACGTCGATCAAAATAAACATCATTTAACTTTTTTGCTTTAAAGTTCCTGTGAGTGCTGCCTATTACTTCGTTCTTTGGATTTATCGTTTACAAGGATTGCACCCGGGCATTGAGACTACTAACATTGAGTGCCACCGAATGGGATTTATTTATATATATATTATATATATATACACACACACACACACACATACATACACACCACCCCTTGACTGTCCCCTTTTGCCTCTTTCTCCCCCTCTTGATTCCCACCTTTTGATTCATTCTCCCCCCTCTTGAGCCCCCACCTTTTGCCTTGGCTTTTTCTCTCCCTTTTCATCCCCCTTTCTTCCCCTCCTTGACTCTTGATCCCACCCTTTTGCCTCTCTCTCCCTCCTGATCCCCCCTTCTTTTGCCTCTTCTTGGCCCCCCTCCTTTTGTTTCCTGATTCTTCCTCCTTTTGCCTCTTTTTTTTTTTCTCCCTTAGTCCCTTTTGCCTTTTCTTCTCCCTCTTGACCTGCCACTCTGCCTCTTTCTTCACCCCGTCTGGCCTCTATTGAGTCCCCCTTTGCCTGCCTTACCCTCCTCTGCCGGGTGCTCACTGTTCTCTCGCGAGCCCCTGCAGAGGTCAGCATCGGAACGTTGCCATATTAACCCACGGCAACGCTCCGACGCTGCAGGAGGGAGAGAGGCGACCGGGGAGCATTGTGAGCAGCTCCCCGGGCTCCCTCTCTGCAGCACCGACCCGGACACAGGGTATCGGTGCTGGCATCGTCCGCATTTGCGAGAGTACGAGTACTTGCGCAAATGCCGGTATTGGCACCGATACAGATACCAGTATCGGTGCAACCCTACTTAATATGTAAAAAAATATCCCCCCGATTAAAAAAGGGTACTCTCTCACTGCTGAAAGGTGTTTTATTCAAAAGCTATTACAGCTCAAAGTTGAATTTTTTAGGTGCAATATCACAGTGGCCTGAAATTGTACAATGGTGCTGTTGCTACACCATCCTATGGACAGCTCTGGTCCGTAGACCATAAATCTCCATAGGATGGTGTAGCAACAGCACCATTGTACAATTTCAGGCCACTGTGATATTGCACCTAAAAAATTCAACTTTGAGCTGTAATAGATTTTGAATAAAACACCTTTCAACAGTGAAAGTATCCTTTTTTTACTCGGGGATATTTTTTTACATATGAAGTATTATTATCCCTTTAATGCAGGACAGTTACAGAATCAATATATAGACTGCACTCCTCTATATAAAATATTAATGTTAATGTGTGCCCTGTATTGAGCATATATAATATTTTATAGTAAATAATTGAGATTTTAGTTCTCACAAGTTGGCCAAGTTGCGTATAACCTTGCCACCACGTCAAGGTATCTCACTTTGCGGCAAGTCCTGCTTTAATATACCTATAAAGCCCTATCTAAAATTAAAATAAAAAATCCCTGAGGAGATGTTACAATAATCGTGTTGGAGAACGAGGGACCCTTCTCTAATGAGGATTCACCTAGTAGTTTACCATTTAGTGTATTTGTGGTGTGTTTGTTTTTGGAGCCCAAGTGTATAACCTTACATGTGTATATATATATATATATATATATATATTAAACCTCTGCCACTTTTCTGCCCATTCACTCAGTTTATTCAAAACTGTATTGCAGGGTGTATCATTCTTAGCAAAACATAGTTACTGCAACTTATAAGAGATGTTTTATTCATCATTTATTGCAGCTGTATCTTGTATTCTGGGGTGAAGTGCTTCTATGGGCTGAATAATGCTGTGGTTTTCTGTCAGCAATAAAGCATTATGTATTCTTTAAGAGGGTAGACTGTTGAACAATGGAGACACCCATGCCAAGGCCTGACCATGAAACAAAGAAAACAGAAAGGTAATCCTAGACTGATGAGAATGACAAGTATCAGTGCATGTACAAAAATGGAAATCTAAAGGAAGAACAAAGTTTCCTGTACCACTGCTTTTTACATCAAGAGTAAGATCTGGAAATATAAATTGATAACCAAGTTTATCACTCTGAACTGTGGCTTGATCAGTGACAAAGAATTTATGTCACAGGCAGTGTATGCTTAATGTTAAGATTTGTTTTAATAAAGTTTCTTTTTTTTCAGGTTCAACACTATGTTTACAGAAGAAGAATAAAGATGAGCACAGATGAAGAAAGAAGATGAAGCTGGCAGATGAAGAAGAAGAGAAAAGCCTACAGAAGGACTGAAGATGAAGAGCAGGGTGCAGAAGATCCCGCTGGACATCAGGATGACAGTTAGATGTTGTAACTATGGGTGATAGGATAGTGTTAGGGCTAGTATTGGTCCACTTTATAGTTTATGTTATGGGTTGTGTACTCACTCACAGTGTTTGACAGTGTGACAAACACTGAGCGTTGGTTTCCTTTGATCTTCCCATTTCTCATGCTATTTATCCTGCATTATGGGACTTATAAAACTACGACGACGGTTGGACCACAAGTTAGGTTCTGTGTCCCAACCCTTGTCATGATTCCTGTTGGTAGGGCAATTGCATTACGATGGTAACACTGTGTGTGTACTGCTCGGTAATGATTTTTGCCCTACTGAAAGTCGATGTGAATTGGATCAAGTGCCTAGTCTCCTACTTTTTCTATGGCTAACACTGTACCACACTTTACCCATGTTTTAAGTGAGGAGTATTATTGTGGATATATAGGAGAAACTGTGGTGATAGTGGAATGGATAAAATAAATAACAGAATTAGTATGTTCATTTTAGGATGAAATAAGAACTCAGAAAACAGGTGAAATTACAAACGTACTAAAGTTGCATTGAAAGATCATTTAATCTATTTGGAATACTTTTTTCCCTCCTCCATCCCTTTCTTTCACATATTTTCATGCCCCTGGCCACTCCTGTGAAAATTACTCCCACATGCATGGACCTATGGGAGTACCTTATTGCCTTCCCTGGATCTGTGTGTGACAGATTGGCAGAATGTTGGTCACCTATCCCACTTCTCTCATATATATATGACAGATGATGATGAATATACATTTTATTTACATAGCGCCAACTTATTCTGTAGTGCTGTACAACAGGAAACAGACATAAAAAGCCATTTAACAGCAGAAATGGAACATGGAAAATAAAAAGATCAGAGAGTCTGCTTGCGAGAGTGTACAGTGTAGAGGAAGGTAGGTGGGACACAGAAGGAGTAAGTGGTCCAGGAAAGTAGTGCTTCTGTTTGGGAGAAAGGAACTATGTGAACAATGAGGCCATGATGGGGTTGTAGGTGAATAGAGGGATTTTAGAAGAGAATGAGAGGGAGCAGAATTTGGACATGCTGTTGAGATGACCTTACTCATAAAGGCTATGGAGGTAGTTGATATGCTTCCCTGAAAAGGTGAGTTTTCATAGAGCATCTGAAGATGTGAAGGCTGGAGTGTGTGTGTGTGTGTGGGGGGGGGGGGGGAAGTCTGATGGGATGTGGGGAGGGAAATCCAGAGCTCAGGCGCTGCACAGGAGAAATCCTGTAGGCAGGAATGGGAGGATATAATAAGAGCTGCAAAGAGAAGACGGTCCTGTGCAAAGAGAAGATGGTGAGTGGGAATGTATTTGGAAATGAGAGATGAAATATAGGGAGTGCTGTGTTACTAAGGGATCTGCAAGTTATTTAGAATTTTGAATTTAATTCTACATGCTAATGGGAGAAGGGAGAGGGACAGAAGGTGGGAGTGAGACTTAAAGCAGAGGGACATTTTTGGAGGAGTAGAAGAAAATGGTGGCAATAGTGAATGAAGAAATAAGAAAATTTTGTGGGAGCAGAGAAGTGGAGAGGGAAGAAGTAATGGTGCAATATGTATGGATAGATAGACAGACAGACAGACAGACAGATAGATAGATAGATAGATAGATAGATACATAGATAGATAGCTTTCATACTGATAATGCCAGAAATGACAGACCAACTATGAAGTGAAAGGCAATTCCTCTCTGAACTAGAGAAACAGTTAACCCCAGAGACATGCTTCTTGGGCCTTGTCAGTGAGGTGCAGTTATTCTCTCTAGTCACTTGAGAGGAATACATTAGTGTTTCTTTGATAGAGCATTTTTAATCAGTTAAAGTAGTCTGTATTCATCCAAACTCCAGTTTTTCTGTCACTGAATTGAGCTGAATTTCATTAAAGTGTCCCTAGCATTCAAGGAAATAAACGCTCAATATAAATCAATCGGAAACTGTATCTCCTCCCAATGGAGAGGTTGGTTTGCCTCAGAATTGTTCCACTTTTTTGTATTGTAGATATGGCCCATTCATGGGTACTACACTAAAGGTCTGAATGATAGATGAGTGCAGGGACGCAACCAAACTTGTCAGGAAAATACCAGTTATAATACTGTAACTGCTGTTGGTTTGCCCCAATTGTTTCACATTTTTTGTCTTTATATATATATATATATCCCATAGTTTACAGACTGTATATTTGTGGCATGTGTTTTATTAGCCTAAGTAAAATCTTTCTTTTTTTAACATTTGGGTGTCTGTAACACTAACATTTTTATTACTTTCTCTTGATGTTTTTTTTATTTTCTATACTCTCATTATTATTCATTTTTGCCTTTACATTCTATAACTGACACTTTTGGCTTGAATTTGTTATTGATTTATTTTTTTACATAGATTGTTATTGTTTGCCATTCCATCGTACAGGGAAAACAATAGCTGTATCCGGATGGTGCAATTGTAATGCATTAGGTATAGTCTATATCGGTGGTTCTCAAGGGAATTTTTCTGGTGGCCGCCAATGCAGCCACAGCAATGTTCTGGTGGCCATTACTGTGGCAACAGCCATATTGTGGTGGCCACACTATGACATTACCTGTGCAAATGGTACAGGTGGATTAAGACATACAAAATTGCATATAAATATGTGCAACAACAATACATTTACATCATATTCTAATTGAAACATTCCAGAAACTACATAGGATTAAAAAGTACCCCACAAAAGGTTCTTAACCCCTTAAGGACCGGCCGAGCATGTGGACCAGGGACCTTTTTTTTTCAGAATACGATTCCGTACTCCCTGAACGGAGTGCAGCCGCGGGGGAAGCCCAGAATTCCTGGGTCCTTAAGGTGTTAAACTTACTGGTCAATAGGCGAGGGGAAGGGGCTTTATTACTAACCGCTTCTTCTTTAATACGTTAAGGACAGTGTCTTAAAAAAATATATTTTTAACTATTTATTAACCCCTTAAGGACACGAAAGATGCTCAGAGCATTGTGAAATGACGCATTTTAATACACCCTCACACACTTATATCCGTATCACTTGAAAACGTGCCGCTAGTGCAATCCTGACTAGCGCTAGCTGTGCTAGAAAGGTCTCAAGATTAATCACCATACCTCCCCTTTAAAGGGATAGTAATGTTTCAATTTCAAGAAGCTGCAATCTTGAGAAGGAAGATTGTCCCACTTCAGCATCCGCTTGCAGCTTAGAGGCTCTAAGGATGACGTGAGTATAAAGGGTGTAAGGGGGATAATTCATAATATTATTTCTCAAGATATATAGCGAATGCAGCATTACTAACATAACGGATCGGTTGTATGCAGTATAAGAAAGGATTGCTACATTCTTGAACTTGAAACATTACTATCCCTTTATGCCTCCTGCCAGAGGACCGTCTCACTGGTTAATATAGGAGACTTATGATAATATTACTCTGGACTGCCCAAGAACCAGTTCAGCCCTTCAGTGGGTACTTTTCACATGTCCTACATTAACCTTGAGAGTCAGAGAGCTTTGTAATGCATTGGATACCCCTCTAGGGGAGGGAGGGGTCTTCTAGTCACTATATGGGAACTTCCTGGGTTATCTGTACAATTACAAACACAAAAAGTGGAGTGATTCTGGGGCAAGCCATCTGCACCCCAGGGGACAAATAAAATTTCAAAATTCCCATTCATTTAAAGGGTTCTTTGCTGTAATGCTTTGCAATGTATAGGAGACCCCCAGCCAACAGGGGGTTAAAAGCGCAATTTAAATCACTGAATTTATGTTTGTTCCTTATGGTGCCATTTGTTTGCACTAGCAGAGCTCCACTCTTGTCCCACTGTTCCTTTTTATCACTGGTTGTAATCATGGGAACTCCCTGGACCAAATGTACAAAAAAAGTGGAGCAATTACTAGGCAACAAAATGAAAAACATGTAATTTTCCCAATTAATTTAAATGGGAATCTTAACCCTGTGAATGCTAGTGAGGTCTCCAATGTATTGCAAAGACCTCTCTAGCTAAGAAACATATTCAGATAGCCCCTGTATTGGACACAAACATGTAAAACAAAAGAGCTTTCTGGTGATAAAACACTGGTGGCTCCCTTAACACTGCGCTGTACTGTCACATCCACAGAAATGATCAAAATCCAAAACCGAGAATATTAAAACAGTGTCCAGTTGGCCCACGGGTGTACAGTGTTCCTGCTGGCGTCCGATGCTGGATCCCATTGCTCAATTGTTGTCTATTTTATTTTGTGTTTCTTGTTCATTTCTGTGGATATGATGGTATGGCACAGTGTTAAGGGAGCCACCAGTGTTTTATCGTGGGTGAGGTCTGTTTATTGCTGTGGAGGACCGTGAGTTGCGGAAATTGGGAAGAACCTCATTTATCATCTGTAATAGTTTATGTCAGTCTTATTGCATATTGGTACACATTGGTGTCTTAATCATGTGTTTTTTTTTAAGTCAATAAAATTATATTTGGAATTAACCTGAGATTTAATTTCTCTAGCCAATCATTCATTTATGTTATAAAGGCACTTTGAACTAGTTTATATATATCTACTAATGCACTATCTACCGATTTGTAAACTGCAGCACAGCCTTGTCCCTCTGCCATCTGCAGCTCTTCTGCGCTCTGTTTGCACAAACACGAATTAAAGGGATAGTAATGTTTCACAAAAACAGCAGCTCCAATTAATCTTCATAGTATTTGGGCCATGGATACTGTTATTTCAATACTGTCAGAGTTGTAGTTCTAGAGTAATTGAATGATAATATATTCCCCTCTCACCCCTTTTACCTAGTGTAAGCCACCTCCCCTCAGATGTGGAATCTGGTCCTGGGACCAGACAGCTCACAGCAAGGGACAATCTTCTTACTTTGAGAACAATGAAAATCCTGCCCCCCCAATGACAAGTGTTTTCCTTATGGTCACTGAAGATTTTCCCTCTCTGCGATCCATCTGGACAGTCTTGCTGGACTGAGGTGAGCAGTGATACATCAGTAAAAAGAGCGGGAAGGGGATACTTTATCATTCATTACTCTTGAATTACAACTCTGACAGTACTGAAATAACACTTTCATGGCTAAAATACTATGAAGATTAACTGGAGCTGCTTTTATTGTGAAACATTACTATCGCTTTAACAGGGCTCAAAATTTCCACTCACCACTAGCCAATGGCGTGTGAAAATTTAGCCCTGGCGAGTAGAAATTCAGTCCTGGTGGTTATGTTATTGCTTGCAGTGGCGAGTAACTTTTCAGGTCTAGCTAGTAGCAAAGGACTTCCAATTTTAAGCCCTGGCTTTAAGATGGAGCTGCAGCTGGGGCAGGCTGAACAAGCATTGGCTGGCTGAAGCAATTTCAGGCGGGAAGCCTCAGTCGGTCAGAACTGAAATTAATCCAAATCTGCGCAACGACCACATCAATGCGGGCCACCATTTCTGCATTTCTCATGATGGCCACACTCGAAAAAGGTGGTGATCGCATGTGGCCAAGATGATAGCACTTGAGAAACACTGGTCTTTTCCCACTATCCATTATCTATATCAGTGTAGAAGTTAAAATGTTGATGTAGTTAATTTAACATTATTTCTATTGAGGTATTGATGCTGATCTCTATGTATTTGACACATGGATGGAGCAAAATGTAACCCTACCAGTAATTTGTGATTGGTTCATTGAATTATGAATATTGTTCATCTAGAGGTGCCCTGGTTTGTGATATCGTGCAAAATGTGCCAGAGGCTTTAAGAACTCAGCAGGTGCACAACAGTGCTTCAGGGGGCTCATTTGACTTTATACAATTTATTGGCTTCTTATGAAACTATTTGAAATCAACTTGTCAATACTTTGTTATACTTTGAATGATGGAAGAGTCACGTGAATCCATCAAGAGACTGTACAGACCAGAGACACTTCGGTAGGACAGAGGATGGCACTATCCCAAGCTGTTACACTCCATGCACTGGGCCACAGGTTGACGGTAGGGAACTCTGTTCCAGTGCTCCTGTCCATGGAGCCAGAGCTCTATGTTTCTGTAGAAGAGCATATTCCCACTTGACCTCAAGTAAGTGTATATCTGTACTATTTTATAGTAAGCAGTGTATTTCACTCATTTATCCAGATGATGGATTGTGTCTGATAGGCCAGCTGTTCTACGAAGAAATGGCACATCCACACTATTTGGATATTATTTTAATGGATCTCAGTTCTTATTGGAATTCTTCATTATTGTACTTTTGAGTTAACGTCCACTCAGCTGGTTCACTTTGAAAATGTCTCACTCTTTTGGGTGAACACCACAACGGCTCATTAAAAATGGCGTGTTGAATACAGCGATATCAGAATGCTGCCTGCATGAAAAGAGCGTCTTTCTGATATCTCAGCCAAGAGAATGTTGTGTCCTCAGAAGTGTGCAGAGCACTGAGTAAAATCATTTCATATGTGCAGAACACTGAGTAAAATCATTTCATAGTCATATATGCAAAACACTAAGTAAAATAGGATTTTAGTCTTACCGGTTAAATCCTTTTCACTTAGTCCATACAGGTTACTGGTAACTCTGGGAGGCGTCAGTCCCCTTTAAGTAGGCAGGAACATTCTCTAAATGTCTGCAGAGGGGGGTGAAGCCTCCCTTACCTGTCAGGCTGCAATCCACCCAGCCTGGTTCAGAATTGTTTGAGAACTAACCAGACTAGATAGTAGAAGGAAAGAAGACTCCTGTGAGCATGCCCAGAAGGACTCCCACGTTGTGCCACAGGAGAGCCAAGCATGGTCCCTTGACAGGGTGGGAGACCAGTAACCTGTATGGACTAAGTGAAAAGGATTTAACAGGTAAGACTAAAATCCTATTTTCACGGTCGTCCAATACAGGTTACTGGTAACTCTGGGATGTCTAACCATTGAGTTTCCCTGAGGTGGGAAGGAGGCAAGGACCAGGCGCAAGGCCCCCAAAGTCACCAGGACCTCCATGAACCAACCGGTCAGAGATCCCAACTAAAGAGAGGTGTCAACAGACACCAACTAGGGGAAAAAAATAGACCCCAGGAACTGTTACACAGCACACTGAACTAGAGCCAACATGGCTCAACAGTAAGGAAACACTAAGAACCTCAGAAGAAGAAGATCCTAGACAGGCCAAACTGCCTCCAGGACCTTCCTCCCAAAGCTGATATCAGCCGAGGCCAGCACATCCACACGGTAGTGCTTCGAGAAGGTGTGCACAGAGGACCAAGTGGCCGTCCAGCACAGCTGATCAGCAGACGCTTGATTTTGTAGGCCCAAGAGACCCCAATGGACCTAGTGGAATGGGCTGTGACCCGAAAGGGAACATGCTTATTCCCCAATTCGTACGCCCTACGAATAGTAGACTTAATCCAAGATGCAATAATCACTTTGGATGCCGGTCTCCCAGCCCTAGGACCCTCCGGGATGACAAACAGAGCTTCAGACTTCCTGATGGATTCCGCGCGATGCACATAAAACTTGAGACAACGCACAACATCCAACAAATGGAGATCCCTCTCCTTATCGGGAGAGGGGTTAGGGCAGAAAGAGAGCACCAATATCTCCTGATTGATGTGAAACTCAGAAACCACTTTAGGAAAGAACTCCTTAGAAGTGCGAAGCACCGCCTTGTCCTTGTGAAACATCAAATAGGGTGGATTACAGGTGAGAGCTTGCAATGCCGCCAACCGGCGGACTGACACAATAGCCAAAGGAAAGGCCATCTTCCACGACAAAAAGCGTAAAGGAAAAGTAAAGTTACAATGAAAGAAAAAAGAGATCGCTACATAATGCCTATCTATATTAAGGGAAATCCTTTCACAATATGTAACTACTCACCACAGTCCTGGCCACGGACTTCAGCAAACGAGAAGACACAGGAGGAGGTGCTACAACGGAACCGCCAAACTTCACCAGCCAGGAAGAATCAACCCATATTCAATAAAACACAATTGTATTCTTCCATATTAAAAACATAATTCCATGAAATAACGGGTTGTTAATGGACTACAAAAGGTGGATGTACTCAGAAACGAAGCGCCTAACGCGTTTTGTGAATATATCACTTAGTCTTAGGCTATTTTAACTTCGTGTCCAGATATCTTATATACACAAACACCAAACTTCAGTCAACAACATATTCAGACAATTAACCAATCACCCAACCAAATTGGAATTTGAATGGTCCAATCAAAACAACTAAATCCAACATAAATAGGTGAGTGGGTAATTGTTGCCTCTTAAACTAATTTTATTTTATTTTAACCCCTTAAACACCTAAAAATTCAAACTCACATTATCTCCTAAAACGAGTGAGGAAAAAAATGAACCTCCTACAAATAAATAGGAGAATATCTTAAATATAATACAAAATATACTCCAAATCTCCAAGGAAAAAAACATTCTCCAAAGAGGCTTATGATGAAGTGAAATAGCATTCTAAGATAATCAAAACAATATGATCAAATATGTGAAAACATATCAAAATTAAATAATAAAAAACTGATACAAATAAGATCATTTGTATCCTCCCCTTTAAACCGAGGAGCAAATGATCCCTGAAATCTAAAAATAATATACCTACACCGTGAAATTCAACATATGTGACTATCACGTCAAAAAATGTTTACTAAAATCTTAATAAACAAAATTAAGAAGATATCTCTTACATATTAATTAAATCCTAAAAGTGACAAAAAAATCCACATGAAGAGACATTGTCACAAATAAACAAATACATATATCAAAAAAGTTATGTAGGTCCTGAAGAACAAAAAATATTCATAAACTAACTATAATCTGATGTTAAATTACACTATATGTGCTATAAACCCACTTTATTTTAGTTATTGTGAATATAAAGACACACATCATGAGTGGAATTTAAACCAAACGGGACCCTCGTATTCAGATTAATTATCCATTTCACTTCAGCTCTGTTTAACAGGGCTTCAATATCACCCCTCTTTCCTTCAAAAAAACTCTCTCTACTCTCTGAAAACAAAAAGCTGAAAGGTCAGCCCCTACACAATCCATAAAATGGCGGGCCACAGGCTTCGTTAAATCACATTTTTTTATGCTTAAAAGGTGCTCCCTTATTCTCTCTTTAAGGGGTCTTTTAGTACGACCAACATACTGCTTATTACACCCTTTACAGGAGATAACATAAACAGTATGTGTAGTACGACAATTGATGTATTGACGGATATGAAAGATCTTATTGGTACTACCTGCTGTTATTGTCTTACCCCCCAAAACATAAGTGCATACCAAACATATCCTAGCCCCACAGCCATACATGACAACTGTAGTAAGCCAAGTGGGGTCTGGGGTAGCCCTACTTTTATATAAACTTGGTGCCAAACGATCACCTAAAGTGGTAGCTCTCCTAGCAACGAAATTACAACCTCCATCTAATAGAATTTTTAAAGACGGATCATTTTTCAGAACTGCATATGTTTCTTAATAATATTCTTTATCACATTAAATTGTGAACTGTAACTCGTCACGAAAAATAAATGTGACCCTATTTCTTATATGGGCTGGTTCGAAGAGGTCTACATTTATGGGACCCATAATGAATTTCGTCCATATATTAAAATGTATCGTCGGTATATAGGCGATTTGTTGTTTATTTGGCAGGGCACGGAGCAGACTTTCTTATCCTTCAGGGATTTTTTTTAATAGAAATGATTGTCAGCTTGAATTTACAGCTGAATTCCAACGGAGATTGCTTTTTTGGATTTATGTCTGGGTTTTGATGAGAGTGGAGTAAAGTCTACATTATATAGAAAATCTTGTATGGGTAATTCTTTGCTCCATGCGAAGTCTTGTCATCCCAGACATATTATTAAGGCGATACCTGTTGGACAGTTTTTTCGAATACGTAGAAACTGCTCAACAGAAGAGGAATTTGAACTCCACTCATAGGATTTGAGCCATCATTTATTGCAGAGAGGATATCCTCAGGGTTTGATACAGAGAGCCTACCATTGGGCTAAGATAAGTGATAGAGCTTCCTTAATGAGTAAAAATAAAAAGAGAAATAAACAAGAAATAGGGTCACATTTATTTTTCGTGACGAGTTACAGTTCACAATTTAATGTGATAAAGAATATTATTAAGAAACATATGCCAGTTCTGAAAAATGATCCGTCTTTAAAAATTCTATTAGATGGAGGTTGTAATTTCGTTGCTAGGAGAGCTACCACTTTAGGTGATCATTTGGCACCAAGTTTATATAAAAGTAGGGCTACCCCAGACCCCACTTGGCTTACTACGGTTGGCATGTTTGGCTGTGGGGCTAGGATATGTTTGGTATGCACTTATGTTTTGGGCGGTAAGACAATAACAGCAGGTAGTACCAATAAGATCTTTCATATCCGTCAATACATCAGTTGTCGTACTACACATACTGTTTATGTTATCTCCTGTAAAGGGTGTAATAAGCAGTATGTTGGTCGTACTAAGAGACCCCTTAAAGAGAGAATAAGGGAGCACCTTTTAAGCATAAAAAAATGTGATTTAACGAAGCCTGTGGCACGCCATTTTATGGATTGTGTAGGAGCTGACCTTTCAGCTTTTTGTTTTCAGGGAGTAGAGAGAGTTTTTTTGAAGGAAAGAGGGGGTGATATTGAAGCCCTGTTAAACAAAGCTGAAGTGAAATGGATAATTAATCTGAATACGAGGGTCCCGTTTGGTTTAAATTCCACTCATGATGTGTGTCTTTATATTCACAATAACTAAAATAAAATGGGTTTATAGCACATATAGTGTAATTTAACAGCAGATTATAGTTTGTGAATATTTTTTGTTCTTCAGGACCTAGATAACTTTTTTGATATATGTATTTATGTTTATTTGTGACAATGTCTCTTCATGTGGATTTTTTTGTCACTCTTAGGATTTAATTAATATGTAAGAGATATCTTCTTAATTTTGTTTATTAAGATTTTAGTAAACATTTTTTGACGTGATAGTCACATATTTTGAATTTCACGGTGTAGGTATATTATTTTTAGATTTCAGGGATCATTTGCTCCTCGGTTTAAAGGGGAGGATACAAATGATCTTATTTGTATCAGTTTTTTATTATTTAATTTTTATATGTTTTCACATATTTGATCATATTGTTTTGATTATCTTAGAATGCTATTTCACTTCATCATAAGCCTCTTTGGAGAATGTTTTTTTCTTTGGAGATCTGGAGTATATTTTGTATTATATTTAAGATATTCTCCTATTTATTTGTAGGAGGTTCATTTTTTTCTCACTCGTTTTAAGAGATAATGTGAGTTTGAATTTTTAGGTGTTTAAGGGGTTAAAATAAAATAAAATTAGTTTAAGAGGCAACAATTACCCACTCACCTATTTATGTTGGATTTAGTTGTTTTGATTGGACCATTCAAATTCCAATTTGGTTGGGTGATTGGTTAATTGTCTGAATATGTTGTTGACTGAAGTTTGGTGTTTGTGTATATAAGATGTCTGGACACGAAGTTAAAATAGCCTAAGACTAAGTGATATATTCACGAAACGCGTTAGGCGCTTCGTTTCTGAGTACATCCACCTTTTGTAGTCCATTAACAACCCGTTATTTCATGGAATTATGTTTTTAATATGGAAGAATAAAATTGTGTTTTATTGAATATGGGTTGATTCTTCCTGGCTGGTGAAGTTTGGCGGTTCCGTTGTAGCACCTCCTCCTGTGTCTTCTCGTAAAGGAAAAGTAGCCAAGGACTCAAAGGGAGGACTCTGGGGAACCCCCAAAACCAGATTAAGGTCCCGCTGAGGAGCCAGACTCCGAAAAGCAGGACGCACATGAGCAACACCCTGGAAAAAAATCTTGACATCAGGAAGAATAGCAATGCGCTCCTGGAAAAAGACAGAAAGCGCCAAAGTCTGAACCTTAAGAGAACTCAGACTGAGTCCCTTATCCACACCATCCTGCAAATAGGCCAGGACAGTAGGAAAATGAAAATCGTGAGACAGGTCCCTGTCAGCACACCAAGACAGAAAGGTCGACCAGACCCGGTGATAGATCTTGGAAGAAACAGGCTTACGAGCACGTAGAATGGAAGACACCACAGCAGAAGAAACCCCCTTTTTTTTTTTTTTTTTCAAAATTGAGGATTCAACCTTCAGGCCGTCAAATGGAGACGATGAACATCCTCCTTCCACAGATAACCTTGTATCAGAAGATCTGGACGAGAGGGGAGCCGAAATGGCTCCACCACAGATAGGGTCATAAACTCCGGATACTAGGGTTGACTACGTCAATCCGGGACAATCAGAATTACCGGACAATGTACCAATTACAAGTTCCGTAATGCTCACAGTAACATAGAGAGAGAGAGAGAGAGATAGAGAGGAAAAATGGCCAGAGAGAATGTCCAGGAATGGACATTGCATCAGCAGCAGAGTTAGAGTGTCGCTCCACAGAGAGCAAAACGGCGGAACCTTCCTGTTGTGTCCCATTGCCATCAGATCCACTGGGGCATTACCCGTCTCAGAACCCGGAGTTCCCATTCTCAGTTGTCAACTGTGTGATGACTGAAGAAGTCTGCCATGACGTTGACTACACCTGGAATGAGCACTGCGGAAATGACAGGAACATGAACCTCTGCCCAGAACAGAATGGCCTTGACCTCTAAGCAAGCGGCGAGACTTCTTGCCCCGCCCTGTCTGTAGATGTAAGCCACTGCCGTGGCGGAGTCGGAGTCCACTCAGACTGGACCTTCCTCCAATTGAGACTCCCAATGATGGAAAGAAGGGACTCCTCCATGGACCACTTCCCCTGAGCGCTAAAGCGACCCAGAACAGCTCCCCAGCCCAGGAGGCTGGCATCCGTTGTGACCTCGGTCCAGTAAGGAATCCGGAAGGATCTTCTTTGTAGTAGATTGGAAAGGCCCAACCACCACTCCAAGCTCAACTCGACATGAGGAGGGAGCGATGATAGCTTCTGATGATCGGTCGGTCCCAGCATGTCCGCATCACAAATCCTTGAAATTCCCTGGTGTGTACCACGGCAAATGGAACCACCTCTATCGTGGAGATGAACTACCCCACCAGAGAAGACAACATCGGAACCAGTATCCGATCGCGGGATAGGATCATTGAGACCCTTTGAGCAATTTGATGGTTACCTAGTCCGGTAGAAAAATCACACACCTCTGAGTATTGAACAGAAGACCCAGGTGCCAAGACGGAACAAGGTCAGACTTGACCAAGTTCGCAATCCAACCGTGATGTGTAAGGAATTGAATGCAGGTCTGGACCTGCTGATGAAGAAGGTCCGCAGATGATGCATGCAAAAGGCAAGTCGTCCATGTACGAAGTCACTCTGATGCCGCCCCAATAGAGGACGGATATCAAGGCCCCCCAGCACCCGTTGGAAAACCTGGGGGGGCTATTGTCAGACCAAAGATAGAGCTGAAACTAAAAACGACCTCTGGCGCAGGAAAACCTCAGATACTGCCTGCTCTCTAGATGGATTGGGATGTGCAATACGCATCCTGAAGGTCCAGAGAAGCAGAAACTCCCCCAGAGACATGGCAACGAATACTGTGAGCAGAGACTCCTGACGATAGTGAGACTTCACTGCAAAGGAACTAAGAACTTTCAGATCCAAAATAAGGCGGCATCGGCCGTCACTTATTTTTTGGTTTGTTGGTCACCACAAAGAGGGTTGAACAGAATCCTGAACCCCTGTCCGCAGGGGTACCTGTTCCAGGACATCCTTGTCCAGAAGAGCCTGAATAGCGTCTTCGAACAGAGGGCTACACTCGACTTCTAGAGGAGAACGAGAAAGATAAAGACGAAAAGGTGGGAGAAAAAAGAAAGGGATCATATATCCCTCAGACACCACCAGAAAAACCCAGAGGACCAACACTGAATCATCCCACGGTGTTGGCGAGTCATGCCAAAGCAGTCACTAAGTCATCGACTTGTATGCAATTGGTGGGCTGCAATTGGTGCATGGGCTTGAAGGAGGAACGCGGAGCAGATGGAACTGCCTGGTTCTTCGTACGTGTCTCAGAGAGAAAGGAACGAAAGGACCGGTTACACGTAAACAGCAACTTTTTTTTTTTTTTTTTTTTTTTTTTTTTTTTTTTTAAAGACCAAGGGTAGAAGAGTACTCTAACCCCTGAGGCCTCGCTTATTAGTTCCTTAAGTTCGGATCCAAACAAGGAAGTACATTCAAAAGGCAAAGAAAGAAAGAAAAACTTTGTTGGAAGCAGTGATAGCAGACCAAGTCTAAAGCCAAAAAGCACGCCCAACCACCACAGAAGTAGTGGAGGCCCTTGCCATCATGCGGATGGCATCAAAGGCAGCAGCAGAAACATAGTGTTGATCCACAGAGATAATAGCATGGAGACACGATCTCTCCGAAGGAGGTGCATCCTGACGGACCGCCATAGTGAGTTGCTCAGTCCAGACTGCAACAGCCCGGATAACCCATGCAACAGCAAAGGCTGGACGCATAGTAGAGCCAATAGAAGTGAAAATGGACTTGAGGGGAACCCCAAGTTACTTGGCAGTCTAATCTTGCAGCGCAGAAGCATCAGAAACATGTAAGACAGTAGATGTAGGCAGTCTAGATATGGGAGCGTCCACCTTAGGGGATGAACCCATTGAGTCATTTCTGTTTCAGAAAAGGGGAAAAGTTTAGCAAACTTTCTAGACACTGAAGAGGACTTGTCCGGAGTAGTCCATGCGTCAGAACCAAACAATCAAGAGTTGGGTTAGGAGGAAAATGAGTAAGGAGCTTTGCAGGCACCCGAAAAACATCAGAGGGATCAGAGTGAACCCCCTGAACCAAAGGAACATTGAAAGTGGACAATACAGCCCTGATCAGGCCCTCGGTAGAGGTTTCAAGATCAGCTTCAAATGGGTCCCCTAAGAGACCTGGAAGATTCCAAAAGAGCACCAACCTCAACATTTGACTCTAGCAACAATTCTTCCTCAGAAGAATCTGACACATCAGGTACTCCCTGCGTCTGAGGCAGAGAGAATCTGATAACAGGGGGGGGGGGGGCCATAATTGAAGTGCCCCCTGTATCTGGGATGTAAAGAGCTGTAAAGTGGACCTGAGGTCTCCAGTTGCAGCCTTAAACTCTCGCACCCAAGCTGGCTCAATAGCATGGCTGGAAGGCCCTGGGTTGCTGCCAGAAACTTCAGAACCTGCTGGGCAGAAATGACCAGAGAACACTCTAGGTAGCCCTGTGTGACAGGAAGAGCAATGCGCAATGGGGGATACTGATACCCCAGCTTCCTTAGTCTTAGGTCTAGCCCCTAGCTCCAGCGGTATAGACATTCACACATTGTAAAAATAACCAACTGTACAATGAATCACCCAATTATAGTGTGTAAGATTGATATTTCACCCCAGAAACGCTAAATATAGACTGTTCTGGCAGGCGAAGGGTCAATCTCCAGAGGAGAAAAGGATTGTCTAAGCACTGTGTAAGATACTCATTGAGAAAAGTGCCCAAGATGGCTGCCGCGACGGGAGCCAATCAGAAATTAGGCGCGAATCAAGCACTGATGGGAAATGTAGTTTTTCCCAAAAAGTACCCCAAAACAGTGCCCGAAGCCCCCCAACACACTTGTGCTATAAACCGGATGATAGAGCAAGGGTAGACAATTAAAATGAGCCCTCTCTGAAGGCGCTGTGTGAAGCGGTTACAGAGATACGTCCCATAGAACTCATAGAAAGTAAATGGAGCAATGGCGTCTATGCGGTAAAGCGCGCCTTAAAGGCGCAGTACACAATTTTAATAAAAGTTAAACTACAAGTTAAAAACATGAAACACATGCAGGGAACATGTATTCATATAGAGAAAACACTGATCCAGTAAGAAAAGTGCCAGAAAACCCCATTAAACCTGTCAAACCAGCAGAGGAAGGGTTAAGTTACCACAGAAACCTGTTCCAAATACCCGTAGACATACACATATACACCCAATGAGTGCAGGATTGCGCAATGAGAACTCCCAAATACAAGCCCAATTAAGGGACACTGTGGGACAAGTGGACCTTCAGCACTCAAAGGGTGGCTCACCTTTCTGCAGATCTTCTGTCTTCAGGTTACCATGTAGTAATAATTACCTCAGAGGGCAATCCATGGGGAAGCACTTGTAACCAAGATATTCCCCCTTCAGGGCTTAAGGTCCACCAAAAGGCCCTGGACACTGAGCTAGCCACTTTGGAGAGGGCATTTGTCAGTAAAGGTAACCCGCCTAACGGTGGTATTCCATTTTTGACAGAAAAATAAAAAAAAAAACTAAAACTGAAGAGATGTTCTCCACCTGGTGTGTTCACACACAGGAACAAACAATTCTGAACCAGGCTGGGTGGATTGCAGCCTGAGAGGGAGGGGGGCTCCACCCCCCTCTGCAGACATTTAGAGAATGTTCCTGCCTACTTAAGGGGACTGACGCCTCCCAGAGTTACCAGTAACCTGTATTGGACGACAGTGAAAATCATTTCATATTCATATGTGAAAAGCACTGAGTAAAATCATTTCATAGCCCCTAAAACAAATGTTCTAGTAAATCTCACAAGATATGAAGCGAGCCCAGATTACAGAGTCAATAGCCCACATATCAGAGTCAACAGCCCTGAAGATGAAGAATACTGGAGGAATTGCTGGGAGCCAATACAGGGCGACATTTTCAAAGGATAACCACTCAACTAATTATACATTGTTATTCCTTTTACACACTTAAATTAGCCGCCATATTATATGTTATATCAGATGCAGGCCTTTTTTATATGACGTCCTTAATTATATAATTATTATAATTGAATGTTTTTCCATGACAATTTTTAAAATAAATTTATTTTGTGATTTATATTTTGCATACTACACTTAGAGGTGAATTTTCTCTCTCCCTTTCTCCTGTTTGCTCTGTCCCATCCTATGTTTTTCCCTCCATCATACAGCACAGCAGAATATGCTGACATTCAATAAATGAACAGTAATAGTAATAATAATAATGCTGATGATAAATCCCCTGAGAGTGGAGGCACTGTGAAGCCCTTAGGTCTTGCTGCTGTCAGGAAATCCAAGGCCACAGGTCTGCCTGAAGACATCTATGGTAAGAATCACACATTTGCACTTATACAGATAGACATTCTTTTATATTAGGAATATTAAAAAGGTAATACTTAATATTAAAAAATTACCTAGCTCAGTTTTGAATTACAGTTCTTTGTTAAATGCCAGTTTTAAAATGCTTATGCATTTTTGAATGCAATGAGGAATTTGACTGAAATTTGGGATTCTATGTTGCCATGCCAGGCTCTACAAACCATCCACATGGTACAAATCCATTAAGCAGTTTTCAAAATAAATGCATTTGAACAAATTAGTGTTTGCCACTTTAATTGTTGGCTTTCACAGATTTCTTTCATGAGACTTACAGCAAAATCTTCTGAAGAATCTGAAACCAAATTTTACACAGAGATGGATCTTATGAGGTACGATTCAGTTTCATTTAAAGGGAAGAAAAAATGTGTCCCAATTCCTGAGATAATTAGGTGTAAATTTTTTAATAGATAATGGTCCTGGTAAATGTGAATAAAAACAACTCAAAGGTTAAAAAAAAAAAAAAAAAAAGCCACAGTTAAAATTCAAACTCAAATTAAAAGTTGGTTAATTCAGCGTTTAATTTTCACACTCATTAACTAACAAGTAGTCAAAACACCCAGGAAGTTTCTGGTCTTGTGGGCCTAGCTGAATACTGACTTTGTGGTCAGGTTTACCAATGGGAGGTCTAGCCCACTAGGGTTGGTGACAGTTTGCATCAGCAGAAACTGACTGACTGTGTGGTCAGGCCTGCTGAAGGGCCAGAAAAAGGGGTTTGTGCCTTGGAATGCACTGGGTGGGAGGGGCATTAGGGGCAAACATACATCTTGGTTAATGCCCTAGGATTCCTCTCATGATAGCAGCTGAATGGGGTGGCTCAGCTGCTACCAGGTGTTGGGGGGGGGGGGATGTTTGGAGATGTCCGGTCTGCCCCCAATTACCTGGTGGAAGTGAAACATGGAGGGCTCCACCCAAGATGGTGGCCAGAGGCATGCTTGGTCTGGTTGCTGAAGGACTTTGCATGTTGGGGTGGCTCAGCCATTTCCGTTTGGGGAAGGGAATGCTACATTGGGGGAGGGGGGTGAGCTCCCAAAGGTCTTAAGTAATAAAGTGACTTAATTTGCCATATGTAATTGGTCTTGTGTATTTATTGAAATGGTTTGAATTGTGTGGGGAGTGTCAGTAGGAGGTACGCACCTTAG
This sequence comes from Rhinophrynus dorsalis, assembly GCA_037306005.1. Classification (NCBI taxonomy): domain Eukaryota; kingdom Metazoa; phylum Chordata; class Amphibia; order Anura; family Rhinophrynidae; genus Rhinophrynus; species Rhinophrynus dorsalis. The sequence continues at coordinate 358,476,868 of CM074720.1, read as the reverse complement.
TGAATGGCATGTATGAATATGATTCCATACAAAAACAGGGCCTGACACTTACTCCAGCCTAATGCAGCATACACATACATTTCTTCTCTCAACAATGGCTGCACCATGGAAATGGTATAATGGGCCAATCTATGGGTATTTTTAGCTGCGCTTTTTGGGGGCTGCTCCTTTTCCTATACTAAACAATGCATAGAGGAAACTTGACACCAATTTTCTGGTCATGCTGTGGGGCAGAAGTTAGGGCCTTGCTGGCATTAAAGTCTTAATGATGGCTGTCTGTGCTTGCCAGAATGTATTATGGCAATCATACTTTGTAGTGAACCCATAAGTGCAGCCAAGGTGTTAACCCTTGAGTGCTAAAGAGGTACACAAGCAGATCATTGCAGAGCAATCCACTGCATAACCTCTGGCAATCAAAGGGTTGATAGATAATGCCAGTGGAGCTGTGATGGCAGATTCATCCATTAAAACACTGTCCAATAAGGAAGTTACTTCCCTCAATGTCAACTTACATAAGTAAATCTTACCATTTGTGTTGAGAATTTCAATGTGTACATGGATTTGACTCTGTTCCAGGGGATGGGTGGTGGTGCAGTGCCTGGACTAACCCTGAATACAAATTAAGGTTAGAAAAAAAAAATGTTTTTTCAAACTACCCCCCCCCTTCCCCCCGCCAACACCACCAAAGGAATATATTGAGATGAGGTGTCTGGAATCCTCAAACCTCAGAGCAGAATAAGGCTCTGTACTTGCTGGATAAATGTTTGGTCTGTTTCAGTGCTGGGGAGGCATAACCCATTCACTGCCATGGGGCTGATACATACACATTAACCCATTAAGTGCCATAGGGTGTGCAATAGTTTGTTTTTAAGTCGACTCATACATACACAGAATGGGATTCACAGTCATGGGACAAAAAAGGCCTCCTATGCATCACTTGCTCCAACTTTCCTGTGGATGTTGATAAAATATGGGTATGCTGGAGAGACAGACAGCAGTTATTTGGAGGACTGGTAGATTCATCAGTACATTTGTTTAAAAGATTCACTCCCCCCATTCACCACTTCCCCCTCCTCCATTCATCCCTTCCTTTCTCCCCCTTGCATTGCTTCCCTCTCCCTGTTCTCCATTTCCCTCCTCCCTGTGTTCAGTGCTTCCTTCCTTCACCTCTCTCTCCTCCTTCCTATTTTCACTCCTTTCCCATTCACACCTTCCCACTTCCCCCTGTTCATGGAATCCTACCCCCCACACACTGTTCACAGCTTCCAAACTCTCCATAATTCACCATTCCTTCCATCCAAAAACATTTAGTGCTTCTTCATAGTGTTCACCACTTTCCTGCTACCTTTTATTCACAGCTTATGCCCATTTAGGGTGACTGGAATTTTTTCTGTATTGTGGGACCCTGTTGGGATGAAAGACATAGTACTTCTCCTTGGCTGTAGTGTGGGGGGCATGGACAGAGGCAGGTGACATCATGTCACCCATCCTCTGATAACACTGTAAGTCAAAGTGTAAACTGAGCTTTCTCAGGTGCTCCAGAGAGTCCTGTACTCTAGAGCTGTGGTGGCTAAGGAGAGCCCGTCCAGCTACTGAATACACTGCCAGACTACAACTCCCATTATCCTCCCACACAGTATCAGACAGTATACAGTCTTTGTCATAGGCTGCATACTACACAATTCTGGGACAAACCACCAGGACCATAGGGAACAAATACACATTTCTATTGATTTAAATGGGGCTTTTACATCCTTGATTGCTGTGGTGGACTCCAACACATTGCTATCGCATTCAAAGGTTTAAACAGACACTTTAATTCAATGTCAATTGTAATTGTTCCCCAGAGTGCAGCTGGATTCCCCAGAATTGTTCCACTTTGTGATTATGTGAATATAGCTATGTTCTTAGACATAAATGTGTATAACACGCATTGTAGAAAGGCAAAGTAGCCAAGTTCTGGGGAAAAACAGCTTCAAACTCAATGATTTAACCCTTGAGATGTTATAGATGTATCAGAATCATTGTAGAATGATATATTGAGATATCTCTAGTATCCAAGGGGTTAATTGTGACTTTGAGTGGCAGAGTGATGTTCAATGCAATGCTTTTCAATTCCAAATGGAACCCCCCTCCACACCACAAAAATAGAATTTATATATACACTAATGTAAAAGCCAGTGTGCACGGGCCGTGGAGCAGTGAGATAATGGCAGTACCCAGAGCAGGACCGGCCTCTTAACCCTTTGAGTGCCAGAGGGGTACGCAACGTACCCCTCTGGCACTCAAAGGGCATACCTCCCAACTTTTCAAATGGCCAAAGAGGGACACTTTTTTTTTTTTAGGTGGTGTTGCTGGGGGCGTGGCTAGTGGGCGGGGCATTACCAAGAATTTTAAAGGTTATTTCAGGACCTATTGACATGGCTTTTTTGTAACTGAAATGATTTATAGCAAGATGTATATTATTTACCAAGTTTAATTTATAAACATATATATTGATGTTTAAAGACATACTAATGTGAGGTTTATTGCTGGAGAGCACTTTTATACACATATATATATATACACAAATCAAACAGCCTGGTCGCCCAAAAAGCATCACACCAAGGAGGGAAAGAGGGACTGTGGTCACCAGCTTAGAGTGCTACTTTTTTCCTACAGTGACTGAAAAAATGAGAAAAAATGAGAAAATAAGGTTTTAAATGGAAATTGCAGTGTTCAATATGCTCATCGGGGTCATTCCTATTGTGTGACAAAAGAGTACATATTTACATTCATTAAGTCTTCCTAACTACTACTAGTCTGCCCTAGCCCACATAAACGAAATTGTTACGATGAAGGGTTGGTGGATCTGTCAATTAAAGCTACTACTACAGATCATTGTTTCTTTTAGAAGACCTCTGTTCCCATCTACAAAATCAGAATGCTATTCACCATCACGGGATAAAAGCTCTGATTTCTGGCCCTATGCTTCCCAACCTGCTGTTCTGATATTGATTTCTATTGACTTGACTCGGGTGAGAAAGGACATTGACAGGTATGCTTGGGTAGGCGTCACATGCAAATAAAATAAAATGTCATTTTCACGGGACTTCACCAGTGGCCTGCCACCTCCGTGTCACTTCAAGGCCAGACAGGCACTGAGGCAGTGTAAGTCCCATCCGCGAACACGTCGCTTAGCTAACTTAAGAGAGAGAGTAGACATCAGATCACATACTATTCATCACTACTTGAACCTGTCAGAGGAGGATTGACCGATCATCAGGGCAAGATGCTGTTTGACCACATTCTCATGCGCATCGCTGGGTGCTGCACTGCTCAGAGACACTCGGAACTTCTTACTCAGAATACAGTGCAAACGCCGCGTGCACATTTTTCAGGCCGTGTGACACGCATGCATAATCAATTTGCCATTGCACGCTCAGCACAACATGGTTCACATGATGCGAGCGTGGTGTGTAGGTTGTGGTAGCAGTGGGCAAAACTTTAAAATGCAGGGGACAGGCCAGGAAAGAGGAACATACTGTAATGCGGACGGGTCCCTAAAATCGGGACTGTCCTGCATAAATCGAGACAGTTTGCTGGTATGGCCGGTTAACATTACCCGGACCTGCTCTGCATACTGCCGTTACCTCACTGCTCCACACGACTGCGCCGCTTCACTCACACGATGCAATCATGCGCAGTAGAGACTGTGCAAACGTGGGCAGTCTCTACTGCGCATGACTGCATCGTGACAAACTTTCTGGCCTTTTATTATATAGATCCACACTGGGGAAAGCACTCACTCCAAATATAACTAATGCTCAGGTCCACAATCCCTACTGTTATGTAAACTGTAAAGAGGAGATGGGGCAGCACCCGTGGGACTTTTCAAGATAATTTATTCAAACAAAGAGTCAAAAGATATGGTCAACGTTTCGGTCCAATCCAAGGACCTTTCTCAAGACGCTGAAACTGTAAATGGCCATGTGTTAAATACCCTAATGGACCAGAGTATCCATCATGCCCGCCGATGACGTCATTAACCCGTTGTCACTGAATCAATTGACAGCGGGTCAGACGTACCTCATGAAGCACTAGAATCTCACGGTGAACGGGTATTATTAAGTCAATGTTAACTGTACAGTATATATGAGAATATTCAAGCTCAAGAGAGAAAGACATACCTGTGGACACGTGGAGCAGTGATGTGAAATGTCAAGACCTTGCGCTTCGTGACCTCCGAGTCTGCACCTCCTGCTCCAATCGGGGCTCACATGCACTCTCTCATTGGACAAGACGCGCGTGTCGACAAGTACATCCACCATTCCCCAAAAGCTACATCGTTACACTTATCTATCAACAAAGTAGTATTGATACATGTATACAGGTCTCTGCGATGCGCTGGAGACCCTTACTGTTTAAAATGTGCGAGTACGAAAAGACTCGCCGAGAACCTTGTGTCTGCAGATGTCTCAACAATATACTGGAGTCACTCACTAGTACACCAATACATAAACAGTATCAAAATATAGTCAAGATATTCCCTGAATCAGTTGAAAATATGATACACATTGTAATGTCGTCCTGGTGGTATATGACCTGTATAGACCTGGTTGTATATGAGTTTGTAGATTTAGTACTCCGCTCAAAATATATTGGTCACCATAATATTGTTCTGTTCTCAATATGGTGCAACAGAAAGGTATGGCCATCCAGGACTGTAGGAAAAAGCGGGGCCCTGGTAATAGAGAATGGCAACTAGCCACGTGTGGCAAAGTTTGGGACCAAAAGTAAGTAGCACTACCCAGTGTGAGATAAAATCCACAAGAACCATAATGAAAAGAGCATAGAGATCCTAGATAATAGTGATCAACCATTTGGTTGACAGTGTGCAAAACGGGGTGTTCTCAAAAGTCAGATATACCATGGTGGGCACTATTGCATCCAATCTCAATTATGGATTCGCTGGGTGAGTGGAGGCATAGATCACTCACAGAATTGGGTCTGATTTTTTAAGGCCTCCCATTGTTAGGGTTTATTGCCCATCAGAACCCAAAAAGGCATCAAATGTAACACTTAGAGTGAATGCTCACTGAACGCAGTGGTGGGTGTATGAATCCCCCATGCTCTAATTCATACTAAGATTACTGGCAAGTTTGGATCTGATATTATTAAGGCCTCCCCATATTAGAGTTTACTGCCCATCAGAACCCAAAAAGCATCCAATGCAACAAAAAGAGATAATGTTCCCAGACCACAACAGTGGGTGTATATATTCTCTAAGGTAAGATATTGGCACGGTTCATTATCAATGGATGATGAATCTCAGGGTCCAACGGGTAAATCACAGTTAGGTCTGGAGTCGATTTGAGATTAACCCATTTATTAGGGTTCTATGTTCCGCAGAGAAGCTTTGAAAGGGACCAAAAGTGACAAACCAGTGGCTAGACATTTTGCTGAACGCAGGCAAACACTGGCGGACTTACGTTATATGATCATTGACTTTCAATGTGAGCTCCGGAGGGGAGGAGACAGGGGCAAGAAACTGCACCAAAAAGAAGAAAAATGGATTTATACTTTGGACACACTTCATCGCAGGGGATTAAATGAGAGAGCATGTTTGACTTGTTTTCTCTGAGCAACACACTGAAGTCTCTACAGGATGTTCCGTTAATGTTCCATGACAATTTCATCATTACTTATAGGGATGGCACTAATCACTATCAAGGGACCATTGACATTCTAGGCCTGCGGAACACAGAACCCTAATAAATTGGTTACTCTCAAATCGACTCCAGACCTAACTGTGATTTACCCCTTGGACCCTGAGATTCAACAGCCATTGACAGGTCATGTACCACCAGGACCACGTTACAAAGCGTATGATATCTTGACTATATTTTAATACGGTTTATGTATTGGTGTACTAGTGAGTGACTCCAGTATATTGTTGAGACATCTGCAGACACAAGGTTCTCGGAGAGTCTTTTCCGTACTTGCACATTTTAAACAGGAAGGGTCTCCGGCGCATCGCAGAGACCTATATACGTGTATCAATACTACTTTTTTGATAGATAAGTGTAACGATGTAGCATTTGGGGAATGGTGAATGTACTTGTCGACACGCGCGTCTTGTCCAATGAGAGAGCGCCTGTGAGCCCCAATTGGAGCGGGAGGTGCAGACTCGGAGGTCACGCAGCGCAAGGTCTTGACATTTCACATCACCACGCAACGTGTCCACGGGTATGTCTTTCTTTTGCTCTTTTCTTTTTTATGTTAGAGGATATAGTTTGAATATTCTCATATATACTGTACAGTTAACACTGACTTAATAATACCCGTTCACCGTGAGATTCTAGTGCTTCATGAGGTACGTCTGACCCGCTGTCAATTGGTTCAGTGACAATGGGTTAATGACGACATCGGCGGCATAATGGATACTCTGGTCCATTAGGGTATTTAACACATGGCCATTTACAGTTTCAGCGTCTTGAGAAAGGTCCTTGGATTGGACTGAAACGTTGACCATATCTTTTGACTCTTTGTTTGAATAAATTATCTTGAAAAGTCCCACGGGTGCTGCCCCATCTCTTCTTTACAGTTTACATATATATACATACATATATATATACATATATATTTTATTGGTAGACTAGTTTTAAAGCCCGTGTGCACGGGCAACAGTGCCACCCAGCAACCTCGGCTGGTCGCTGGAGCCTCTCTTCTCACTGGCAGCACTGCAGTCATGCGCAGTACTGACTGCCCGAACACGCCAAACGGTCCCAGGAAGGCGTGCAGAGAGGTCTCCAGTCTGAAATCTGAGCTCCCTACTCCGTATCAGCCATGGCAAATTCAAGCAGTCAGTACTGAACATGACTGCAGAGTGGGCAGTCTCTACTGCGCATGACTGCACCACGAGCAGCAGTCTCTACTGCGCATGAGAGCTTCTGACAAACATCCTAGCGAATTATAATATAGGATACTGTCAGTGGGAGAATGCAGTGACAGAAGGACAGGGGGTAACACTTAGAAGAAAGGCAAGGGGGATATAAGACATAAGGGGGAAATGAAGAATGGGTATAAGGAGGTAAGATGATTGAGACCAGGGCTGGATTTATGTCTGAGGAGCCCCTAGGTAAAAGCACCCTTAGCCCTATCCATGGCCCCACTCCTCTCCTAAGATCCCTAAGACCCCACCCCTTGGCCCAAGCCACTGTCTGTTACCTGCTACAGAAAATACTTTTAAGCTATAAAATACAAGCAGAACTTGGAGAGGTCACAATACTTTTGGAGACCTCTCTAGCATCCAAGAGGTTAAGTAATGGCCAGTAAACACGGTCTATAAACAGGAAAACAAACTGGCCCCCATAAACCAGGAGCACTGGGGTAGTTCTATCCACATTCACAATTCAAAATGTGGGCATGGCCGACACAGTTGAGGTGCACCTTGTAACTTGGCATTCAAGGTATTTGCCTACTTGACCTATTGGAGACTGATGAGAGAGAGAGAGAGAGAGAGAGAGAGAGAGAGAGAGAGAGAGAGAGAGAGAGAGAGAGAGAGAGAGAGAGAGAGTGTGTGTGTGTGTGTGTGTGTGTGTGTGTATAGGAAGGGATCTGCAGAGTCCTCTGACACTTCTACACATGGATCACTGCTCTTCTCATTGCTGTAGAGTAAACATCTGATCCTCCGCAGTGTTCTGTATTATAAGATTTACACTTCACTTTGGTGTGAAAGAGCCAGGTTCAGACATACTGAGTAACTGCATTTTAATTTATGAGCACGAATTGGTCCAATATGCCATAGCTAGTTCGCCCTGCCTCTCTGTTACTGCAGTGCTTCCATGGCTTTAGACTGGTGTCCTAACCACCGAGAAAGTGACTACCAACACCCTAACCTTCCTGGCTAATCCACACTGGCTGGGCCCATGAGTTCCTCTTTGTAGCCACCCACAGAGGTGACACTTAAGGGCAACCCTCTTAGCCCACCCCCTGCTGCTGTGACCCCAAACTATTTTCTATGGCCAGGCATATTGCCTTGATAAAAATTTCTAAACCATGTTCTGACAGGTACACACCATCATCCTGGAAAAAGCCAGGCTCCTTTATGGTAATGTCCCTATGCCTGATGCCTTATAATAGACCTGCGTCTTACAGCAGCCTAAACAATTCATAGCCACTTCTGACTGTACTTGCAAAGTTGCCAAAGTTGCTGCCCCTATCCTAAATGAGGATATCTTGCCATATGTGTACCTGCGTGCTCTACATTACTGTCTCAAATTGATACAAGGACAATGCCTTTCCATCCTTATGCATTAATAATACACCTTGCTTGAGCAGGGAACCTTGAGGAATTTGCGCACTGTTACTACTGGGCATGCCTCATCCTCCCTTTCCCTAAGGATAACCCACTGGCCTTGAACCTCTTGATCAGTTTTGGAGTGTGAGAGAAAGCACATAATACTAAATGCCACTTGAGTAACCTGTAACGCTCAAATATTTTTTCCTTGGCTGGCACCACTAGCTTGCTCACCCTAAGTGCTCCATTGAATGAAAGTACAAAAGCTGCACAAAATTGCTTGAGCAAATATGCGGACATACTGATTACTGACAATCATTAATATGCCTTTTAATAATGTTGCGTCAATAGGTCACCTCCTGTCTATTGAATTTGTTTGCCTAGCTTATCCCTTCACAATGAGGCTAACTGTGTAGCTACCTATCAGGTTCTCCTGACCCATAACCCTGGAGAAGAAAGACACTGCCATCAATATCACAGCTACTTTAGCCCTGGATGCTCCTTACAAGCTATGGCCTAGATTCACTTTGAAGAGAGCTGAAAATGTCGATGTCCTGTCGGAGCAGTGTCGAAGACACAATTACAGTATTCTCTAAAGTGTCTTTAACATTACATCACCATGAGTCCGCAAAAATCTGCCCACATCGACATCCATCCAACAGGTTTACAAATTTTCACTCATCACATCGACAATGGCCTATTTCCATATGGAAATGAAGCATAATTACTCATTTCCATATGGAAATGCAGGATAATGAGCCAGGGGTGTGTGTTGATATGTTAATGTGCAACTTCGACACATTCACTAAACTCTGATAGCAGCCTCTGATGTTAACCCCTTGAGTCCACAGTCTCAATTTCACCTACCTGAGGTTGGAGAAGTTGGGATCTCCCTGTACTTTCCTATGCAGTAACAGCCCTCAATCAATCACAAGCAGGGAGGGTTGTGAACTGTTGTTGATGTGGAAGGATTTCCTCTCTTCATACATCCCCAACACTATGACAGTTCTGAAGTTTAAAAGCATTCTCTCTGCTTCCACACTTGGCCAGTAGGGGAATGGAGAGGATACTGTCAGCACCATGGACAGCATCATTCCCTTATCCTTTGAGTGCCATAGGGATGTGAATTGCTCAACCTGTGGCACTCAAAGGGTTAAAAAAAAAAAAAAAAGTGCACCAAGCACTATACAATTATCCCTTTAGCTCTGTATCATATATGGTACATGTTGTGCACTCCCAAGGGAACAAGGCTGGGGGTCACGCAGCATCTATGAGGATTTGTGGCTACTACTTGCACCCCAGCCTTGTTCCCTTGCCCACTGGTAGCCATAGAACCATATATACACTGCTTGGACCCTAGACTTGTTCCCTTGCCCACTGTTAGCCACAGATCCCCATGTACACTGTCTGTTTTTGCCATAATGGCCCATCGACCTGCCTGGATTACTAAGTCTAGTGCTTGTTCAAAGATTTGATACTGAATTGAGCATTGCTCCTTATAAAGCACATCATTGACTGATGAACCTTGGGGATGGGACAGGTGATAAATCAAGCGGAATTTCCCAGCTTCTTTCTTGGGGACCATGCCTAAAGAGGATATCATCAAATTTGTAATTGGGGGTTATACAAATGGTCCAGCAAAGCAACCTATTTTCAATCTTTTTAGAACTTATCTCCTACAACCTGAGGATGTGAATACACCAATTTCATGTACACTAATTCCTCTGTCCTGGAATTATAAAACATTAAAAAACTGGGCAGCTTCCCGACTTTGTCTAGCCATACTGGGGAGGGAGCCTTTACATGCTTAACAAAAATGCCTATGCTTGTATGAGAACCCCCACTCCTACATATATTATCATTGTAAGTAAAATAAATTGCTTTCTGTTCAGCAGCTGCGCTTTAGCTCTAAATGGGGGTCAATATACTGCTCCTTTCATGCTTAACCAGTCTGAATCATGTGTCCATGTACTGACACCCAAAATCAAGCATTGTATCCCCTTCCAGCTTCTTGCAGTCTGCCGTATCATACTAGTACCAAGATTAACCTCCATTGGGGAAATAAGTATCCACTAAGTGATCCACATATTTGATCAAATTGACCCCCTGATCTGGCCAGGAATCTATGTATACCCTGGCATATAACATAAACCACTTCAGCCATTCTATTAAGGACCTAGGCCATCTCCTGATCTTGTCCTGGCTGATCCTTTACTCCCTGGCTTCCACCACCTCCCTGGTTAATTTGTGTATATCAACACACCTCTCCTCTCTTATTTGATGTTTAATTTGTCTGGTAATGTGAGCATAATGGCTGGAGATGGGACAAGCATATGTGCCTCTCACAGCTGTCTTTGATTGCCTGCAGTGTTTAGCCTGACTTGATGAAGTCCTATGTGTCACTTGCATGTGTACCTTTTCATCAAATTATATTTTTTATCGCTGGTGTCTGAGTCAATGTCCGAGACTTTGGTCTCAGGCACTGAGCTTTAGGAGCCACTACTATCTGATGCAGAACCCTCCACATCAGAATTAGAAGACTCATGCTCACCGGTTAGTGTGTAGCACTCTCCTGAAGCCTTTCTTTAAACTACCATCCATTTTGATAGTTTGCACTGTTTTGCCTTCTTTATTATCCACTGCTGTACCTCTGTCCAGGTTTGCTGTTCCTCATTGGTGTCCCTGTCTTCATTGAGGTTAAGAGCCAGTTGGGGAGCATTAATAATTTTGTGGCTGAAACCAATTCTGCACAGTGGCCCCTGCAAGTTCAGGGCCTCAAGGGTGCCCGCCAAAGCCAAGTGGCCTCCAGTATACCCTGATCATGGCCAGGCAGACCCTCTAGCTGTACTTATCCATCCTTGCACCTGGAATGGTACTGCCTGGCCCTGAAACACCACAATTCCTGACCTTCTAGGGAGGCCTGGAGGGGGCCAGCAGTGATAGCTTCCACATCCCGATTCTGATGCTGGTTCCCCTGCTTGGTGGGCTTATTTTGAATTTACACAAAATCATGTAATGGGAATGGAAGTGAGAGGAGAGAAGAGACAGGGCAACATAGTGGGCATGGGCACCAAAAGGGGTGAAGTATGTGTCCGACGAGGAAAGGGGTACTGGAGAAGGGACAGCAGCAGCATCAGATGTGGATATGAGAACTAGAGTGAGAGAGGAAGGTGAGGTGAAGGGAAACAAAGGGGGAGGGACAAGGAGTGAAAGAAGAGATGATAGCTGGAGAGGGAAGGCAAAAATTAGGAGATGAGAGGGGAACTGAATTGAGAAGGGAGAACCCATAGTAGACAGGTAAACAGGGGCTGAAAGGCTCTCCCTAATGGGAATGGAATTGGAAGGGCCATGGGAAGATGATGGTCAGGAAGATGGCGAGGATAGGAGGGAAGGGGAGAGGGTTAGGAAGACTGGAACATAAAGGGAAGGTAGGGATCACTGCTGACGTGAGGCCATGTTACCATCCTCCTTTGCTCAGTTGTCTTCTTCTCTGCAGGATGCAGGACTCTAGAATTAGTATTGTCCTCCTCTCTGTAGTGCACTGTGCAGCAGATCCTCATCTTCATCCTACCAAACACAAACAAAACAACTTATAATAAAACATTTGCTGGCCCATAATGCCACCTTTCTCATATAACCTCTTACAACAGCAAGGCCAGACCACCTCCCCAATAGCGAGTGTCGTTGCGCCATCAATGACATCACATGAATGCCTAAGCCTGTTCACGGACAGTCAGCCCAACGTGAAGACCTCACCATGGTAACCCACAACAACAACAACAACAACATAAACACGTGTCACAGAGCACATAAAGCGATATACAAACATAGTATTCTTTACTATGACTGATAATGATTATTTAACCATTGTCTGGTCCATATAAAATCCCTTTGCAGTTGCTTTCAAGAGTAATATGGCTCTATGAAAAAGAAAAAAAAATATAAAACCAATTAAAAACAATACTTATATCATTATCTAATATAGAACAGCACTCCAACAAAATACGATATACACATTAATTCCTGCATATGTTTTATCCTATCAAAATATTCAGCACTTTTCTTGCACTAGTGGAACCACCAATATTCTATTCTTTCATTAAGACCTAGAGGTGTCACAGTTTGTAATTTATATGTCCATCTCGCTTCTTTTTGCAAAAGTATTCTCTCTCTAGTACCACATCTTTTTAAGACTGGAACATGGTCCAATATTTGATATCGCATTTAGGAGATTTGGTGTCCCATTTCCTTAAAATGTAGTGCAACAGAAGTATCTTTACCTGTGCAAATATCAGATTTATGCTGTGCAATTCTATCCTTTAGGGAGTTTATCGTTTTCCCCATGTATCCTAACCCACATGGACATTTTATCAAATATACTATATGGGTACTTGCACATGTAAAAAAGACTTTAATTTTAAAGTGTTTCCCAGATCTTGGATGTATCACCAATACGCCTTTAAAGATCCCATTACAATGTAAACATGAATGGCACGGATATGTGCCATTCACTGGTTTTGAGATAAACGTTTGTTTTGTTATGGTAAAGCTTTCTGCCTTTACCACTCTGTCTCTGATGTTCCTAGATCTCTTGTATGCCACGCATGGTTTCTCCTTAAATAGGTGTCCTATTGTAGGGTCACTTTGTAAAATTGTCTAGTTCTTAATAACAGCCTTAGTAACCATTCTAGAGTTTGCGTTCTAGGTATGTATGAATTTGAGTCTATCTAACATTTGTTTAGGTTTCTTGACCAAAAGTTCCTGACATGATATAGTAGATGTTTTATCTCTGGCTTCCATTAAAGTTTTAGAATCATAACCTCTTTCCTTAAATCTCTCCATCACATTGTCTAATGTCCCTTCTACCTCTTTGCCTTCGCTAGTGATCTCTTTAGCCCTTACCATTTGGCTATAGGGTAAGCCTTGTTTCAAATGGCTGGGGTGGAAACGGTTTGCATGCAAGAGGGTATTGTTATCTGTCGGTTTATTAAACAGGGATGTCTTAGGACCCCTTTCATCCATACCTACTCTTACATCCAAAAAGTCCACCTAATTTGGATCTATCTTTGAGGTGAAGGAGATTGTATCATGATGCTCATTAAGATATTTTACAATATCATTGAAGACTCATTAATAAATTGCAATGTTAGGGTCTGGATGCAAAAATAGTTAAATGGATAAGGCAATGGCTGAGTGACAGGAGACAGAGGGTGGTAGTCAGTGGAGAATATTCGGACAAAAGGAGTGTTACTAGTGGGGTACCTCAGGGATCTGTACTGGGGCCCATTCTTTTTAATATTTTTATTAGTGATATTGCAAAAGGTCCTCAAGGTAAGGTATGCCTTTTTGCAGATGATACAAAGATCTGCAATAGGGTAGACATTCTAGGATGAATAAGCCAATTCACAAATGATTTAGGTACATTAGAAGAATGGACAAGAGTGTAGCAGTTACAGTTTAATGTTGATAAATGTAAAATAATGCACTTGGGACATAAAAATCCAAAGGAAAATATACTATTAAGGGTACTGTGCTGTCAGAGACAATAGAGGTAAGAGATTTGGGAGTAATTATTTCTAATGACTTAAAGGTAGGCAGGCAATGTAATAAAGCAGCGGGAAATGTGTGTATAGCTAGGGACATTAGTAGCAGAAAAAGGGAAGTGGTCATGACACTCTACAGATCTCTAGTTAGACCTCACCTAGAGTATTGTGTACAGTACTGGAGACCCCATCTCCAGAAGGATATAGATACTCTAGAGAAAATTCAGAGAAGGGCTACTAAAATGGTGACTGGTTTACAGGAAAAGACATATTAGGATAGATTAAAGGATCTGAACATGTATAGCTTGGAGGAGAGAAAAGAGAGAGGGGATATGATAATACATGAAGGGATTCAACAAAGTGCAGGATATAAGTACATTTCAAAGGAGTAAAAATGTTAGGAAAAGAGGCCATAGTCAAACTAGAGGGACATAGGTTTAGGCGTAATGTAAGAAAGCTTTACTTCACTGACAGGGCAGTAGATAAGTGGAATAGCCTACCAGCAGAAGTGGTAGAAGTTAATACAGTGACAGAATTTAAGCATGCATGGGATAGGCATAAAACTGTCCTTAATATAAGAAAAGACCAAGGACCTAAAAATGTTTGAGGTTTTTACAGTAGGAAAATTAGCAGACTAGATGGGCCAAATGGTTCTTATCTGCGTGAATGCTTTGTGTGCAAGAAATCAGGTCACTTAAAGGCAGATTGCAGAATTTGGAAAGCTAGAATGCAAAAACAAGGTAAATTGCAGAAGGCCAAAAGTGTGAAGGAAGAAACAGATGAAACTGAATATGTTTTTTAATCCAAAAGTGGCACCTCATCCTTGAATGTGTGGTGTGTTGATTCAGGAGCTACGAGCCACATGACCAATGAAGAAATTTCTTCACTCAATTAAATCAAAGAAAAACAGAAAAAATAACCACAGCTAATGGACAATTAATAGAATCAGAAAGAATAGGAGATGGTTTTCTTTACTGTCCTATCTCCCAAAATGTCACCAGAAAGAGATTCATGAAAAAGTTCTGTATGTGCCTGCTCTTGAAAGTAATCTTTTATCAGTAAAGAAGCTCACAAAACAAGGCAACGTAGTGACCTTCCAAGGTGACAGTTGTAATCACAAAAGGGGATTGCTTACTCTCAAAATCTAAAATCACTAATGAACTGTATCAGCTGAACTGCAGTGAAATGGTTAATATTGCCAAAGAAGAAAAACATTCAAATTGCATCCACACTTGGCACAGGTGACTTGGGCACAGAAGTCCTGACACAATAAAGAAGCTAGTTGAGAATGACTGTGCAAGTGGTCTAAAAATTAGTCCATGTGATCTATTGATGAAATGTACCTGCTGCATTAAAGGAAAAATTAGAATAATAGGATTTTAGTCTTACCTGTTAAATCCTTTTCACTTAGTCCATACAGGTCACTGGTACTTCTGGGGAGGCGATTCGCCCCTTTAATAGGCAGGAACAATTATGCAAATTATTGCAGGGGGAGGAGCCTCCCCTCCTACTTAAGCCACCTTCAGGCCAGAGCCACTAGATTGATTTGAGACCCTAAAACTGACCCCAGGTAAGCAAGAAGAAAGACTCCTGTGAGCATGCCCCAAAGGTCTCCCACTGAATGCCACAGGAGAGCCAGGTCTGGTCCCTTGACAGGGTGGGAGACCAGTGACCTGTATGGACTAAGTGAAAAGGATTTAACAGGTAAGACTAAAATCCTATTTTCACTGTCGTCCAATACAGGTCACTGGTACTTCTGGGATGTACAAACATTGAGCTGATCCAGAGGTGGGAAGAAGGCAAGGACCAGAACAAGGCCCAAGTCATAAAACTGCTATGAACCAGTTAATAACATAGCCCAAACTGTAAGTGTCAACGGACACCAATCAAGGGAACAATCCCTGAACTAACACAGCACACGGAACTAGAGCCAACTGGGCTCAAAAGTAAGGAAGCACTAAGGATCACAGAGTGGAAGACCTACACAGGCAAAACTGCCTCCAGGACCTTCCTTCCAAAACTGGCATCAGCCGAGGCCAGCACATCAACTCGGTAGTGCTTTGAAAATGTGTGCACAGAGGACCAAGTGGCCGCTCTGCACAGTTGATCAGCGGACGCCTGATTCTTGTAGGCCCAAGAGGCCCCAATAGATCTGGTGGAATGGGCAGTCACCCGGAAGGGAACATGCTTATTCCGCAACTTGTAGGCTTCACGAATAGTAGCCTTAATCCAAGAGGCAATGGTAACTTTGGAAGCCGGTCTCCCTGCCCTAGGCCCCTCAGGAATGACGAATAGAGCGTCAGACTTCCTGATAGACTCGGTGCGATGAACATAAAACTTGAGGCAACGCACCACATCCAACAAATGGAGATCTCGTTCCTTGTCAGATGAAGGATTAGGGCAGAAAGAGGGAACCACAATATCCAGATTGATGTGAAACTCGGACACAACCTTGGGTAAGAATTCCTTGGTAGTGCGAAGCACAGCCTTAGCCTTGTGGAACACCAGGTAAGGAGGTTTACAAGACAGCGCCTGTAACTCTGCTACCCGGCGAACTGAAACAATAGCCAAAAGGAAGGCCATCTTCCAAGTCAAGAGACGTAAAGGAATGGAAGCCAAGGATTCAAACGGTGGTCGCTGGAGAACTCCCAGCACCAAATTGAGGTCCCACTGGGGAGCAGGACTCTTGAAGGCAGGTCGAACATGAGTCACACCTAGGAAGAAAACTTTCACATCAGGAAGGATAGCAATCCTTTCCTGGAAAAACACAGACAAGGCAGAAGTCTGAACTTTGAGGGAACTCAGACTGAGCCCCTTATCAACACCGTCCTGCAAGAAGGCCAGGACAGTGGGAAGATGAAACTCAAGGGATAATTTCTTATCAGAGCACCATGCCACAAAAGTTGACCATATGCGATGATAGATCTTGGAAGACACAGGCTTACGAGCACTGAGCATAGTCGACACCACAGAAGGAGAAAGGCCTTTCTTTGCTAGAATTGAGGATTCAACCGCCATGCCATCAAATGGAGAGAGTGAACATCCTCCTTCCACAGATATCCCTGAAGAAGTAGGTCCGGACGGGCAGGAAGTAGGAACGGATCCGCCACTGACATGGCCATCAACTCCGGATACCAGGACTGGCGAGGCCAGTTTGGAGCAATCAGGATAACAGGACAACGCTCCCGCTTCAGTTTCTGGATGACTCTGATCAATAGAGGAAGAGGAGGAAAGATGTAAGCCAGGGAAAAATCCCAAGGGATCGACAAGGCATCCACTGCTAGAGCAAGTGAGTCCCTCCGCCGGGAGCAAAACACCGGAACCTTCCTGTTGTGTCTGGAGGCCATCAGGTCCACCTCCGGCATCCCCCACCTCTGAGTGATTAAGTGAAACACCTCTGGATGAAGAGCCCATTCTCCGCTGTCGACGGTATGACGACTGAGGAAGTCTGCCATGACATTGTCCACGCCTGGAATATGAACTGCAGAGATGACAGGCACGTGATCTTCTGCCCAAGACAAAATATCCTTGACCTCCAACCAGGCGGTGCCGCTTCTTGTGCCGCCTTGCCTGTTGATGTAAGTCACCGCAGTTGCGTTGTCGGATTCCACTCTGATCGGAAGACCGGTCAGTTGAGATTCCTAGTGTCTCAGGGCAAGCCGGATGGCACGCAGTTCCAGAACATTGATGGAGAGCAAAGATTCCTCCAGACCCCATTTCCCCTGAGCACTGAAGCGACCCAACACAGCACCCCAGCCCCGAAGGCTGGCATCCGTCGTGATCGTGGTCCAACAAGGAACTAGAAAGGATCTCCCTTTCAGGAGATGGGAGAGATCCAACCACGAGTGCAGACTCGATTCCACATGAGGAGGTAGAGAGACTGACAGATGCTGATGATCTGGATGATTCTTGCACGTCTGGTTCACAAATCTCTGAAGTTCCCTGGAGTGGGCCAAGGCAAAAGGAACCGCTTCGATCGTGGAAATGAACTTCCCCACCAGGGATGACAACTTCGTTACCGGCACTAGGTCCAGTTCCAGAATCCCCGCCACTCTGATAGCTATCTGATGAGCCACATCCTCCGGCAGGAACACCATGCATTGGCGAGTGTCGAACAGGAGAACCAGGAACAGAAGCCTCTGAGATGGGACCAAGTCCGACTTGTCCAGATTCAGGATCCAGCCATGGCGGTTCAGAGTGTGGATACACTTCTGCAATTGCTGGTGAAGAAGCTCCGCCGAAGAAGCTTTGATGAGGAGATCGTCCATGTAGGGAGTCACCCTGACCCCGTCCTGATGAAGCACCGCTATCAGGGAGCCCAACACTCTCTGGAAGACCTGAGGAGCTGAAGTCAGCCCAAAGGGAAGAGCAGAAAACTGAAAGTGTCCCCTGTGGCAGGCAACCCTGA
This sequence comes from Rhinophrynus dorsalis, assembly GCA_037306005.1. Taxonomy (NCBI): domain Eukaryota; kingdom Metazoa; phylum Chordata; class Amphibia; order Anura; family Rhinophrynidae; genus Rhinophrynus; species Rhinophrynus dorsalis. Next base: position 358,458,636 of record CM074720.1, on the reverse strand, counting down.
GGTACCGCCTGCTCTATGGATGAATAGGGATGTGAAGATAAGCATCCTGAAGGTCCAGGGAGGCAAGGAACTCCCCTGGAGACATTGCTGCAATCACAGAGCGGAGGGACTCCTGACGGAAGTGGGAAGTCACCACATAGGCATTGAGATCTTTGAGATCCAAAATAGGACGAGCCCCTCCGTCCTTTTTGGCCACCACAAACAGGTTGGAATAAAATCCTGAACCTGTGTCCTCCTGAGGAACCACTTCCAGGACCTCTTTGTCCAAGAGATCCTGAATAGCGTCGTCGAACAGACGTCTTTTTGTAGGTTCCTGAGAAGGACGAGTAAAATGGAACCGAAAAGGAGGAAGGGAGGAGAAAGGGATCCTGTATCCCTCTGACACCACCTGAAGAACCCACAGGTCCGCCACTGACACCTCCCAAGTCCGGCGAAAGATGCGGAGACGACCCCCTACAGCCGGATGCGGACCCGGGTTCGGCGAGTCATGCCGAAGCAGTCTTGGAGGTCTTGGCCTTGGGGGCCACTTTGGGCTTCCAGGACTGTTTGGGCTTGGAGGAGGAGCGCGTAGCTGGAGGACCCGTCTGGGCCGAGGAGCGTGTCTCAGTCTGAAAGGAACGAAAGGACCGATTGCGTTTGGCTGGAAACTTTTTCTTAAAGACTGAGGGTAGAAGAGTACTTTTACCGCCAGTAGCCTCACTGATCATTTCTTTGAGCTCAGAGCCAAATAGCAAATTCCCCTGAAAGGGCAAAGAAAGCAAGGCTTTCTTAGAGGCTGTATCAGCAGACCAAATTTTCAGCCAAAGGGCACGTCTAGCCACCACAGAAGCAGTGGAGGCCCTCGCCATCATGCGCACAGCATCAAAAGCAGCGTCAGCAACATAATTCTGAGCTTCAGTGATATTAGCAAGAAGCTGCAACTGTTCAGATACTGGTGCATCCTGGCGGACTGCTACAGTCAGTCGTTCAGTCCAGGCCGCAATGGCTCTATTAACCCATGCCACTGCAAAGGTTGGACGCATGGCAGTGCCAATTGATGGCAAAAATAGACTTAAGAGAAAGCTCTAGCTTTTTATCCGTCCAATCCTGCAGGGCAGAGGCATCAGAGACAGCCAAGGCGGTAGACTTGGATAGCCTGGAAACAGGAGCATCCACCTTGGGGGGATGAACCCATTTGCCAGCTCAGTCTCAGGAAAAGGGTACAGTTTATCAAACTTTTTAGAGACAGAGGAGGATCTATCAGGATTCTTCCATGCCTCAGAGACTAGACGGGCAAGAGTAGGGTTAGTTGGAAAACAAACAACAGGCTTAGATGGTTTCTTTTGAAAAACATCAGTAGGATCATAAGTGGATTCCTGAGTCAGAGGAAGGTTGAGCGTATTCAGCACAGCTCTAATCAGACCCTCAGCCGAAACTTCAGGGTCACATTCATAAGAGTCCCCAATGGACCTGTTAGACTCAATAACAGTGCGTTCCTCAGCATCAGAATCCTGCAATAGTTCTTCCTCAGAAGAATCAGACACATCAGGAGCTCCCTGTGGCTTAGGCAGGGAGGTCCTGATTGTAGCGGGGGTCTGCCAGACCTGGAGAGCCCCCTGTACCTGAGAGGGAAAGAGTTGAAGCGTGGATCTGAGATCCCTAGTGGCAGCTTTAAACTCCCTCACCCAAGATGGCTCAATAGCATGGCTGGGAAGCCCAGGGTTGCTATCTTGACCAGTGCAGTTAGGGCATAGATCCCCCACAGTATCACTAGATAGCCCAGTGTGACAAGAGGAGCAAAACGCCATGGGGGGGGCAGACCCCCCATCCTCCTTTGACTTGGGTCTAGCCCCTAGCTCCAGTGAAGTAGACATGCTCACAGCGTCAATATACCCCACTTTAAACTTTATCACCCAGAAAAAGTGTGGAAGATTAAAGTTTCACCCCAGAAATGCCTAATATTGGACTTATCTGGCCAGCGAAGGGTTAATCTGATGAGGGGAGAGAAGGCTCGGTCCCTGCGTAGTGTACTCGCTGAGGAAGAGCTCCACAAAATGGCGGCCGTCAGGATAGCCAATCAGAAACGAGCGTGAACCGGGCGCTCATGGGAAATGTAGTTTTCCCCATACAAGTACCCCAAACAGTGCCCGAAGCCCCCCTGAACACCCCACACTAATAAAACACACACCGGATGATAGAGCAGGAGCCTAGCATTAAAATGAGCCCTCTCTGGAGTTGCTGTGACAAGCGGTTCCAGACATATGTCCCAGACTGTGAAATCTCATAGAGAGTAAAGGAGCCATAGCGTCTAAGCGGGAAAAGAGAACACCATTTTTAATAAAGTTTACTAAAACATTAAAAAGTGCCCAAACATACATAAAACACATAAGGAAATACTATTCAAGGCTCCAAACCCAGAGAATACCACAGAAACTGCATTAAATACATTAAATGCAAATAAAAACACCCTATGAGTGCTGGAGTGCAAAGCAAACTCCCAAATACAAGCCCAGCAAAGGGACACTGTGGGGACAAGTGGACCTTCAGCACTCAATGGGTGGCTCACCTTTCCTGCAAGGACTTCTGTCTTCAGGTGACCATGATGAAGTGGGAATAGACCAGAGGAAAATTCCCCAGTAGGGAAGCTGCTTAACTCAAGCTGTTCCCTCTTCAGGGCATAAGGTCCACAGAAAATCCCTGGAAGCTGCACCAGCCACTTTAAAGAGGGCAATTCACAGCCATGGTCACCCTCCTAATGGTGGTATTCCATATTTGAATAAAAATAACAAAATACTAAGTTGAATGCATAGATGTTCTCTACCTGGTGTGCACAGCACCCAGGAACAAATCAATCTAGTGGCTCTGGCCTGAAGGTGGCTTAAGTAGGAGGGGAGGCTCCGCCCCCTGCAATCATTTGCATAATTGTTCCTGCCTATTAAAGGGGCGAATCGCCTCCCCAGAAGTACCAGTGACCTGTATTGGACGACAGTGAAAAAAGCTTTTTCAAAGCAGAGAAACAGCAGAGCTCAAAAGCCTCTAGACTTAATTCATTCAGATCTTTGTGGTCCAATGAAAACCTTGACTCCAGGAAAGAAGAGGTATTTTCTCACTTTCATTGATGATTACTCCAGGTATACTAAACTGTATTTGTCGCACAACAAAAATGAAGTACCGGAGAAACTCGAACAATATCTGGCTCAAGTAAATAACAAATTTGGCAAAATAAAAGGCTAGAAAGGACAGTAGCACTTCACTGAGAGAATTCCCGGAACGAAATGGTGACCTATGTATGAAGAACGAAAATATTCTCTATTTAGGTTATGGGATGAGATGACATTGATGGAAGATGAGACGATGAAGATGGGATGAATCAATGAATGCTACAGTCCACACTTGCTCTTTGCGGCTGTCTGGTCCCCGGAGTCCTCTCGGGTAAATGTAATAAGTAAAACAGAAGACAGCGCATGAGGACCTCTAATTGTAGTTTTGTTAAAAATATATTCACATATGATTATGTAAAATTAGGGATCTTATTCGTGTAAATCTACTAAAAACCAAAACATGTATAATTATACAGCATAAAACCAAAAGAGATATATATAATACAGCACAAAACCAGATCATAACTGGTAATATAATGTGGTACGAATGGGCTTATAGACATACGGGACCTATTGTAGGGTATATGCTGGATACAATCATTTCATCTTGAGAAAGTTAAACATCTTCCCGAAACGTGTCGATATTTGATTGAATATCAGGAACTTTAAAGTTTTGGGGGTTTTTTTTTAATTCAAACTTTATTGAAATTTTTCACAAAGGTTAAGGGGTACAGAAAAGAAAAGGAAAGGGGGATGGGGAGGGGATAGAAAGAAATACAAGCAGAACATAGAAAGTATCCATTGGAACAAACAAACCAACAACTGAAGAATTTCCCCATAGTTCTCAAATATATGAAGCCCCGACTGGTCACAAGCATGAGGAGAAAAAGAAGTATAAAAAAAAGAAAAGAGAGAGAAGAGAGAAAGATGAGAAAGAGAGAAGAAAGAAAGGAGAGAGAGAGAGAGAGGGAAAAGAAAAAAAAAAAGGATAGATAAAAGAAAAAAGAGAGGGGGATGAGAGAGATGAGGGGGAAAAAAAAAAGGGGGGGAGGGAAAAGCGGGGGAAATCACACTCACACAAAACCCACCAAGCCAGCTCCAAAAGGAATCCACACCCAACAGTATCAATAAATGAGAAGTTCACGGTGAAACCCATGGGGAGCCACAGCTTCCACCCACGGGGACAAGATCTGCAAATAACTCGATGAAGAGTTGTGAATGTATGCCGTCAGTTTCTCCATCTTAATCAAACACCATATGCGGTCATCCAACAGTGCGTAAGTCGGCGGCAAGGACTTCCAGTGGTGACTGATATGACACCTGGCCATAGCACAAACCCTGAATATCAGCTTATTAGAATAACGGGGCAAAATAGGTTGACGGGAAGATCTATTAAGCAGGGCAGTCCACGTGTCAGGGAACACTGGAGTCCCTACAGCCATCCCAAAAAGGCGGAAAACATACCTCCACAGATCTGCTACAGGAGGGCAGGACCACCACATATGCAAATATGAACCCTCCGAACCACAACCACGAAAGCATAACTGAGACGTGGCAGGAAAAATGCGATGTAATCGTACAGGACTATAGTACCATCTAGCAAGTACCTTATAGGCATTCTCTCATACTAACGTACACGGGGTCAACCCATTAGTATTACCTATTATATCAGACCACTCCTCAGGGTCCAGTGATTCTCCCAAATCCGACTCCAAATGCAGTCGGTAAGATGGGGGTTTCGAAAAGGAGGACGAGATAATATGGGCGTATATCTTAGAAACTGCACCTTTGATAAATCGCGAAAAGGAACACAGATGCTCAAAGACGGTCCAGGCCAGAGGGGCATCCCTGCCCATATAGATAAGAACATAGTGTCGAATTTGGGCGAAACGAAAGAACTCACGAAGGGGAGCAGCGTGTTTTTCCAGAAACTGGTCCCAAGAAAGCAGGGAATCCAGAGAATACAGATCCGACACTGTCTGTATACCCTTCAACCTCCACCATGTGAATAAGGAGGGGGAACACCACGGAGGAAACTCAGGATTATAAAACAGAGAGCACATCTTAGTTCGAAGTAGTCAGTTTGTCATTGTATTTATGACGACGCCATAGTGTCAGTAAAATCGAAAGAAACCAACGACGGCGAAAAGGAAGAGATCCAAAGCAGCACGTCCGAAGCAGGGGACCCGCTCAGTGAGACTTCCAGATCAACCCAGCGGGGACAATAATCAGAGAGATGCAGAGGAATAGCTTTAGCGAACTGCGTCGCCTTATAATACAACCAAAGATGTGGGACAGAGAGCCCACCGCCCAGTCGGGATTTGTGTAAGAGGCCAGATCCAAGGCGAGCGTGACCTGAAGCCCAGATAAAGTGCAAGATATGTCTTTGGAGGGAATGAAGATCACGACTCAAGACAGGGATAGCCAAAGAGCTAAATAAATACAGGAGTTTGGGTAATTGGGACATTTTAACAGCATATATCCTACCAAACCAGGATATATGATAATTTTGCCATCTGTCCAAGTCAGCATGAAGAGACCTAAACAGAGGGGTAAAGTTTGCGCTATATAAGGAAGAATACGAGGCTGTAAGACGAATCCCCAAAGACAATATTGAGGTCGTGCACTGTCGAAAGTTAAAATTTAGAGCAAGTCGTTTCTGTAAAGGACCCGGCAGCGAGACGTTCAGCGCTTCGCATTTTGAATGATTTACCTTATAACCTGATAGGGAGGCGAAGAGGTTGAGAACAGAGTACAGATTCGGAAGTGAAGTCATTGGAGACGACACAGTTAGCAGAACATCGTCCGCAAAGAGACTCAACTTATTCCTCCGTTCCTACCTTCACACCTTTAATATCTGGGCAGAGCCGGATTGCACATGCTAATGGTTCAACACAAAGTGCGAACAAGAGAGGCGAAAGAGGACATCCCTTGCGAGTACCACTACATATAGGGAACACAGCAGAGTTATACCCAGCAATCGACACAGATGCCATGGGGTCAGTATATAGTTATTGAATACCACGTAGGATAGAGCCCGAAAATCCAAAATGTTCCAAAACTGACCACATGTACGACCAATCAACATGGTCGAACGCCTTCTCCGCACCCAACGAGAGGAGCATCAATGGAATAGAACAATGCCGTGCGCGATGTATTAAGTTTATCACTCTGCGGGAGTTGTCCGGAGCCTCTCGTCCAGAGATAAAGCCCACTTGATCCGGGTGCACCAAGTCGGGAAGGAGACGTGAAATGCGAACAGCCAGGATCTTAGAGAAAAGCCTCACATCAAAATTAATGAGCGAGATGGGACGATAGCTCGCACAGGAGCCAGGATCCTTACCCTCTTTAGGTATGACCACAATCCGAGCCAAAAGCATCTCAGCCGGCGGGCGTTCACCTTACAGGAAGGAGTTATAAAGTGTAGCCAAAAATGGAAGAAGGGAGGACTGAAACTCTTTAAAGTATGCCGCTGTATAGCCATCCGGACCAGGCGCCTTAGAAGACTTGAGTGTTTTCAAAGCCACTGATATTTCGTCAGTAGAAATAGGCGCATTTAAATGATCCAAAGCGTCTGCAGAGAGGGTAGGCAAATGGCATGACCGAAGGAAATCCTGAAGTCGGGCACTCGAACTCGATGAATGAAGCACCTTACGACCATCATACAGAGCGCCATAAAATTCCGCAAACAACGCTGCAATCTCCGTGGTCTTAAAAGTCGACGCCACTGACCTGGTGGTAATCGATCGGATAGATCGAAATTTGATCTGTCGACGAAGTTTGGCCGCCAGCATCGCGTCCGGTTTATCACATTTCTCGAAGTACATCTGGCGCGTCCACTGCAGAGCTCTGAGGACCTCACGAGACAGCAACAGATTATATTCCCCCCTGATATTGGGGAGATTAAGTAAATTGGCCGCGGTGGGGTGAGCCTTATGGGTTTGTATTGCCTCATGTAGTAAACCCGCTAACCTGGTGCGCTCCTCCTCCCTAACTCTCTTAAGCCTGGAAGCAATCTCAATAAGTTTACCACGAAGTACTGCCTTGTGAGCCATCCATAAAGTGCCTATATTGATATCGGGAGAAGCGTTCTCCACGAAATAGGTCTCCAAAGATTTCTGTAGATCAGCCCGCACTTCAGAGTTGAGTAAAAGAGAATCATTGGACCTCCACAAAGAGGTGCCAGAAATCCCCCCCAGGCCCAGGAAAGATCATTCAATAATCGAATGATCTGACCAAGTTAGATCGTGAATCGCAGCGGAACACAAATCATTAGTCACCATCTGATTAGCGAAGATATAATCAATCCGAGAAAAAAAAAGTATAGTCCCTAGTCGTCGGATATAGCAATCTCCAACAATCATGCAGCGAGTGGGTACGAACCAAGGAGGTTCTGAGGAATCCCCTGGCCGGGGGAGGGGGGGGGCAGATCGGTCAAGAATCGGATCAAGTAATGCGTTAAAATCACCCCCCACCAAAAGCGAGGATGTCGGAACCCGATCGAGAACAGCAGAAATCTCTGAATACAAAAGAGCATTTGGTTCAGTCGGAACGTACACATTCAGAAGAGCCAAAGGAGAGCCCTGAACCTCTCCTTGGACCATCAGATACCGTCCCTCTCCATCTCTGGATATCTCCGTAACCTGAAATCCGAGTGAGTTTCGAATCAAAATGGAGACACCATTACATTTACTACAGCCCAAGGAGTGGAAGTGTAAGTGATATCGCCTATCCCAGTATTTAGGAGTAGCTGAAGAACGAAAATGAGTTTTCTGTAAAAAGATAACATCGGCATGGAGGGAAATATAATTTCGCATCGCCATTCTACGTTTCTGAGGGGCATTGAGGCCCTTAACATTATGAGACACTATCTTCAGTGAAGATAAAGGAGGCTGCAATGATCTCTGTCCCCTAGCACACCAGTCAGGTGGTGGAGGATCTCCCAAAGCGGACATGGTGAGTAGCAAACAAACCACTTACACACAAGTAGAGAGAGAGCGGAAAAGATATATAAAAAAGGGGGGGAAGGGAGGGAAAGAGAGAGCAAGAGAAAGAGGAGGAGAAGAAAAGAAGATTAAGGGAAAAGGGAAGGGGACTAAGAGCAAAGGGGAAGGGGACACCAGTTGGCATCAAGGCAATCGTACAACAAAACAAGACTAGGGAGGAGACCCACAGCCCATAGGACGAGGATCCACGCCCAGCCATCCAGTACATCAGAGAGCTGCTCCCAGAGCTACTTGACCAGCGAAGCTCCACAAAAGCAGCAACCTAACATATGTGTAGCTAACAGAAACATGTGGCAATTAGTTACCCAAGTGCGTTACACAAGGAGGAAAAGTATCCAAGGCCTAACCAAACCCACCCTCTTGACATCATCCCAGAACCAGGGAGCCAGCCGTCCCATACCGCACCCCCGGATGGTAAAAAAAAAAAAAAAAAAAAAAAAAAAAAAAAAAGTGGAGCCCTGCGACATGGGAGACCCGGGACCCGCCACAACCAGTCCCAAAAAAGTCCACCAAAGAGGGCCAAGAGCCGCCCGAGACCCCCGCCAGGCCCAAACAACAGCCAGCCCACCTGGAGGGTCAGGCAACCCCGTGCCCACCTCAACTTCCACCCAACACCCACAAAACTGACACCTTCCCAGAGCCGCTGACCTGTAGATGCCAAACAAAGTAAAACAGGCAGTACTCCGAGCTCCCAAATGTTTTATTTAAAGAGCCCAAGAGGACAGCCAAACAAGACAGTCACGCTATTAGGAAACAGGTAGGGATTAATAAAACGGTGTCCCTCCCGACTGTGTTAGCAGCATCTCCAGATACCCCCAGGTCCCCAGACTCCAGCCCAACAGGCCGAGGCCCAAGCACCCGGAGGCCCACCCCGCCAGGGGCACCAGGAGATCACTACTGAAAACCCCCCCACACCACAAATGCAATAAAAAATTATAAGAGCCACCCAACAAAACATATTTAGAACAGAAATTGCATCCCTGACGGTCATCACCAATGAGAAATAATAACACGAAACCGTGAAAGGGCTCACAAAAGGGGAGATAGCCCCTCAGGTGGAATAAATGCTGTAGAAATACAGAGCTCCCCAGGGGCTCCCTAAGACTTAAAGGGAACAATCCCAGAGAAGGGTAAAGAAGAATATCAGGAGCAGGGTAGCCAGCACGCCAATGCTTAGTCTGGATCAGTGATGACCGGTACCAGGGTATGCAACATAACACTGAAAAGAAACATGTCAGAGTAACCAGACACAAAGACATAATTATGCATAGTACATAACAGCAGAACTGTAACCAAGAAAAACATTTCTAGGTGGCTGGCCGCCAGTACTGTTAACAGTCAGAAACAGGTCCGAGTGACTCCCACGGGCCCCAGACCTTGAGGAAAGGCAGGGACCGAGGGGGTGCCCAAACACACACTGTACTAGGCTATGAACCCAAGTGACAGTCAAATCCCTAAGGGGAAGGTATCACCACTTTGAGTAATCAGGCTGGGCGGTCTCTGGCAGGATCCGCAAACTCTTCATATAAGGACTGGACCTGCGGGGGCATCTCAAGTCCCAGGCGGTGAAGGAATCCCCCGCAGTCCGAAGGGTCTTGGAGCGACACCATCACTCCATTGTGAGGCACCACCAGCTTAAATGGAAAACCCCATCGATAAGGTAGGCCCTTGGAGCGAAGATAGGTAGTCAGGGGGCGAAGGGTGCGTCTCTTCTGTAAGGTGGTAGGTGCGAGATCAGCAAAAAAGCGCGGTGACACATCCTCAAACCGCGGGGCCTCCAGACGGACTTTTCGCAGAATAGCCTCTTTCACCGCATAGTAGGTGAATCGCACAATGATATCTCGTGGCGGGGCATCTGGCGGTGGTTTCTGGCGAAGTGCCCCGTGGACCCGGTCCATCATTAGCTGGCCCTCCGGATCATCAGGCAGAAGGTGAGCAAAATAACGCAAGAGGAAAGCCCGAAGGTCAGTAATGGTCTCCAGCACATCTCGGATGCGGACATTGGATCTACGGGATCTGTTCTCAAGGTCCTCCATTGCGTCTTGAAGGGAGCGGTAGTCATGACGGAGGCGGGCCACCTCCACCTCCAGGTCCGACTGAGCCTGGGACACCACCGAGATGCGGCCCTCCAAAGCATCCGTCCGCCCAACTAGTTGTTGTATCTCTGTCGTCAACGAGGAGATGCTCGTCTGAATTTCCTCCGAGAGGTCTTGTTTCACGGAGAGCAACAAGTCTTTTAAGGTGTCTCCATCTTGTCTATTGCAGAGCGGGGCGTCTTCAGTGCCAGCCCTAGAAGTGGAGGGCGCCGCAGGCCCCAAATCCCTCCTCTGAAAAAAATCCACCGTCTGTGTTTTAGCATCGGGTTTTTGATTGCGTCTGGCCATCTCAGGTTATTTATAAGGAAAGCGTGCCTCTTTAGGATCAAACAAACCCAGGTAAAAGCTAATTTTCGCTAAACTGGATGGCCGGGACGCGGGAGCCTCAGAAGAAAGCGTCCATTCCCAAAGGCTGCAGGCCACGCCCCCCAGGAACTTTAAAGTTTAATAAGAAAGACTGCACGAGTGGATGAACTCTTGGACTAAACAGCATGTGGTTTGCTGACGGAGAACCAGGTGAATCTCAAAAGGACTAGGAGACAACAGATCTGCCGCCAGTGGAATTATTACGGGCCCACAAACAAGAAACCATCTGGTGAGCGTTTAATACGAACAGTGTATTGGTCTTTACCAACCTCAATTGAGGGATCTATTACGGCAAAGCAACATTTATATACTGTATCCAGAGTATACCCTACAATAGGTCCCGTATGTCTATAAGCCCATTTGTACCACATTATTAGTGGCAAAATGGTACTCACAAAAATACGGTGAGGATTATGATGCTACTTTTGCTCCAGCTACAAAACAAAGTACTTTCAGAACACTGATGTCAGTGGAGGCTCTACGGAATATGATTGTGAAACATCATGATATCACAACAGCATTTCTTAATGGTGATATCAAAGAGAAAATATATATGATACAGACAGAAGGATATGTGAAAGATGGAGAAGACCATCTTGTGTGCAAATTGCAAAAATCCCTATATGGACTTAAGCAATCAGCTTGAGCATGGAATTAAAAAATAAACAAAGTTCTGCTAGATGAAGGATTTACATGAAGAAAAGCTGACCCATGTGTATATTCAAAGTGTGTAGATTCTGAGTATATGTATATATTGCTCTATGTGGATGACTTGATTATCAGACACAAAAGGAATGAGGAAATTGCAAATTTGGCTGCTGTGCTCAACCAGCACATTGAGGCTAAAGGCCTTGGAGACGTGACACATTATCTAGGAATAAACACATAGCGTGATGAGGACGGCAGCTTCATGTTGAACCAGAAATCTAAAATTAATGCAATTCTTAAGCAGTTTGGCATGACCAAAGCCAAAGAAGCGAGCACTCCCATAGATACAGCATTTCTAAAGTTTGAAGGCGTTCTTCTCCCTACTAATGATCAGTACAGACAAGCAGTGAGGGCACTACTATATATTGCAACCACTACATGTCCAGACATAGCAGCTTCCATGCCGCTTCTATGTAGACGCGTAAGTGAGCCATGTCAAAGGGACTGGACTTCAATAAAAACAGTCATGAGGTATTTCAAACAAACAAAAGACTTGAGTCTGAAACTGTCTGCAACAGATGACTTGAACCTTATACGATATGTGGACTCTGATTGGGCAGGTGACCTCAATACGTGCAAATCTACAAGTGGATACTTGGTTAAATTAGGGAACAGTCCTGTATCTTGGACCAGCAAGAAGCAGATTTCAGTGGATTTGTCTTCTACAGAGGCAGAATATATCTCTGCTGCCTATGCCAGTCAAGAAGTTGTATGGTTGCATCAGTTGCTTGAAGGTCTTGGAGAGCCAATGTCCCACCCCACAGTCTTATATGAGGACAATCAAGGATGCATTAAACTTGCAAACAGTGAGAAGATCAATGCAAGAACCAAGCATATTGATGTCAGGCATCATTACATTCATGATTTGGTTGAACAATATGTGATTGTGCTTACATACTGTGAAACCGATAACATGATCGCTGATGCTATAACAAAGCCGCTCAGAAGAAACAGATTTGTTGAACTAAGATCCAAAATGGGATTAATATAAGGAGTAGTTGTTAAGTGGAGGTGTTGGAATACTGTGTACTTGTATTCTATTACGACAACTATTGTGTATATTGTTTGTGTTATATACTGTTCTGTTAGTAGCTGGTGCTGTTTTATATTTCCACTCTTCACTGTCTTTCTGGTATCTTCTTGTTTGACTTTAATAAAAACCGCATGGAAGGCTGCACCCATGTTTTAGAGCAGATAAGACTGTGCACACTTAATTTTCTGTAGAGCTTTAAAGAATTTTCAATGTGTCTCCTACTCCCCTTGTATAGCTAATTCTTAGCGCATTTGGTGAATTGTGACATATTCTCCATGGCAAAGGGATCACCAAATATCACCACACACACACATTGCCTGCCATGGCATTGACCCTTAGTATTTCTCTTCCCTAGTCGTAGACTGATTCCTTTCCACAGTAGTACAGCAGGTCCCTCGATTTCACTGTAATGTGTAGAGCAGCAGGGACTGGCATTGCAAAGCCTGTATCTTAGGGCTACACTCCTCTGTAGGTGATAAATGTTATCACTTTTTTTTTCTCACAGTTTCCTTTTAAATTCTATGGGAAAATGTGTAGATTAAACCAGTGATAAAGTTATCATCTGCAATTGAATGCATCCCTTGATAAAAAAATAATGTTGGCTATTATTTCATATATAGGTAAACAAAGAAATAATCTAGCACAAAGCTTGGCAAGTGCAGCTTACCAAAGCATGTAAATCATTCTGCAGACAAAGAACAAACAAAGGTATCTAGCAACAAAATTAACATCTATATATCAACCTGTCTGTCATAACAATGCACAATGGGAATTTAATGGATCAACAAGGAGATTATGTCAGCAGGCTAATAAACAGAGCAGACTGCTAGCCAATGTATTCAGTGTCCAGTAGTAAAATTACATTCCAGCCATTATGCAGTACACAAATAAAGTCATAATACATAAAAAAAATATCAAGAGAGAATTTGGAGATTTCACTTGAAGGTTATAGAAAAGACCTTGACAAATCAAATGTGTAGATGGAGTTCTTCGGAAAGGCCCCATTACCCACAATTCTGTAACAGTAGAGATCTCTCCTAACTAGCCCTATTTCAATTATGTATAATGAGAAGGCTGTTTCAATTAAAAAAATTAAAAAAATAAACATCTAGTCTATAGTAGTTTGCCATCAGATCCTATAGATTTCTCCTCTCTTTAATAAAACACAAACACTAATGTTCTTAAAGGGGATGTATCACCTTACTATAAGTTTGCTCCATGTAATAGTATCCAGAATTCACTTAAACAAAAGCTTTTTTTTTTTTTTTTTTTTAAACTCACCCGTTCACTGGTAATTCTATTTTTTTTATTTCCTTGGTGACGTCACCATTCAGCTCACTGCGGAGCAAGGTTAACCGCAGTAACCGCAGAGAAAGGAAAACCGCCTCCTTTCTCTCATCATATCCCTCCCATAATACCTCCCACTTTGCCCTGAGCTTTGGCGCGTGGGAGCGCTCACATCTAGATGCACGTCCTTGTACAGTTCAGTGAACATGTCATGCGTGTTCACTGAACTCCTGTTTATTTATGTTTTGCACAGTTGCTGGGTTACTTAAAGGTTCCCAGGAAGTGGTGCGAACGGGAGCGGATCGCATACAAGCTTATGCATGTCGGCTGTGACAGAGATGTGCTCACGTGCACTCAGTTGCTATGGCCAGTGCGCTCTGCCAGAGAAAAAAAAAGGATGTACTTTCAACGCCCACTAAAGCGCACGTTCTTGAAGTGGGCTGTCAATCAAGATGCAGTTCGCTGACATGGCGCCGCTCTACCTTTCTAAAACACATAGACTAAAAGGTACTTTATACGTTATATGGGCTCTTTTTAACCTGCTGACTAACAACATATAAAATATAACGTAATAGCAAAGCGGAGTAGGCTTGCTTTGATCTGGGTGAAAGTTCCGCTTTAAGAACATACTGTCAGATAAGTTCCTTTTAGCTAGGACAATTGTCTTATATAAAACAGGCAGAGGCCCTAAGCAAATAGCATCTTATAAACCAATGGGGCTTTTGTACTGAAGCAAACTGCATTATAGGGGAAAAATAAAAAAATCCCAATGTTCCTAGTGATATTAAGTTAGGAGATCAATGAGTCATTCGAGGAGCATTCAAATAGTTAAAATCACAATTTAAATCAACAAGAACAAAAGACGAATGATGAGCTTGTCTGTCAGTGCATCTCTATGCATTTCTTAGTTGAATGAGAAATTATGAGGAAATTACCAAGCACCGGTACCTGGTTTTTGCATTTTTTTTTGTAAACCATTACCATTAGACACATTTTTCCTTTCATTCAATGTAATGTTAGTGTTGCATCATATCCAATGCATAACAAAACAATTACTTTTTTTCTTTTAAACATTGGCTCATTCGGCTTGTATTATTATGTAAACCTGAGCTAGACTTCCTCAGCAAATTAAGTGAACATATGAACCTAGGGCAGTTTTAGGTTTTCAGATTAATGTAAATTTTAAGCTGTTTAATTAATTTTAATTAAAAGTGCCTACATGCTATCCTAGTTATTTGGGATGTGAATAGTTTTTGAGACATTAACCTTTATTTGATGGTTGCACTTCATGCTAACTGGTTCTGTGTTGGGCCAATATTACCACACAATGAGCTATGAATAAATCTTAGCAAAGCCCACACACTGGGGGAATTTCTAATATGTTTGGCCTCCAACAGAAGTAATTAGAATACTGTGCAGGGAAATGGCTTAAAATGTCATCATGTGTAATAAAAACCATAAATTAATTTCTCAAAAACAATTGATTTTATTTTTATCTATAAACGAACTAAACATGTCTTTAGGTGACAGGTCTACTGGAAGCCCAATAGCTCAACCTAAGCTAACATTTCAAGAACTTGCCTATTGCACTTTCAAATAGGTAATCAACTCACTGAATATTTATGTTGTATAGCTCATTAAAAATCTTGAAACTTTATACTGTCCACATATCTCTGCAACCATTTTAAAATGGACAGAACTTCCAATGAGGGAGATTAACTACCACAAAATTTTATAGACATACCTAATCTAATAATAATGTCACCTATCACCTGCAAATGTTTCCACTTTATGTATCCAACACAGACTCAAAGCCAATTATAAAATTACTAGTTGATGAGCCCGTTACACTGGCCACAGTGCCACTGCCAGCCGGTCGTGGGGCAGTCATGCACAGTAGAGGCTGCCTGTGCTGCGGCTGATACAGAGATGGACACTGTATCAGCTGCAGCCCTGGCAGACTCTACTGCACATGACTACAGCACGCGCAGCAGTCTCTACTGCGCATGGCTGCATCGTTACACACGTTTTAGTGAATTATTATATAGGAGGATTCCAGTGTTCATCTGGAATGGTACAATAAATAGCCATCAAACTGTTCCAACACAAAATTAATGGAGGACTAAACTTACCAAACTATGGAAACACCAGGAGCATGAAGACAGCATTTGATTGTTGTCACTTACATACCTTATGTTAATACTAAAAAAAAGAAACTTTCAAAACCAATCAATCCTACTGAGACAGATGAGCCAAGCAACTCAAGCAAATGGTGCACCATCTGGGGGAAAGAAATAAAAAAATCCCATTGATTTTAATTGGACTTGTGTTCCCTTGAATGCTAGAGAGGCTGCCAGTGAATTGCTGCACAGTGCTTTGGATAACTTGTTAGCATTCAAGGGGTTAAAAGCCCAACTTAAATCAATGAGAATTTTTTTTATTCACAGTGGTGCATTTGGTTTGTACCACAATTGCACCACTTTTCTTACTACATCAGCCTCAGAGATCTGTAATCTAAAAAAAAAAAAAAAAAAAACCTGGTGACATGTTCAGAAATACCTCTGCTTTATAAAAAATAACACAGCTGATTACTACATACTGGAACTGTACAGTTACACATTATCCCTCCAGCAGCAGTTTTATTCCAGCTCCTATGTCCAAGTATAATTATTAATGCCAATTGCGTGGAACAAGCCTTGTGTATTCTGCCTGAAGTTAGGGAGTAAAGCTAGAGTACATTGCTAGAGTATGGTGTCAGTCTCTGTGTGCCTTTTAGTGTGGGTAGTGTGTTGCTGAGAGCGAGATTGGATGTCTGAACTTAGCTGAGCCAGGACAAGGATGAATTAGGGTGACCACGTGTCCTGGATTGCCCGGGACAGTCCCGGATTTTAAATGTGTGTCCCTTGTCCCGGGCAGGCCCCTTCTGGGACAGTACAAAGTCCTGGAATGAAGACTCCAGAGCACAGAGTTCTAAGCAATAGAATGAGAACTTACCATTGCCTACTGTGACAGAAAGCAATGTCTCTGCTGGGCTACAACAAAATGGTGTCCAGACAGAGCTCTAAACACTAGAGAGAGAACTGAGCCTTCATCCTTCATCAATGGGGAGCTGCAGTGCAATTCTGCTGTAGTGTAATGCTAGTCAACGGTTTTGATGTACATTATCTTGTAGCTCACCAAAGCATTGCTTTATGTCACAGCAGTCAATGGACAGTTCTCCCTCCATTGTTTAGAACTCTGTGGTGTGCTCTTCTATCCGCAGTGTCCTTGAATGGCATAACTGAATTGTGGTCACCCTAGGATGCATACCACAATAAAATGAGATTAGGCAAAAGCAACAAGTCCTGCAGGGGAAGCTCTGAATATAAAAATTTCCTATGCACATTGTTGGAGTGGATCAGAACAAGGATGTAGCAACAAGACTCAATTCTGGTACTGAAGATGAGCAGCTGGTAGGGTATTAAGGTCAGATGAAAAGTACATAGCTTTACTACAAAAACAGTGGATGGGTATCAACTGTCAGGACCACAGGATCTCAAGAATAGTGAGCAGATTGGCTAGTGATAATGTGAATGGGAATCGGTTGACAGGACTGCAGGATATGATAAATAGAAAGCTGATTGGTCACTGGTAATTTGGATTGGAATCAACTAACAGGACTGCATGATCAAATGAAGAGAAGACAAATAAGTTAATGACCACAAGTAGAGCTGCTGGCTCTGGTTTACGAAAATAACACTTCCTAGGGTGTACGGAGGATGAATGTAAGGTGGGTGCTGGAAGAGGCAACAATAAAACAGATGTTGCTGATAGGATGAAGAGCCACTGCTGAAACTCGCTGGGAAGAAATGCAGAAACACAGCTGAAGAAGTACCCCCAGCAGTATATCAGAATAAACGGACCAACTGGAGGTTGGTGTGAGTGATCATAGACAGCAAGTAATGATCAGATGAATGCACATTTACGTATCACTCACAGGCTACGACTGAAGATGCACTTCATCTAACAGGTGAATATCACAAGCTGAAAATGCAGATCAGATGAACACACAGTAAACAGGGAAGCTAGTAGAGGTGAACTGCTGATCTGGTGGATTTCTGGAAAAAGCAGCATCTCACAGGCTGAAACTGAAGATCAGATGAATTGCTGGCTACTGGGGTATCTTTCAGACTCACACTGCTGCCAAGATGGATTACTGGCACAAGGAATATATTGCAAACTGGAACTGCAGATCTGTTGAAATTCTGACCAGGTGTATCTCACAGGCTTACACTGCTGATCAGATGGATTGCTGGCAAGAGGAGTATCTCGCAGGCTGGTACTGCAGATCAGATGAGCTGAAAGGAATATTTTGAGCCATTTTTGTATGTATGCTGAATTGGAAATTTTAGCATATATACTAACCAAAATATACTAGTTTTATTTTTTTCTACCAATGATTCACTACCCTTAACTTCAGACCCTTCTGGAAGCTCAAAAACTGCTTTTCCACAAAAATACCTATTCTCATAGCCTTCAAAAGTCACAAGAGCCTTCTCCTAACAGATAAATCAGCAACAAATTTTAAATTACTTACATCAACAAGTTATTCTGTCATCTTCCAATTGCTCTCTGTCTGCTCTTCCCTTTCTTCAAGTGCTTGCTCACTGGGTGAAACAGAAACAGCATCCAGTACTAAACCTGTAACTTGCTCCACATTTGCACAATCCCTCGCCATATATAAAACAAATGCCTCTTGCCAAGTCCATCTTACAGCATCCAGGATGACTGGGAGTCAGCTCCCCCACAAGAAAGGTCTGATGTTCACTAAGAAGAAAGTATCCAAGACACAACACAGTATATTTTATATCCCATCAAACTGGGAACAGTGCAACCAGTCTCATTTTAAAACAGACAATCATAACAACCAAATATTTCCTCCAGACTGCCTATAGGCTGTCCTGATTGTCCAGGGTAGATTAATGATGGGGAAAAATGGGCAGTCACCTACGTTCCAGGGACATCCTGGTCAATATTATTTTCACTGAATTTTGCACTGCACACCACTTGGAGAATGAGAGTGGCGCTCATTGCAGGCCTATTTTTGCATGAGAGTGGCGGGGTGAGATACCCAATAACTGAAACATGTTCAGATTTCAATATGGTATGCAAGGGAAGCTAGCAAGCTCCAGTTGTTCATAAAAAACTGAGCATTTTCTTACTATATTATTTTTTGTGTTAGGTTTAAAAAGAAGTCCTTGATCCCTGCCATCCTCCCAATATGTGAGTGATCCCCAGTCCCATGCTCACTGTCAGTGTCATGAGACCGGGGATAATCATATGCCAGGAGGATTGATGGCACCAAGAACTTCTCTTTAGACCCACTACACTAGAAAAAGAATGAAAGCATGGGAAAGCTGAGCCTTCCCAAATCTTGTAGCCCATTTGAACCACTTCAGTGCATTATCAGGTGCGTCACTACTAGGGCCCACAGTGTTGAAGAATTTTGTGGCAGAGCTGACATTTGGAGGCTCTGGTGAGGGCGCTGAGAAATATCCAGCCCAGCCTACTTACACTTGTAAAAATGAGCTCCCTCTACAAGGCAACTTTTGGAGACAAACCCCTTGCAGGCTCTGTTATCACTGTCACGATCTTGCCCTTCCACCCCATTTCCTGCCTTCTGCTACCCAGCTAAATTAAATAGCATAGAACGCGGTGAGAGAGACAGGAAGTGAAGAGGTGGTCTGTGCAGCTGGAGGAGCTCATATTATGTTTAAAGATGAATCCCTTTGTTCTTGTAGGGGATTAGACACAGGTAGGCTGATGTACTATGAATGAAGAGAGAGAGGGATGACAACTCTTAGACCATTTCATCATGGTGGTTTCATGTTCAGGCTCTAGGATGAGGGCAGCAAGCAAAAGTGTGACAATAACACCACCAATGTTGCACTCTAATCTAAGGCACGTGTCTGGGGCAAGGGATTTTTCCAATAAGGGCAGTAAAGTTAAGTAGCTCCCCAGATATCATAGAGGAGTGGAGACATGAAGAAATGGAAGAGGGGAGACATGACAAAAGCATTGTACATGGGAGCAGTGGGCCCCATAAGGTGAGCCTGGGGACAGAGATGTTGTCCTTGAGACTGACCCACCGGTCAGGGGGAAGAGAGGGCAAAGAATTGATAGTGCCAGAGGATCTTTTTAAGAGGCCAAGGTCGGGGGGGGGGGGCAGCTTATCCAAATGTTGCACACCTGGGGTGAGTGCCAGTGGGTCCCCTGGAGAGCTCCGACAACCCCCATGGGTTTCATTAGCAGGGTCAGATGGCAGGACTGGGAACAGTGGAGTTAGAGGTTCTGGAGGTTCATGCGGGCACGTTGTGAGTGCTGCAGGAGGTTGACACACGGACTGTCTGTGGCGGTTTCTAATGTGACATCTCCCCTTATCCCGCAGGATGTGCTTCGTAGATTGGAGTTGGATGGATCAGGACGTCCCCTTCAATAGATCAACAGTTGGTGGCTGTGGTTCAAGGCATAGGTGGTACTTCTTTGGGCGATACGGGTGTTGGTCTCACAGGGGGGGACCTGCACGGGTTGTTCAGCGCACTTCATGCCAAGGGGAGACGGGGGAAGTGGCAGATGATGAACTGGGTTCCTGGGCAGCCCACATGGGTCAAAAGGGTGGGTGGGGCATTGGTAGGGAGTGGAGGGGTGAAGGTCCAAGGTTGGGGGTTTCCTTGATCTCAGAGTTATCTTCAGACTCTGACTTAACTCCTATCTCATCCTCGGCCCCTGCCGTTCAGAGTGATCTTGGGGAAAGCTGAGTGTCAGTGGGATTGGGGGTCAGATCTACTCAGGCAGATATGGTGTTGGGTAGTGTGGCGGTGGTGTCTCCTGTTACATAATTTTGAAAAAACTACTGACTACAGCACTCTTGTTTTACTCAGCAGGAAAAATTCCTATAACATAGGTTTTCATAAACATATGTTACATTCTGTGGAAGAGGCGAGTCATGTACAATTTTCCATTTAATGTGATAGAAAATGCTGAGTCATCATGTCATTTTGACCTTTCAGGTAATAAAGTAATTACAGAATAATTCACTTCCTGACAATCTGAACTGTTATATAATTTTGATAAGAAAACAACCGACTACAGCACTCTTGTTTTACTCAGCAGAAAAATCCCTATAACATATATTTTCATAAATACATTTTACTGCTCCTTTAATTGCACATTGTTAAACATATTAATCTTTTAAATATTTATGTACCTTGTACAACCGCTTTAAACACATTTATCAGCCATAAAGTAGCAGATTCTCTCTTGAGAGCAGGAGGCACCATTACATACAGGTCCTGTTGTGTTCCCTGTTGTGTTCCCAAGAGAAATTCCACAAAAACCACATGGTTGTCTGCTTTTTCACCCCAAAATCTGCCCTCAACAAACCCTTTAAAATGGTCTTCTTTTTCGCCTACACCAAAAATGTTTTTTGCTATTTTTTTCAACAGCTACAAACTTCCCACTCATTTACTTACGTGTGCGTCACATTTTCATGCCACAAACATGATGTGTCCAGGAAGTGGAACAGAAAACCAAGCAGCTAGAGAGGGAGCTAGGCACTTTTGGAGCTATTTATTTAGTGAAATAAAAGCAAAGAGGTTCAGACTGTTGGCTAACAATATCTGAAAAAGAAAAGAAGGAGCTGGAAGGACAGTGATGTGTCAAGCGAGTCAGAGGAGGAGGAAGTGACCAACACCAGCACCGAAGGATCTGGGAGCCCTGATTTCCCAGACACAATGATGCCCAGTCTCCCTACATCGTCCCTTGGGATCTGGGGGAAATTTGTGAGCAAGACAGAACTGGTTAGCAGTGGGAGCAGCACAGGTTAGCTGTCGGTGCCTGCTACTACTGCTGCCAGTGTGCATTCTGATACTCAGTAGGAGGAGGAGATGATGGTAAGTGTGACAGTAGGGTACCTAAATCCAAAAGTCATTCCACTACTACCACACAGCTGCTAGAGAGTGTTCGGTAGTGGTGGGGGGTAGTGGTGATGGTAATTGTAATGAGGCAGTTGGTGACTGGACTAGCATGACAGTTGATCCTCCGAATGCTGAGGTGGAAGGGGAAATGATGATGACAAGCAGCCAGAATAGCGGTCAAGGGAGCCCACAACATCCCCCTGACCCTGTGATTCATAGCCCCCCCCCCCAGCATTGTGTCTCTAGGACATGATGCTGAAAAAGGCAGAACTGGCTAACAGTATTAGCATCAGTACATATGGCTGTGCTTGTTGCTAGTGCTACCAGTTTGCCTTCTTAAACTCAAGAAGATATGGCAAGTGTTACAGTAGGGGCCCCTCTGTGACATTTGTCATCATTGCCAACCAGTGCAACTCTCATAGAACAGCAGCAGAAAGGTGGGACTGGTGGTGATGTGGGTGATGGTGGAGTAGCTGGGGTGTAAGAGACAATAAGGGCCTTTAAGCAGAAGGCGAGAAGGAAAGGGTGACAGATATGCAAAAGGGGATGGGCATCACCCCCACTACCAGCAGTTTGCTGCTGCTGCTAAGTTGCAAGGGCAGCAGGCTTATGATAAGCAGGTAGGCTGCCAGAGACCACCGTGGCCACAGAGGGAATGGGGTCCAGCAGTTGTGAAGCGGAACTAGGACAGATTCCACTTGCCAACAATAATCATGGTCCTAGATTCTGAGGCAACAGCAGCATCCTCTGCCCCAGCCAGAGAAGGAGATTGTGGAGAAGAAGAAAGAGGCTTTTCTTCTCCACCTTTCTCTACTCCCTGAGTTCATGGATGTGGGACTATTTTTCTCTTGGGGCAGGCACAATGCAGACAATCTGTGTGCAATTTTTTTACAAGTCAGTGAAAAGGGAAGAGGAGGGACCGCACCTTGGTATAACCGCCCTGACAACACACATGAAATACAGACACATGAAATTTATGTGAAGCGTGTTAAAGTCAAACCCCCACAAAAGAAATTGGGAGCCACTTTTGCTATAACCCCTATCTCTCCTCAAGGGCACCAAGAACTGAGGTGTAAATCAAAGGCAAAGAAGAATGGAGAAACCCAGCCTTAGCCTGACAGATGGTAAGCAAAACACTAGGCTCACCATTAGCTTCTTGCGCTAGGGTTTGGGCACGGGAAGACGTAGCAATATCTTCTGGTGATCCACGTCTGTCATTGTTACCTCCCCCACTGGCTGATATTGATTCTGTAGATATAAGAATGTGGCAGTTCATATCCACCCATTGCACGGTGCGCTGACCACACAATGGCAGTCTGGTGGAGTATAATAGCAAGCATGAAATCAAGAAGTGTCTGAGGAGATTTCATTCCACTAAGCTGGTGGCAGGGAGGATTCATCATTATTATTAAGTCTGCTAGTTGTCACGTGTCCTTAGGGGAGCGGACGGGGGGCATAGTGACAGCAGCAGTACTTCGTTTCAGGGTTGACGATTTGACATGGCTGACCTAAGCATCAAGGTGTTTGCTTTCAGTTGTGCCGGTTGTTTAATGTGAGTGCAGATATGTCCATTGTTTCCTATGGGCTTGTGCCTAAATCCTACAATTCAATTGTTCCTTGGGGCTTGGGCCTAATAAGTCTATGTCCTACAAATCAGTTTCTTTTTAGGGCTTGTGTTTGGCTGACCTGAGTCCTGCACAGTACGCAGCACACACACTCAAATATCTTTCAGCTTTTTTGTAAGCCTACTGCTATACTTCCTACTAGCCATTGTTTATAAAAGACATTAAAAAAATCATTAAAAAATGGTTACTAAAACCAAAATTGAATGTAGCGCATGTGTATGGTGGTGGTGGAACTTTGGAGGGACTTTGACAAAATGCATCTTACTAAGGAGGAGGAGGAGAAGGATCACCATCATTTATTGCACACACTGCATCAACCATGGCTGCGATCAGTTTTTAGACGACCACTTACATACATCCCTGCACTGCTCCTAAATTCCTTCACTCTCCCCCTACCCCTTGTGTGTTTGCTGGACATTACTCAAATACTGTGTGTGTTTTTACTGTAAAGTATACCACAGAGCTGATTGTGTGTAATGTCTTGCCTTGGTCCTCTACGAAATACTTTATCACCTCAAGAATCAGTCTGCCTCAGTCACAGCTTACATCAGGGGGTTCCTCAGGGGGGGTCCCAGTCTGTCACGTTTCGTATCAATTTTCTTTTCTTTTTTTCTATTAACTGTCCCCCCATATCCCAGTCAAGAAAGAACCGAACAAAAAAATCCCTGTTCAACCGATTCTTTTCCCAGACACCAAACACAGAGGCCATGAGACTCCTTTTATACTATGCCTGTGGGAAATAAACTAAAATTTGCAATTTGTTGGGTGTAAATTCAGTCATTCCATTGGTTTCAATGCAATGAGTTAGGCAACAATAGTGGAAAAACAGAACTTTTCGCAGGAAATTTCCACTAGGCAACAAATGCTATTTTTCACCTATTTCTGTGTTAAGGCGAAAACTTTTTCCCATCCCTACTTGATTGCTCACTGCCCTGTTATGCAAATAAGAAAAAAAAAACAAAAACAAAAACGACTGGCTCTTTCAGACTTGGGTACGATCTACACAACTTACTGGCATATCAGTACATTAGAAACAAGTCAGGAATCAAAAACTAGTAAAACCGTATAATTCCTTGATGACTGAAAAACAGCCCATACAATGAACTACGACTTACTTTGAGAAGTGATATTAACAAACTTCTACTTGAGAAGACTAAACTTGCTTGAATGCAGACGTTAAATGGAACAAAAGGGAAGTTATAGGGAGAGTTTATATGGAGTAATAGTAAATTTATACAAAGCAGTTATATGACCAGTAGCTTGTAGTTAGGGAGAGACTTTATAGAACAATTGGAGGACTTATAAGAAGAGGTTATATGATTCAAAGGAGGAGTTACATGGACATGTTATATGGAGAGTTTATATAGTAAGATAGTAAAAATTTACAGTTTACAGTTTACAGAGATACATATTTACACAAATAGAGAAACATTATATATATATACACACACACACACATATAAACATACAAACTTACTAAAAAAAATTATATACAGTTACACGTTGTTTTTAGATATAAAGAAGCAGTTATTTTTAAGGATTTTACAGTGGGAGAAGATTTTTTTCGGGCAGGTTATTCCAGGCATTCGGAGCTCTAAAGAGAAGGCAGAGTGGTATATGCTCAGTGAGTTGTTAGCAGTGTAGCAGAGGTTTTAGTTAGTATGGAGAGCTGGAGGGAGCATACTGCTCAGGTGGTCTAATAGCTTTCCAGAGAAATGGTTGTATACTAAGCAAGAAAGGTGAAGAGCAGGTCTAGATTCAAGTGTTAGCTAATTTAGCTCTTTAAACATATCACAGTGATGGGTAGTGTCATTAAATTGGAAGATAAAGAGGCATAAAGAGTTATATAGAGCATCATTTAACAAGATATATTTGTGGTGCGGGAGCATATGATATGTGCCAACAGTCTATGACTTGCATCAACATCTGTTGAACAATACATTTTCCAGGGAACTTAAAAAGTATTGGTTTCTAAACAGAGTACCTATTTCAAGATTAAGTTTGGATGTTAATTTATCAATATGAAGACCAAAAGTGAGGTTGGGGTCAAGCCACATACCAAAATATTTGTATGAGTTATGATTAGACTTTGTTACAATGGTGTCACAGCTGTCCGGTCTGGATCCAAGTAGCTAGGGATCATTGCTAGCAAGAATGGTTCAGGGGCATAGTCAGTCACACCAATTCCATGCTGCAGTTGTAGCCGAATTAAAGGTGCTGGTCACGAAGCCATATGTCCGATTCCAGTGGAGCTGAAAACCTGACCAGGATAGAATGTGGTGGGTACTGGAAATTAATCCAGAGACTTCTGGATGGGTGGAGCCTAAGATACAGATAAGATATCAGTCAGTTAAAAGTATCCGGATAGGACTGCAATCTGGATGCAGCAAGAAGACTGCCAACTTCGAAGCCACTGGTAGTGGGGCAAGACCTATTAATGAGAATGGCAGGCAAACTGCCAACTTCAAAGCCACTGGTAGCAGGGCAAGACCGCTTAATGAGAATGGCAGACGGACTGCCAGCTTTCTGATAATGGGTATCAGAACAAGACTGCACCCCTGAAGCAGCCTAATAGTTATAACCCTTAAGCAGGTCACAACTGCTCTACTGAGATTGCAGATATACTGCCAAATATGAGGTGACTTTGCGGCAGGGCAGGCCTGCTCAATAGGGAGAAACCCCTCGTAGGTAAGTTTTTACCTGCCAGCAGAGGAAACTATCTCCTCTTACCTATACGACTAGCGAGGAATGAGAATTTTAGATGCGCAAACTAGGAGACATGCAGCAGCAAATGGCATACTCACTACCTCTGCCTCCTGTCAGGGATTCAATAGCAGGTAGACAGGAATCCACTAGCAGGTAAGACTAGGCCTGAAGCTGGGGTGCGACGCTAGGGAGCGTTGCTCGGGATCGGTGACAGTCCTCCTGATCTCCTTGCTGCGGCCGAAGCCGAATTAAAGGTGCTGGCCGCGAAGCCAGATGTCCGATCCCGGTTGAGCCGGGACCCTGACCAGGATGGACTGTACGGAGACCTAGTCCTACCCAACTAAGAGGACCCTAGAGCAGAATTAGCTTCCAGCAGGAATTAACACCGGGCCCTGGACACAAGAGAGGAGGACTACAGAAACCTCCAGGACAGGAAGGGAAGGACAAACCTTGCTGAGCGGACCTGCAAGAGCCAGTGCCAGGCGCTGGGATGCACCGGAGACCCAACATGGAGACTGACCGCCCTAAGCCCGGCCGGAGCAACCAGAACCCCAGTCACCCCTCCTTGGACCCCACCAACAGAACTGGGCAACCAAAGGAAGGAGCTCCACTGGAGATGAGAATGGGCCAGCAACAACCCTTCCTTCCTGCTCTGATGCCCTCCAGGAGGAAGGACCAGAAGTCCCTCCTGCCAGACCAGGGAAGGAGACCACCCAGCCGAGATTACCCAAGAAGGCCACAGGCGCCGAACGGGTGCACCCCACCTGCGGGTTAGGAGATGGCAGGGACCGCCACTCAGTAGGGAGCCGCCACACAGCCGTTCCCCGTCGGAGGAAGAGACCGCAGAACAGACAAAGTCCGGCACCACCAATCCTCGCCAGAAACAACGGGACTCAGCCTATGGGGAGCCCGCCCAGACCAGCAGACCACCGCAAGGCTGATAATCCCAACCGGGATACCGGGCCCACCAACCCTCAGCGGGGAATAGCCCTCAGGCAACTGCAGGCTAGGCCGCCAGGGGCCGAATAAGCCAGCTCAGGTACAGGAGGAGGCGGAGCCGCAGCGGGAACAGGTCTCGGCCGCGACGCGGCCCAACGGGGAGGAGAACCTGGATAAGGCTGAGAGGCTCGGGACCCGGGGCGGAGAGCCCGAGGGGAGGCACCTGAAGCGGCAGACCCTGGGCAGAGGAAGACGCAGGCAGACGCCGGAGCGTCACAAGAAAGAGCGGCCAGGGGTCCGGAGGCAACCAGGGATGCAGAGGGAGAGGACAGGGAAACTACAACCTGCCCACACTTACCGGGAGCAAAAGAGGACCACAGAGGGTGAGCAGAGGACTGAAGGACCGGCCGGAAAAACAGGAGCCAGCAGCCAAAACACCAAGCAAACCAGGTCAAACAAGAAGCAAAAGGTACAGACACCACCGCTCAGGGAAGACAAAGCCCAAATAATCGAGCACCGAGAAGCGGGCAGACTCGACTAAATACTCCCATCAACCAATAGAGCGAAAACAAGGAGGGCAAAAAGATACCGAGGTAAGTCTAAAATCCTGACACCTCCAACTATCAGGTCACAACTCACATCATCCTCCCAGAAAGAGGTCACCAGCTGTCTAGGGTGCTCAGGAGAGACAGACCTCCAAGTAACAAGGGTATTTCCTAGGTAAGTGAGCTCCATCCAACAGAACGCAGAATCAAGATCAAGTAGGCCAGATCAATCGGGAGCATCAGGAACCAACAGGAACAGCCAAAGTCAAAGTCAAGTGAACAAGCCAAGGTCTCCTGGGCAAATACTATATAGGAGGGTAGAGGAAAGAATAGTGAGTACACCAAACTAGTTCGATAATCAGGCGAGGACAGTAGGAAGCCTCCTTCCTAATAAGGACTGCAGCACCCAAGGAGGAATAGTAGTGAAACCGAGGAATAGCTAATGAACTCAAGAAAAAATACAAGACACTAGAATGTGTAGAGTAACAAATGGATAGATGGGTATTGCCAAGATTACGCGGTTTGTACTTTGTATCAAATATTATTGTGACAGAAAAAAAAGACATACGCCCATCAATTTCAGCCCATGCCATATCACACCTGTAGGTCAAGAGGAAGGCAAAACAATACTCACTGAAGCAATATCTAATTAAGCCCCAAGTGGGTAAAAAAAATCCTTCCTGCCTGCAAATGGCAGTCAGATATTTCCCTGATAATTCTCTATATTCTTTCGAGCTAGAAAGATATCCACTTTTTTAAAGAAACTGCAGTATTTACAATCCCTGCCAAGTCCAAATTTTTTGGATAATTTCTAAGTTTTTTCAGTCTGTGGGTGGGCTTATATCTGGGCAGCTGTTTTACACTGTTTGTACCCTGCTCCCCTCCATCAGGAGCTCCATCTTTTATTTAATTTTGCGTATAGAGTTTTGCGTATCGTGTACAGCGTACTGCACTTTGCGCAAAGTGTCTTGCATTTTGAGTATAAAGATTTGTTTATTGCATATAGAATTTAGAGTATAGTGTTTTGCGCAGCGTTTTGTGCATTGCATATAGAATTTTGAGCATAGAGGTTTGTGTAAAGCGTATTGCTTTTGTGTGCAGCATTTTGCATATTACATATAGTGTTTTTGCATATATCATATAGCATTTTGGTAAAATGTATTACATACAGTGTTCTTTATGCAGAAGTCTGTATATAGCGGTTTGCATATTGCTTGTGTTTTGTATGTGTGATTGTGTATGTATGTGTGTTTTGTGTACATGTGTGTGTATTGTGTATATTGTGTGTGTGTTTTAAGTACACTGTGTGTGTATGCATGTGTATTGTGTTTATTGAGTGTGTTGCATGTATTATATGTTTTGTGTGTATGTGTATTGTGTGCATGTGTATATTGTGTGTTGTGTGTGTAATGTGTATGTATGAATTGTTGCATGTATTGTGCTTGTGTGCATGCATTTGTATTGAGTGTGTTGTGTGTGTGTGTTTTGTTTGTGTGTGTGTGTGTTTTGTGTGTGTGTGTGTGTGTGTGTGTGTGCGTGTGCAGGTGTGTAGAAGGGCCTGCAATTCCTTGCATAGATTTTCACATGAATGGATCTATGGGAGTGCCAATAGAGGAGATTCAAATAACTCCACCTTACTGCTGCACCTTGGTGTGTGTGCCAGGCACACAAAAGTCATATATATACTGTAAGCTCTCACGAGCAGGGCCCTCTGATCCTCCTGTTCTATACATCTGATTGTACTATTTAATACCTGTGTATGTCTATTCCCTATTGTACAGCGCTGCAGAATTAGTTGGCGCTATATAAAGAATAATAATAATAATATATTATATATATATATATATATATATATATATATATATATATATATATATATATATATATATTAAACTTCATTTGACACATCTTACTCTGTATGTATTTCTTTACACACCTTAGTGTCATCAGCAAAGACTGAGAAAATGTTTTCTGTGGCACCCCAGACCAACTTGAAAGTTTCAGTTTGCAACTACTCTCTGCTATCTGTCATTAGATTATCATAAAATTATGCAGGGTAATTAATTCAGAGCAGGATATTTGTTCTCTATAGAGGGATTTACATAAAATGGTAGACTGGGCAAACAAATGGAATATGAAGTTTAATGTGGGCAAGTGTAAAGTCGTGCATTTGAAAAGAAAACATCCCAATGCTACTTATGAACGTAAAGAATCATTTTAAGGGACTCGTTGCTAGAGAAAGACCAGGGAATCCTTGTAAATTACAAACTTGGAAACAGTGACCAAATAGCAGTAGCAAAAGCAAAGTCCTGTCTTGCACAAAAAGGGGTATTGAAGCAAGAGTGGATAACAACATTTTGCCATTGTATAACTCATTGGTAAGACCTCAACACGAATATGCAGTGCAGTTTTGGGCACCAGTTCGGAAAAAGGATATTCTAGAACTGGAGAGAGTACATCGAAGAGCAATAAAATTAATTAGGGGAATGGAGGACTTAACGTATGAGGAACGACTAGACAAACTTGATTTATTTACTCTAGAGAAAAGACAACTAAGAGGAGATTTTATTACAATGTACAAGCATATGAGAGGTCAGTACAAGGATCTCTCTGGTAGGCTTTCATTCCAAGACCTGATCAAAATAACCAGGGGACACCCCTTGAGATTAAAGGAAAGGAGATTTAGACTTCAGCAGAGGAAGGTTCCAATTATGGAATTCCTTGCCCAAAGATGTGGTTATGGCAGATACAATAATAGGATTTTAGTCTTACCTGTTAAATCCTTTTCACTTAGTCCATACAGGTTACTGGTACACTGGGAGGCAATCCACCCCTTTAAGTAGGCAGGAACATTCATCTAAATGTATGCAGGGGGCGGAGCCTCCCCTCCCTCTTAGGCTGCACCTCAGTCAGAACAAGCCAGAATGATTTGAGACACTAACACTGACCAGAGCATGCCCCAAGGACTCTCACACCGTGCCACAGGAGAGCCAAGCATGGTCCCTTGACAGGGTGGGAGACCAGTAACCTGTATGGACTAAGTGAAAAGGATTTAACAGGTAAGACTAAAATCCTATTTTCACTGTCGTCAATACAGGTTACTGGTACACTGGGATGTCCAAACATTGAGTTTTCCCAGAGGCGGGAAGGAGGCAAGGACCAGGCGCAAGGTCCCTAGAGTCCCAGAACCTCTATGAACTAACCGGTCACAGATCCCAACTAGTAGAAGTGTCAACAGACACCAACTAGGGGTAAGAACAAACCCCAAGAACAAAACACAGCACACTGAACTGAGCCAACAGGGCTCAACAGTAAGGAAGCACTAAGAATCTCAGAAGAAGAAGATCCTAGACAGGCAAAACTGCCTCCAGGACCTTCCTCCCAAAGCTGGCATCAGCTGAGGCCAGCACATCCACACAGTAGTGTTTTGAGAACGTGTGCACAGAGGACCAAGTGGCCGCCCGGCACAGCTGATCAGCAGACGCTTGATTTTTATAGGCCCAAGAGGCCCCAATTGATCTGGCACATGTTTATTCCGCAATTCGTAAACCTTACGAATAGTAGATTTTATCCAAGATGCAATTGTCACCTTGGATGCCTGTCTCCCTGCCCTAGGTCAATCAGGAATGAAAAACAGAGCGTCGGACTTCCTGATAGACTCAGTGCGATGAACATAAAATTTGAGACAACGCACTACATCCAACAAATGAAGATCCCTCTCCTTGTCAGAGGAAGGGTTAGGGCAGAAAGAGGGCACCACAATCTCCTGATTGATATGAAAATCGGAGACAACCTTAGGTAAGAATTCCTTGGAAGTGCGAATCACAGCCTTATCCTTGTGGAACACCAGGTAAGGAGGTTTACAAGACAAGGCTTGTAACTCTGCCACCCGGCGAACTGAGACAATGGCCAAAAGGAAGGCCATTTCCAAGTCAAAAGGCGTAAAGGAATAGTAGCTAAGGGCTCAAATGGGGGACGCTGAAGAACCCCCAGAACCAGATTGAGGTCCCACTGAGGAGCTGGACTCCTGAAAGCGGGCCGAACATGAGCCACACCCTGGAAGAAAACTTTGACATCGGGGAGAATGGCAATGCGCTCCTGAAAAAAGACAGACAGAGCAGACGTCTGAACCTTGAGAGAACCAAGGCTGAGCCCTTTCTCTACACCGTCCTGTAGAAAGGCCAGGACAGTAGGAAGATGGAAATCAAGTGACAGATCCCTCTCAGCACACCACGCAACAAAAGTTGACCAGACTCGATGATAAATCTTGGAAGACACTGGTTTGCGAGCTTTAAGCATCGTAGACACCACAGAAAAGGAAAACCCCTTTTTCTTCAGAATTGAGGATTCAACCTCCAGGCCATCAAATGAAGACGATGAACATCCTCTTTCCACAGGTACCCTTGTAGTAGGAGATCTGGACGAGCAGGAAGCAGAAAGGGTTACGCTACAGACATTTCCATCAGGTCCGGATACCAGGACTGACGAGGCCAGTTTGGAGCGATGAGGATGACCGGACAACGCTCCACTTTCAGCTTCTGGATGACTCTGATCAGCAGAGGAAGAGGAGGAAAGATGTAGGCTAGGGAGAAATCCCAAGGTATGGACAGGGTGTCCACTGCCAGGGCCAGTGAATCTCTCCACCGGGAGCAGAACACTGACACCTTCCTGTTGTGCCTGGTAGCCATCAAATCCACTACAGGAACCCCCCACATTTGGGTTAGAAGGTGAAACACCTCTGGATGAAGAGCCCACCCTCTGCTGTCGACTGCGTGACGACTGAGGAAGTCTGCCATGAAGTTGTCTACGCCTGGAATGTGTACCGCTGAAATGACGGGAACATGTGCCTCTGCCCAAGATAAAATGGCCTTGACCTCTAACCAAGCGGCGAGACTTCTTCTTCCTCCTTGTCTGTTGATGTAGGCCACCGCGGTGGCGTTGTCGGACTCCACTCGGACTGGACAACCCTCCAGTTGAGACTCCCAATGCTTCAGGGCAAGGAAAATGGCACGTAGCTCCAGAACATTGATTGAGAGGATAGACTCCTCCAATCCCCATTTCCCCTGAGCACTGAAACAACCCAACACTGCCCCCCATCCCAGGAGGCTGGCATCCGTCATGACTGTGGTCCAATATGGAATCTGGAAGGATCTCCCTTTCAGGAGATGAGACAGGTCCAACCACCACTCCAAGCTCAACTCGACATGAGGAGGCAGAGAGACTGACAGGTGCAGATGGTCTGGATGATTCCTGCACGTCTGGATCACAAACCTCTGAAGTTCCCTGGTGTGTGCCATGGCAAATGGCACCGTCTGCATGGTAGAAATGAACTTCCCCACCAGAGATGTTAGCTTCGGAACTGGAATCCGCTCGAGAGCCAAAATCCTTGATACTCTGAGAGCAATCTGATGAGCCACCTCTTCTGGGAGAAACACCATGCACTTCTGAGTGTCGAACAAGAGACCCAGGAAGAGTATCTGCTGAGATGGGACCAAGTCCCACTTGTCCAGATTCACAATCCACCCGTGTCGAGTGAGTGTCTGAATGCAAGCCTGAACCTGCTGGTGAAGGATCTCCGCAGATGAAGCTTTCAAGAGTAAATCGTCCATGTAGGGAGTCACCTTGATGCCATCTTGATGGATCACCGCTATCAAAGCACCCAGGACTCTCTAAAAAACCTGCGGGGCTGTAGTCAGTCCAAAGGGAAGAGCCGAAAATTGAAAGTGACCTTTGTGGCAGGCAAACTTGAGGTACCGCCTGCTCTCCAGATGGATAGGGATGTGCAGATAAGCATCCTGAAGATCCAGGGAGGCAAGGAACTCGCCCGGGGACATAGCAGCTATCACAGAGCACAGGGATTCCTGGCAACAGTGGGTACTCACAACAAATAAATTGAGATCTTTGAGGTCCAAAATAGGACGAGCGCCATCGTCCTTTTTGGCTACCACGAACATGTTGGAATAGAATCCTGAACCTGTGTCCTCTGTAGAGACTGGTTCCAGGACCGTTGTCCAAAAGATCCTGAATAGCGTTGTCGAAGAGACGCCTTTTTGTAGGTTCCTGAGAAGGACGAGTAAAATGGAACCGAAAAGGAGGGAGAGAGGAGAAAGGGATCCTGTATCCCTCTGACACCACCTGAAGAACCCAAGGGTCCGCCACTGACTCCTCCCAAATCCGGCGAAAGATGTGAAGGCACCCACCTACAGCCGGATGCGGACCCGGGTTCGGCGAGTCATGCCAAAGCAGTCTTGGAGGTCTTGGCCTTGGGGGCAACTTTGGGCTTCCAGGACTGTTTGGGCTTGGAGGAGGATCGCAAAGCAGGCGGAACCGCCTGGGACGCAGAACGTGTCTCAGTTTGGATGGAACGAAAGGACCGATTGCGTTTGGCTGGAAACTTCTTTTTAAATACTGAGGGTAGAAGAGTACTTTTACCTCCAGTAGCCTTGCTAATCAGCTCCTTTAATTCAGATCCAAAAAGGGAAGTCCCTTGAAATGGCAAAGAAAGCAAAACTTTCTTGGAAGCGGCGTCAGCAGACCAGATTTTTAGCCAAAGGGCGCGTCTAGCCACCACAGAAGAAGTGGAGGCCCTCGCCATCATGCGAACTGCGTCAAAAGCAGCGTCAGAAACATAATTCTGAGCTTCAGAAATGTTAGCAAGGAGTTGCAACTGCTCTGACACTGGCACATCTTGGCGAACCGCCACAGTGAGCTGTTCAGTCCAGACCGCAATGGCCCGGTTAACCCACGCCACAGCAAAGGCTGGACGCATGGCAGTACCAATAGAGGCAAAAATAGACTTAAGACAAGTCTCTAACTTTTTGTCAGTCCAATCCTGTAAAGCAGAAGCATCAGATACGGCCAAAGCAGTAGACTTAGACAATCTAGACACTGGAGCATCCACCTTAGGAGGATGAACCCATTTAGCCAGTTCAGTCTCAGGAAAAGGATAAAGTTTAGCAAACTTTTTTGAGACTGAAGAGGACTTATCAGGATTTTTCCACGCATAAGAGACTAAGCGTTCAAGAGTAGGATTAGTAGGAAAACATGTAACAGCCTTAGAAGGTTTCTGAAACACGTCCGTTGGGTCAAGAGTGGATTCCTGACGCAAGGGAAGATTGAGGGTGGTCAAAACAGCCCTGATCAAACCCTCCGCAGAGAGTTCAGGGTCACATTCATAAGGATCCCCAATGGATCTGGTAGACTCGATAACAGCACCATCCTCATCATCAGAATCCTGCAACAATTCTTCCTCAGAAGAATCAGAGACGTCAGGGGCTCCCTGTGGCTTGGGCAGGGAGGTCCTGACAGTGGAGGGGGTCTGCCATACTTGAAGAGCCCCCTGAACCAGAGAGGGAAAGAGCTGAAGAGTGGATCTGAGATCCCTAGTTGTAGCCTTGAACTCTTTCACACATGTTGGCTCAATAGCGTGACTGGAAGGCCCTGGGCTGCTGCCATGACCTTCCACACAAGTAGGGCACAGATGACCAGAAAATTCTCTAGGTAGCCCTGCGTGACAGAAGGAGCAAAACGCAATGGGAGAAACAGATACCCCAGCCTCCTTCGTCTTAGGTCTAGTCCCAGGCTCAAGTGGAGTAGACATGCTCACAGCGTCAGATATACCCCACAGACAGGAATCACCCGATTAAAGTGTGAAAGATTAAATATTCACCCCAGAAACGTTTAAAACTAAACTTTTCTGGCAAGCGAAGGGTTAATCAGCAGAGGAGAGAGAGAAGGCCCGGTCCCTACGTAGTATACTCGATGAGAAGAACTCACAAAATGGCTGCTGCAACGGGAGCCAATCAGAAAGAGGGCGCGAACCGAGCGCTCATGGGAAAAGTAGTTTTCCTCACAGAGTACCCCAAAACAGTGCCCGAAGTCCCCCCAGTCCCCCAACACACTCAAACATACAACCGGATGATAGAGCAAGGGAAGACAATTAAAATGAGCCCTCTCTGAAGTCGCTATGTGAAGCGGTTCCAGAGATATGTCCCACAGAGTGCAAGTCCATAGAGAGTAAAGGAGCAATGGCGTCTATGCGGGAAAAGCGCGCTTAAAGGCACGGAACGTTATTCTAATAAATTTTACCCTTAAAGTAAAGGTTCCATAACATATAGCAAACAGATATACTATAACAGAAAACATTATCCAACAATGTAAATGCCCATAAAATTGACAAACCCAGCAGAGAGAGGGTTAAATCCCACATAAACTGCTCCAAAACTCAGACATACACCAATACTAGCATTAGTAAAGTATATAAAAACACCCAATGAGCGCTGGAGTGCACAATGAGAACTCCCAAACACAATCCCAATTAAGGGACACTGAGGGACAAGTGGCTTCGGCACTCAAAGGGTGGCTCACCTTTCTGCAGGACTTCTGTCTTCAGGTTACCAAGATAGAAAGGAATCACCACAGAGGATAATACCCCCCAGGGAAGTTACTAGAAATCAAGTTATTCCCTCTTCAGGGCAAAAGATCCACCAGAAGTACCCTGGAAGCTGTGCTATCCACTTTAAAGAGGGCATTTGACAGCCTTGGTAACCCGCCTAATGGTGGTATTCCATATTTGTAAAAATAACAAAGAAACTAAAACTTGAAGAGAGCTGTTCTCTGCCTGGTGTGAACACACCGAGGAACAAATCATTTAGGGTGCTAATTTTTTCTATAAAGATTTTGAAAAAAATGTGAATACTGAATTTCAAATGTACAGTATATTTTTGTAAACTGGAATGCACAATATGTTTTTTTGTCATTATGCTTGAGAGGCTTAAGACCTATAAAATCTAACTGTTGCCCTGAAAATTCTAGGCTGTGTGTTAGGAGTGTCTTGCTCAAAACAAGATTGGGAACCATTGCAGTAGAACGAGAACTGCCCACTAACTGCTGTGAAAGAAAGTGATGTGCTGGACATAGATTTCTGAACCTTAGAGGAAGTAATAATACCCTACTCTCTGACAGGAGCTACAGTGTCATATCCTTATAGCAGAAGGCTAAGCTATGGCATGGTTGGCATTTTCTTGTAGCTCAGCAAAGGTATCAGTTTCTGTCACAACAGCCAATGGACAGATCTTTTTCTAGCATTTAGAATTCTGTGCAGGGCCGGATTTACATCTCAGGAGCCTGTAGGCACAGAAATCTGAAGCGCCCCCCCCCACACCCCCAAAAAAAGTGCAAAAAGTTCAGCCACAAAAAAATTATGCAGTAAGTAAACTTACAAACATAAAATAAAGGGTCATTCTAAGCTACATTACACATGCTCCATTAGTGGAACAGGAACCTCATCACCTTCATGTTAAAAGAGATCTTGTCTCAACAGTACAGTCATCTGAGTCAGGTAACCGTGTAAGAGGTATACGCATACAGCCATCTAAGTCAGGTAGACGTGTAATAGGTATACACATACAGCCATCTTCCACTTCTACCTGACTCAGATGACTGTATGTGTATACCTTTTACACTGCTATCTGACACAGATGACTGTATGTGTATACCTCTTACACTGTTACCTGACTCAGATGACTGTATCATACAGTCATCTGAGTAAGGTAACAGTGTAAGTGGTATACACATACAGTCATCTGAGTCAGGTAGAGTAAGAGATCTACACATACAGTCATCTGAGTCAGGTAACAGTGTAAGAGATATACAAGACTCAACTTCAAACCAGTGCCACCCAACAAGAATCACTTCACTGATGATGCCCGAGTCGGATATTGAGATCACATTTTAAGTAGCTCACTCAGTCATTTGGTCGCACTCACACTGTGCGACCAAATGATTGTCTGAGGCTGAGCCACTTAAAATGTCTTCTGAATCTTAAAATGCTAATGGAAATCTGGGATCAGAGTTAGGAGGCGATTTATTTATTTTAAATGCCACACAAATAAGTTAACAACATGGCCATTATGGATACCCAGGCGCAGGCAGTAACCCATTCATATAACCGGGCCCTGGCGGCAGTGTACAGCCAGCTCGCTTACCTCAATCAAGGGGGTTAAATACCATGGGGCCGACGCCGAACGTGTTGTGCTGGCTACTACAAGTTCAACTGCTCACGTTGCTTGTTCATCCGAGACCGTGGTGGACAGGGCTGCGGCTCCCTGCAGGCTGCAGTGTGTCTGGGAGGTGGCTGGAGGCAGGCAGTACTGTCTGTCCTGTTCCAGTCCGGAACTTTTGGGTGAAGTCAATGATTCAAGTTGAAGTGAAGTGAGGTTAGGACTCTCACTCAAGTAGTAATGCGCAATGCCAGCACCTCCTAGACACTGCCGACTCGGCGCAGCACGCGGCTCTCAGTCTTCTCATCATGTCACTTACAGGCTCATCACTGCAGTCACAGCACAGCATGTATAACCACCCCCTCTTGTAGTCCACCCAGACATGGATCAAGGCTGGCAGGATAATAAAAATAAATAAATTAATTAAAAAAAAAAATAAAACGATCACAAAGACAGACGCCCCTCTGTGGGGTGCGCCTGTAGGCAGATGCTTACTCTGCCTTATTGTAAATCTGGCCCTGTTTCTGTGGTGCTCTGTGGAAGGAACAGGTTGTATGCTAATGCCCACTGTTAATGCAGGGGAGCAATATCAAGTGACTGCCTATGCAACCACATTTCTGAGAAGAGATCAACAGATTCCTTGTCCTTGGCTGAAGCTTTTCTGAACTTCAGCCAAGAAAAAGTACTCTGTTACTCTCAGCTATGCAGTGTTCCTGAATAGCAGAGAAGTAATATGGTCATCCAAGTGAGCAGTAAGTATAATATCAGTATGAAACTGTTAGTTTATTTATACTTTATAATCTGAGAAGACAAGTCTTTCCTAGAGAACAAGTGTTTCATACTTTCTTTCCCTCAGCAGCACTGATAAAATATCAGCAGGTGCCTTGCCAGAGAATCTGTGTGTCTCCTGCAATTATCCAAGGCATGCTGGAGCCTGAGGGAGATTAATAGTGGGGATGCTCCAGTGCACACAGATAAGAACCCTTCTAACGCAAAACTACTATCTGCAGTCAAGGGTTGTCCTGGGATCACTAACTCACAGGTCAGATACAAATCTCTTCTGTTCTATAATGATTAATCAATCTGTCTGGAAGTTTGTAGTCTGAAAGATGTACAGATTATTTCCCTTTCTCTCGAGCAATTGTGTAGAGGTTCATCACATGCAAACTAGTACAAGAATAGGATACCGCATGCTTGGGGTTTTAGTGGCCGTACAAATACAGGTGGTAAAAATGGTCTGCAGAGTAGAATATATGTAAAAAGTAAATTTCACTAAATTGGCTTATCGTACGCAGGGATTTTGCAACTTGCAAAATAGCTCTTTTTTCACAGTCATAACAAGAAGCTCACTGTCAGAGAGAGACAGTGAAAAAAAGTATAGGCAATTTTTACTTTACATATTATGTAGTCACAGTCTATGTAAAGGCAAAAGGGAGTTGATTGTCTCTTTACATTAACACATTCATTTACAACAGTGATTGGCAGCCTGGAAAATTCTGCAAAATATATATATGTATATTGTGGTTTTCTGTTTTCTTTGTTTTTTCTTGTCTGTTTGCTATTACAGATACCATGCATATATGTGTAGTCCTTGTTATAGATCTTTATACACACGGAATATTGTTAATTTTTAATGGCAATTCAAGTGTGTATAATTCAGTTTGATTCGTAAACTATTAACTACTGTATTACGTATACGTAAACATAATTATAGAGAAAGGAATTTTTATTGAACAATTTACAGCACACAATCTCAAACAGACTTAGTGCAACAAACAAAAATCATATATATTATTGCTACACATCCCCTCAATACAACAATACTCACAATGCATATGTATAGGTATACATACTGTAGGTATATTACTGTCACCCACCTCACCTGTTGAACGCTAAGTAATCTGTAGACACTGTAGAGTGAGGTACTGTAGTAGCAAGTGGAAGATAAGACTCTTCCAACAAGAGCTAGTGGTGCGAGAAGCTAGGGAACGATGCAAGAGACCTGTGCTAGGAAACACAGGCCACCTATATCAAGTTGTGCTGTGGCCAAGACCATATGAAGGTGCTTGCTGTAACGCTAGATGATCCCCTTCAGAGGACCTGTAGAAGGCCCCAGATAACATACTACAGGTGGGCTATACACCACTAGCCCCAGGGAGATAAATCCACAGATAAACCCACAAGAAGAATAAAAGAAGGGACTCACCTGCAGACTGCAAGAAGAGGTAGACAGAAGAAAATCCTGGCTAGACTGAGGCCAGTGTGGAGTAGTAAGAGCTGCCATGCCAGGTGACACCGATAGGTGAGGACAACAGTGGAGAAATCAGCAAACAAGAGCATGGTCAGGCTGGCATAGGATGGCAACGAGCAGGCAGAAAGTACAAGATGTAGTCAGATCAAGCAAAGGTTGGTACAGTAATTTCTGGTTTACAGGACAAAATCGACAGCCAAAACTGTGGTCAGGACAGGTAGGATCGATACACAGGCTACTAGACGAGAGAACCGCAGGGCCAGACTGGCCTACCGGGATACCTGCTGCCTTAAATGAGGAAATTGTGTGACATCAATCACTGACATGCCAGTCCGCAGCAGCTAGGTGACTGGACAGCATCACCACAGCTGCGAGAAGATAAAAAGATTTTTTGAAGTACTACCCGATTACCCGACGGCCGCTGTGGCCGGGCAGTGTCCAATAGTTGACTCAGAGACTGCCGGTGGAGGCAGGCCGGCCGGGTGACGTGACATCAGACGCAGGATACGCAGTGGCTTGATGAAGAGCACTGAATGTCTGCGTCTGCTCACCGGAGACAAAGGCAGTAACATACCCAGGCCAGCTCAGAGTCCAGACGAGCTTTCTGAGTGGGAGCGGATGGAGGCGGGAGCCGGAGGCAGCAGAGCGAGACAGAGAGAGTCAGCGTCAGCAGACAGACACTCACACTCAGACTGTTTGCAAGAGCAAGACAGGCAAGAAGGCGAAGTTGGGAATCGGAGAAGGTAGAAGGGAATTGGGGATGGGAACGGGGAAACTGTTACAGTGGCCTAATAGGCAAAAAGAGAATGAGAAACAACTTAAATCATGTTTCAAAATTCAAATACATAGTTAACCAATTCCAAAATAAAAAATGTAGCCCACTGCCATTATATCTTTATTTACTACTTAGGACCAGCACCTCTGGTCCTTGAGCAGTGACATAACGAAGTGATCATTCATCAAAAGGCCCCCATACAAATGGCTTGGGTGGCTTGCCCTTTTATATTTTTTTTGCAGTGAGTGGATAATCGGAGGTCTCCAATTTACATCGTACAGTGAGCTCCAACAGAGAGCATCACAGCGGTGGTGCCCTCTGGTTATCCACTCACTACAGAAAATTATACAAATGTAAAAGGGGGGGGGGGGGGGGGGGGAGTCCTCTCTGGCGCTCATATTTATAAAAAAATCCTCATTGTTTTTCAATTGGAGTTGTTTTTTTGTAGTTCGTATTTTCAATATATACCCCTGGCATCACTGCACTCATTTGCCCTGGTGATGATCCTCTGAGAAATTGAAAACATTTGGAATGATGGAATAAACCGCATATTTTTGGATAAATACTGTGGATACACACTATTTCTGTAAAATGTAACTTTTATTTATACTGCTAAAAAGCGCTTTGGTACCTTTCTTTACCCACCATTGTTGTAAGGCAAATAAAAGGAACTACACAGGTTTTAGTAATGTGAATGCTTGTTACATTATTTTTAAGACTCTGCATGTGAATATAAGCTCTAGATTTTGTGGGTTTTTTCTTAATAAAGGGGTATGTGGTTTCCCAAATTGTGCTCCATTTTCTAATTTAATTTAGCAAGGCTGTATAGAGAGATTGTCATATTTATCAAGCGAAATAAGTGCAATTTTGAGCACCATAGGGGAGAGATTAGTGTTTTAATTTATTTAAATGGGAGTTTTAAACCACTGAATGCTAGGGAGGACTATAATTCTTTGCTTTGCAATGCATTGGAGATCTCTAGAGTATTCTAGGTGTTAAAAGCCTACTTTAAAGCAATAGGAATCAGCTGGGGGGGACTTGCTCTTAGAGTGACACAGGGGCTGGGGGGTACAAAGAGTGACACAGGGGGCTTGTGGGACTAAGAGTGACACAGGGGGCTTGTGGGACTAAGAGTGACACAGGGGGCTTGTGGGACTAAGAGTGACACAGGGGGCTTGTGGGACTAAGAGTGACACAGGGGGCTTGTGGGACTAAGAGTG
Organism: Rhinophrynus dorsalis; assembly: GCA_037306005.1. Taxonomy (NCBI): domain Eukaryota; kingdom Metazoa; phylum Chordata; class Amphibia; order Anura; family Rhinophrynidae; genus Rhinophrynus; species Rhinophrynus dorsalis. The sequence goes on along the minus strand of CM074720.1, from coordinate 358,417,043 downwards.
ACACAGGGGGCTTGTGGGACTAAGAGTGACACAGGGGGGTTGTGGGACTAAGAGTGACACAGGGGGCTTGTGGGACTAAGAGTGACACAGGGGGCTTGTGGGACTAAGAGTGACACAGGGGGCTTGTGGGACTAAGAGTGACACAGGGGGCTTGTGGGACTAAGAGTGACACAGGGGGCTTGTGGGACTAAGAGTGACACAGGGGGCTTGTGGGACTAAGAGTGACACAGGGGGTTGGGGGGAGAGAATAAAGTGACACAGAGGGCTGGGGGTACTAAGAGTGACATGGGGCTTGGGGGTACTAAGAGTGACACAGGGGGCTTGTAGGACTAAGTGACACAGGGGGCTGGTATAATGATGCAGTGCTATGGGGCTGGTATAATGACGCAATGCTATGGGGCTGATAAGCAATTTTTTCAAGGCTGGTTTTTATTCCCAGTTCGGCCCTGGAGCTCCGAATAAACAGCATGAATCGACTAGATCACCAGAGGAAGATGAGGAAGAGCATCATAAGAAGGAAAGAGACCAGATGATGAGAGACCAGATGATGAGAGTCCGAGAGCAAAGCAACAAGACGGAACCGGCAGATGGTATAAACAAGCAAGGTGCCAATACATGACAATTACTCACAGAGGTCCCTAAATCATAATAGTGAACATGAAAAGAATCAGCAAAGCTTGCAACATGTACATTAGTGGTATATGTGCGTGTGTGTGAGAGAGAGAGCGAGAGAGGGAGAGGGACACACACAGTGTGTGTATATGTGTAGGGCTTTACTTACCAATAGGCAGACCGGAGGCACTTGCTCAGGGGGCCAGAGCTTTAGGGGTGCCTGGCTGTTCTTTGTGCTGCATGTAGTTGTATATAATGAATGCATAGTGTACATCTTGCTGCATGTAGTTGTATATGTTACATGCATACTGTACACCTTTCAAAGTGCCTGTATATTGTGTGAGTACGTATCAACCCATTATATTTCACATATTTATATAAATCATCAAAAGCAGCAGCAGCCATTGCTGATCCACTGCAGGATGAAGGCCTCCTCAACAAGCCTCCAACAACTTTGGTCTTGTGCCTTTCGTTGTTAGTGTGTACCAACAAATTTGGTAATTTCACCTACCCATCTTGTCTTTGGTCTTCTTCTTGGGCATTTAGTATTGAGTGCAATTCATTCCAAAATGAATCTGACCCATCTACTGTCATGTCATGTCTTCTTGCTATGTGGTCTGCCCATTTTCATTTCAGGAGTTTTACTCTTACAATGATTTCATTGACCTTTGTTTGCTGATGAATCCATGCATACATTTTTTTATGTATTTTTGTTATGTTTAGAATTCGCTACTCCATACTTCTCTGTGTAACCTTAAGTTTTTGTATTGCTTTTTAATTCAGTGTCTGTTTCACAGCAGTATGTAAGGACTGGGAGGAAACACTGGTCAAAAACCTCTCTCTTGAGACATAGTGGTAAGTTTGTCTTAAAGACAGTACTACTAAGTTTTCCAGATGCTTGCCCCAATTTTATTCTTTGCACAATTTCCATCATGGTGTTTGCATCTGTTGACATTTCCTGTCCAAGGTAAGCATACTTGTCAACTTCTTCTAGGTCTTGTCCATCTACTTTGATTTTCCTTGGTATGTTAAATTTGTTATAAATGACTTGCATTTTGTTGCTATTCATCTTTGGACCAAAATTTTTGCTTCACTGTTGTAGCGCTTCAGTGCGTTCTTCTAGTTCTTCTTCTTTATTGATCTTAAGGGCTTTTTTAGTCTCAATTTAGTTTGAGGAAATTTTCATCTAAACAAGCAGTAAATAGTTTTGGGGAGATTGTGTCTCCTTGTCGGACACTTTTTTCTATGTTTATCTGGACTTTATCATTGTTGACCTGTATTGATGTAGTTGCATTTTCATATATTGATTGGAGGATATTGATGTAAGCTCTATCTATTCCTTGGTTGATCAGTGGAATAGGTATCGCTTGCTTTTTAACTAAGCCAAAAGCCTTTTTGTAGTTAAAGTGGAACTACCACCACAAAACAACTTTAGCTTAAATAACTCCCCATCTGGCGACTAGCTGCTTAGTAGCGCTACTCGCCAGAATTATTACCTTATTCAATAGATTTATCCTTTCTTCCACAGCTGACAGGCAGGACGGATCACGGACATCTTGCCATAGTGACATCTGCGCGCCTGCTCTGTCAGTCCCTTCCGGAGCCGAACGGCTCCTAGCAACGTCTACTAGAGCCTGCTGGGACTAACAGAGTAGGTGCACGGATGTCACTATGGCAAGATGTCTGCGATCCGTCCTGCCTGTCAGCCGTGGAAGAAAGAATAAATCTATTGAATAAGGTAATAATTCTGGCGACTAGCGCTACTAAGCAGCTAGTCTCCAAATGGGGAGTTATTTAAGCTTAAGTTGTTTTGCGGTGGTAGTTCCACTTTAATGAAGGCTATGCATAATAGTTGTATTCATTATGCCATTCTACACATTGTTGTGCTGTCTGGATATGGTCCATTATACTTAAACTGTTCCTGAAGCCTGTTTGTTCTTTAAGTTGTGTCTCTTTATGTAATGTGTCTTCTTGATAGTACATTGGTAAAAACCTTGCAGATGACTGACAATAGGCTTATTGGTCAGTAGTTTTTTAAATCTTCCTTATCAACTTTGTTGTGTACTAGGATGACTTCTGCATTCTCCCATGTTTCAGACCCTTTTACTGAGTAGGTATTTTGAAAACAGTTTAGTTAGGGCTTTGAATAAGTGTTGACCTCCGGATTTCAACATTGCCTTGTGATGGTAGTGTTTGCGTTTGTCAATGAAGCCAACAACTATGCCATCAGGAGCATATACTCATGGCAGGGCCACCCAATGTGGGCTAAGACACCAGACTAAATCAATCCAAAATTTGCCAACTAGCACTGGACCAGTGGGGCAGATTATGGTCCATTCCTTCAGCATAACTTTGCAACAAAAACAATGGCCCTCATTCCCCACAGACTTTCAAACTACTCCACATGGTAGCAGGAAGACCAGCTCATTGGCAGAGGATGCCAAGAATTACCTAGTTCTATCAGGCTATTCACTGACTGCTCAGTCTCAAATCATTTTAATATTGGAATTGACCATCGTCTCGTGAGAGCAAAAATCAAAATTGACTGCAATAAAGAAAGAAAATGAAAATAATCAAGTCAAAAAATGTGAAAATCAACACTAGCCAGCTATTGAAAAATCATAAGAACTTTGAGTTAGCCCTGTCTAATCTCTTCAGTGTGCTGCAATACCTTCCAGACAGACATTTCAACCCACAATGAAAAGGTTATTGAGACTATTGTAGATGCTGCCCATGCCCTTGCACCTACTGTAAAACAAGAAAAAAACAACCCAAATATCAAAAGAAACAGCTGTCACGATGAAAAAGCGATGAGAAATGGAGCAAAACTGTAATATTAGATAAATGGTAGAAAATGTAGAAATGTACAAGACCATAATGAACAAATACTAAAATGAGTGCAAGAATTTTATTAAAACCTTTATAAGATGAAGGACAACAACTGAATGCAGTTCCAGAGGTTTTGGTAGAAGAAGAAAAAGCTGCAAAGCAGTGGAACTTGATAAAGTTACTATTGAATAAATATTATTATTATATATATATATATATATATATATATATATATATATATATATTTTTTTTTTTTTTTTTTTTTGTCTTCTTCTTTGGCACTTAGTATCAAGTGGAATACATTCTAAAATTAGTTTGGTCCATCTACCATCAGATCTTCTTGCTTTGTAGCCTGCCCATTTCCATTTCAGATGCTTTACTCTTTCACCTTTACACCTTTGTTTGCTCATGAAACCACGCACACCCTTTTCAGTTTCTTTTTGTTATGTTTAGAATTTGCTGCTCCATACTTCTCTGTGTAACAATAAGTTTTTGTATGGCTTTGGCATTGTGTCCAGGGCTCAAAATTTCCCACTCGCCACTAGCCAATGGCAAGTGAAAATTTAGTCCTGTTGAGTAGAAATTCAGCCCTGGTGGGTATGTTATGGCTTGCAGTAGCAAGTAACTTTTCAGGTCTGGCTAGTAGCAGAGGACTTCAACTTTTAACTCCTGCTGTGTCCATGTTTCACAGTCATACATAAGGACTGGGACACCACAGTGATCAAAAACCTTTCGGTTTAGGCAGAGTGGCAAATTTGTCTAAAACACAGTACTACAAAGTTTTCCAAACGATTGCTGTAATGGACCTTTGTCCATTACGGACTTATATGTTCCACACCATGTTATGGTTTACTGTATAGTCACATGCCTGTATGTTAAACATTGTTATGTTCACTGCACGTTCACATGTAAGTAATGTACTGTATTGTCACATGCATCCTGGATCCCTTCTACTTCAGACTGGTATGGCTACCCCCCTAAGCCGCATTGCAGAGAGGGAAACCATGGCAGCCAGGGATCACTTGTGTCACTTGGTTCCCATTTCATTGGTGACAACAGTGGGATCTCTCTCTCTGTCTGAGGATCCGAACCACCACCTGGGGTTACAGCAACCAGGATAACAGAGGCATACCGGCATCTGACTGTGACCACTCTTCAGGACCTAGGGACCCAGAGGGGGCGAGAGGGCAGTGGACTGGAGAAGCCTGAGTTGCTGGCCTTCCTGTAGGAGTATAATGAAGAGATCAGCACCACGGACCTACCCAGGGATTCCAGCCCCAGCCCTTGTCTGGAAGCCGTGGTTCAACAGTGGGGGCCCCCGTTGAGAAGCCTATAGACCCATAGACTCTATGGTGAGGAAGGTCCAGTGACACTTAGCCTGCCTAGGACCCAATCCATCAGAGTAGGTGGTACTTGGGATTATGGCTGATGCAGAACAGAAGTACCTGACGGAACTGTCATACCATCAGGGACCTCTCTCCAGCCCAATGAGTGACTGTTCCAATTGCAGTAAGACCACCATCTGGGTGACCCACCAGTCTTTCAAGGCCTTTGATGACTCAACGGGTGACACTTATGGGTTCCTGCAGGACTTCAAACAGTGTCACCTGCACCACAGACCCATAGGAATGGGTTGCTCTCCTGGTGGACAAACTCACTGGCAGAGCCACTGATATCTACTGAGCCATTCTAGATTAATGGAGCATGGACTACCTCGAGGTGAAGAGGCGATTGCTGGCCCAATATGTCATCACTTCAGATATCTATCACAGGTGGTTCAGGGAGACCATCAGGCAAGCCAAGGACACACAGACACTGAGTGGGCACACATGCTGGATCGTGCCTGTTGGAACTGGTTGCAAGGGTGTGAAGCCACAACCTTCGAGAGCTGCTCCCAGCAAATTCTTCTGGAGCAGTTATCACAACATTAAGATTCTGGACTGGGTGTGGGATCAGGAGTCCCGCACCCTTACAGAGGCTGCTCAGTTGGAGGGCAAGTATGAGGAGACCAGATGCTTGGGACCTCAGACAGTTACAGTGCATGGTCCCAACAGCTATCCACCATGTGCCCTAGCAGTGCTACCTCCTGCTACAACTGCACCTTGACCCGGGCTGCACTCCCAGATGGCCCTCAGTACATTCCTGCCTCACACCGGTCACAACCTTCAGGGCCGGAATGTTATGGCTGCCACCAGACAGGACACCTCAAGAGCCAGTGCCCATACAGCTGGTCTGGGCCCACTTCTCACCCTGTGCTGCCCCATTCTGGAGCACCGGTTCCCCCCACAGGACATTTCCCCAACAAGCCCACTGTGTGTTGGACCCTAACACTGTTCTGGAAAGGGAGTTCCTGGATTCCAAGGAGTACCACTAGCCAACACCAGCTGAAATTTCCCTGTTGGAAAGCCTGGACCGCAACTGGAGCTACTACCACAGTGTCCCTGGCCGATTTCCAGCCCTGAACAACCAGTGGCACCATGTTCAATTGGTCCAGATCAATGGTCATACTGCAGAGGGGCTGAGAGATACTGACACCACCTTCACTCTGGTGCAGCCCTGCTTTTTAACCCACTTGTCACCAAACTTACCAGCTGGTAGATGTTCAGGTTGCCAGCGGCAATCTGTACCAGCATCCCTTGGCCTGGGTCCACCTGGACTGGGGCACAGGCCAAGGATATAAGACTACTGGCGTTATGCTAGGGTAGCCCATAGATGCGCTTCTGGGAAACGACTAGTAGCTGCATCGCAGAGAGGGAAACCCGGAAATGATGGCTAGGGATCACTCACATTTCCTGGTTCACGTTACACTTGCCATCCCAATTTTATTCATCACTCAATTTTTATCACGGTGTTTCCATCTGTTGGCATTTCCTTTCCAAGGTAAAGAAACTTGTCCACTAGTGTATCTGCTGTGATTTTCCTTGGTATGCTAAATTTGCTAAATATAACTTATTTTGTTGATATTCATCGTCAGACTAAAATTTTGGCTTTCCTGTTGTAGCGCTTCAGGACTACTGGTACTGGACCACTGTGGCAGATTATGGTCCATTCCCTCAGAGTGGCTTTACAACAAAAACAATGGCCCTCATACCCTGGAGGCTTGTGGGCTACTTCCTACAGCAGCGGGAACACCAGCTCAGTGGCAGAGGGTGCTAAGAATCACCGGGTTCTCCCAGGCTTCCTTTGGTTTTTAGACATTGGAACGCTTAACATTCACTCTATGAATACGGTATCACTCTTAGAGGAACTTGTATAAGAACTAAATCACATCAACTGGGACTCGTAAAAAAAGATGAAGATTTAGTGAAATTAGAAGATGGATACTGGTTATACTATAAAGTAAGTAATGATGGACGATGTTGAGGAATCTCATTCTTGATTAACAAAAGACTGACAGACTCCGTTATAAAAGTAGAAAGTATTTCAGAAATAATCACTTCCTTTGTTATCAAACTAAACAGTCGCTATGTTCTTCAAATCATTCAAGTTTATGTCCCTAAAAGTAGACAGCGATGAGGAAGTTGAACATTTTATGATTATTTAGCACACCACCACAAACAGGACAATACCACTACAAATTTGTAATGGGAGATTCCAAATCAAGAACTGGTAAGATGCAAAATTGAGAAAAATCAAATGGACTACTTGGAACTGTAAAAAGATGACAGAGGCAACCAACTAATCAAATTTGCAGAACAAAATTTGTACATAATGAATTAATTCTACAGGAAATAGTTCCACAGAAAATGGACATGGAAAAGCCCTAATGGTAATACAAGTGAAATCAACTTCATACTTGCAAGTACTAAAATTATTTTCGCTGACTGCTCAGTCTCAAATTATTTTAACTTTGGAAGTGACCATGGTCTAGTGAGAGGGGAAAATAAAAATTGACTGCAAGAAAGAAAGAAATAAAATGATCAAAATCAACGTGAAGATCAACTTTAGCCAGCTATTGAAAAATCATAAAAAATTTGCCTAATCACTAAATTATGTTGCAAGACCTTCCAGAGATAGATATTTCAACCCACAATGAAGAAGTTATTGAGACTGCCCATGCTCTTGCTCCTAACTGTAGGAGAAGAAAAAACAACCAGAATATCAAAACAAACAGTTGCCATGATGAACAAGCAACAAGAAAGGACACAAAACAGTAAAATTAGAAAAAGTAGAATATGTAGAAATGTGCAAAACCATAAGGAAGCGCATAAAAGAATAAACAAGCAAGTAAAATGTTGAGAGCATCAAAAGGACACTGGAAGAAAATCAAGGGCTAAAGAAAGCAAAATAAAAGATGGCCACACATAGGAGCCAATTGTTTGTATTAAAGCTTGAAGATAATACAACAGCAAAAACTCAACAACAAATACTAAAACAAAGAATTTTATTAAAATCTTTATAAGGATGAAAGACACTGAATGAATTGTCAGAGGTTTTCATAGAAGAAGAAGCTGCAATAAAATCAATGAAAAATGGCAAAGCAGCTGGTAAATATGTATGATAAATGTACTGTTGAAATGTTTAAAGTCGGAGGTCAACCCTTATTCAAAGCCCTAGCTAAGCTATTCTCAAATGCCTACTACTTGGCACAGTACCTAAAACATGGAAAAAATGCAGGTTCTCCTACTGCACATAAAAGCTGATAAGGAGGATCTAAAAAACTACTGACCGATAAGCCTATTCTCAGTGGTCTGGAAGGTTTTCACAAAGTATCATCAGTATCAAGAAGAATGGACACAATACTTAATGTGGCACAACCTATGGAACAAGCAGATATTAGGTGCAGTTTCAGGACAATGGACCACATCCAGACATTGCAACAAGTTATAGAGCAACATAATGAATACAACCTTCCATTATGCATAGCATTCATTGACTATGAAAAGGCCTTTTACTCATTGAAAAAGGAAGCAATAATTGATGCCCTGATCAACAAAGGAATAGACAAAGCTTAAATGAATATTCTGCAATCAATATATGAAAATGCAAAGGCATCAGTACAGGTCAACAATGACAAAGTCCAGACCAACATTGGAAAAGGGGGAAACACAGTTTTCCTAAAACCATTTCAGCTTGTTTAGTAGAACTTTTCAGCAAACTAAAGTGGCACTGGGACCAGGATCAGCTTCTATCAGCTAGAGCACTGACGTCTCCGAAAGGGGCGGGAGGGGGAACTTTAGATGCTTTGATCGCTAAAACTATAAAGGTTTGAGACATGGGACACAATTTCATTCTATTAATATTTTTAATGGCTACAATACTAAAACAGGTTAAAAAGAACCATTACTATCCCTTTAAGAGAGCAAGTTACCAGGCTTGAGGCAGTATTATGCTAACTTAAGCAGGGTGACTTGACAGCGGTCTCAGAGACAAATTACATTATAATTATTTCCCCATTTAACCTCTACTTATGAACATTTCCATAACATATAGTGAGGCTTTTGTCAAGTGAAAAGTGTGATAGATTCTTTGCTTTAGCACCTAATGCAGATAGTGTTGGTCATGTGTGTTCCTTTCACTTGTGGCAAATAGGGACCCAGATGTAGATGACTTCATAAGAGCATTACTTGTCCCACAAACATGGGGGCATATCAGCAGGCTTACAAAGGATGGGGTGAGTTCTTAGCATTCAGTGACACTTTTCCTGGGGATGCTGATGACGTCATTAAGAAACTTAGGGGAGAAGAAGACTCGTGCAGTGACTGGCGGTCATGTCTTATTCTGTCTTATTCCGGAAGGGGGGAATTTGACCTCTAGATTTGCAGTGCAAAGGAACTCAAAGGGCTGAGGGAGATTGCAGGTTGCCTAGAAAGGATAAGTGCAGACTCATAGATTGCTCATGCTTACTAGAGATCCTTACTTATTTACCTCACATGTGCTTCTTCAGGTATGAAACATTATTGTTTAGAACAGCATTTGCAGTCATGTTTGGAGGAGCATTTAGGGTGGAGAAAATTATTGCTCCAGTTAAGGATGCATGGGGAAAAGGCTTGTAGAGAAAAGACAACTAAGAGGATATCTTATCACAATGTGACATAGTAATTTAGGTCGAAAAAAGACTTGCGTCCATCTAGTTCAACCCTTTTCCTATTCCTGTTTACCATCGTTGATCCAAAAGAAGGCAAAAAAAAACCCTCAATATAGCAATTTAAAATTCTGCCTTGAATGGGGGGAAAAATTCCTTCTTGATTCCAAATGGCAATCAGATTTCTCCGTGGATCAACAAGCCCTAACTAAATATTAATCCCAATACTAACGTACATTGCCCTCTATGTTATGCTCTTTTAAATAAGTATCCAGTCCCCTTTTAAAGGCATCTAATGTATTCGATAGCACCACCTCCTCAGGCAGTGAATTCCATACCTTTATTGTCCTTACTGTAAAGAAACCCTTCCGCTGTTGTAGATTAAATCTCCTTTCGTCAAGTCTAAGCGGGTGGCCCCTTGTCCTGTGTACTGTTCTGTTTATGAACAGGTCTTTGGAGAGCCCTTTGTATAGGCCCTGAACATATTTATATAGTGTTATCATATCCCCTCTAAGACGCCGTTTCTCTAGTGTGTACAAGCTTAACTTTTCTAGCCTTTCTTCACAACTAAAACTTTCCATTCCCCTTACTAGTTTTGTAGCCCTCCTCTGCACTTTCTCTAGTTCCATAATGTCCTTCTTCAGAAAGGGCGCCCAGAATTGAACAGCATATTCTAGGTGGGGTCTTACCATGGACCTGTAAAGAGGCATAATTATATCTTCCTCCCTTGAGTCAATACCCCTTTTAATACATGCCAATGTACAAGTATATGAGAGGTCAATACAAGGATCTCTCAGGATAGTTATTCATTCCAAGGCATAATCAAATAACTAGGTGACACCCCTTGAGGCTAGAGGAAAGAAGGTTTCAATTTCAGCAGCTGAAAGGGTTTTTTACAGTAAGGTCTGTTAAATTATGGAATTCCTTGCCCAAGGATGTGATTATAGCAGATACAATGGATACTTTTAAGAGAATATTAGTTACATTTCTTTCAGAAGGAAACATACAGGGTTATACTTTGTATTAGTAGGCCAAACAGGAAAGTCTGATAAAGACTAATTTTTTTCACAGCAGGACAGCTATATAATCCTCATATTTCTGGGTTATGTGGCAAAGGTCAAACTTGATGAATCTGTATACAGTATAGTTGTGTCTGTAATAGGTAAGAACTGGAACAGCAGTCGTATAACCAAGGGCCGAAAGGTTACCATCCAATGGGGGGGGGTCGAAAAGGAGATACACAACATTGTTGAACTTGACTGGGTGGTCGAAAGCGTCGAACACGACACCCAGTGGGCAGGAGAACCCTCGGAGTTGAAGGAAGAGTAGTCGATGAGCTAAGTGGGCAAAGATGGTACCTGGGATGAGACAGAAGAATAGTCAGTCAAACAAGCTAGGGTCAAAACCAGCCCAGCAAAACAGGGCAAAATCAGCAAGCAGTAGGTTAGAACCAACACAGGAAATCGAAACAAAATCAGGAGACAAAGATGAAGTCGAGGAAAGCTGGGTCAAAACACTGGAATCACTAGAACTAATAGGAACAATAGGAACTCATTAACAGGAATGCTTTGACCGCTCACCGAGACAAGAAAGCCGGTGCTTGATATAGGCTCAAACAAGACCTTCACGACAACAAGGCAGAGAAACAAGAAAGAGGAAAAACAGAATACCTGGTAATAATGCCAGTAAAACACGGAGGAACATGACAGTAACCTTGCTAAAAAAGGAGGCTAAAATTTGTCTGGTGGCATTGGACAGTGCTGTTCTGCAGGTCAGACCAAAAGGGGGTGGACCTTTATTCATGCATGCAGATGGTTCAGCCTTGTCCCAATTCCAGGTCAGGGTGGTGCTCAAGAAGGCATTAGCCATGGTAGCTTTATACTCAGATATGTTTGGTACTCACTCATTTAGAATAGGAGAGGCCACAAATACAGCGCAGCAGAGCACGTCAACAGGGGATATAAAGTGGTGGGGAAGGTGGATATCAAATGCTTTTAAGAAGTACATTAGGCCTGAGGACAGTTAAACCCCTAACTGAAATGTAATTGTAGTTGACAGAGTGTTTTATGCTTGGTAGGTTAACAAAACCTAAACCATATGGTTACATGAAACTGGTAAAATTAACAAAAATGTGGTGTTTTTTTTTCTTGCTTCACCACGATCAAGAAAGCATCCATCACATGTCATGCTTCTGGCACACTTGGCTGCTGAGAGGTGTGTGAGTATGTGGAGGGTTTCAAAGCAGATAGGAGGTTGATCCAGGGATATATACGACTGCCATTTGGAGTCAGGGAGGAATTTTTCACCCGCTTTGGGGCTTAATTGGCAATTTCTTTCATGTGGGGTTTACACCTTCCTCTGGATCTACTACAAAAGAGAGCTTGTGGGATATTCCAAGTCACAGCATTGGGGAGGCATAAAAGTCCCCTCTGTGGCTGGTGATAATCTGGCACTCCCAGCCCCCAACCAGTGCACCTTAGCTGAGACATTCTGGTTGCAGGATTCAGTGGCTTGGAGGTCAGGTCCTGCTGTTAGGTAGGCTATTACCAAGTAGCACTGAGGAAATGGGGAGGCATGGCAGGAGGGCTGTGATGGTATCAGCCCCACCAATCAGTCTCCCCCATGAATATGGCACCGGGGATGGGGATAGGTACAGGAGGCAGCAATGCCTGAATGTTCACTGCATTCCACTTGCGGTAAGCAGCAGTGCACAGGTTTTGGCCTGGGGCACTGAATTGGTGTGTGTGGGGGGGATTTTTCCCAGGGTCCCTCTAAATAGGTCAGTCCCCTAAAGAAAATTTGTGACCTCTTTATTTGCCATCAAATCACGTGACAGTGTGTTTATTGTGTCTGTGTCATGTTATTAAAGTTGGATGGGTGTGTGGAGTGTGTTATGGGAATAAAGAGTGTGGTTTATTGCAAGCCTAAAGGTGTGGGAGGACTCTGGAATGAGTCTGGAAGCCACATTAGGATTGCATGACCCAACCCCTGATTCGTTAGTGCCTGGGCGAGGGTAGTCCTTTGTGGGGATAACTCGCAAGGGAGGGCCAGCTCTCCAGCTCTAAGGAGGAAATTGGTAGATGTTGGGGATGGTTAAGAGGAGGGGCTGTAGTAGGGATAAAGGTGGCTGCAGGTCAAGGAAAATTCAGAATTGTTTTTCTTTGTTCCCACCCACCATTAAATCTCAATTTTTCCATAGAGCTAGAGCAAGAACACCATGTAGGCCCAGTGGGTGGGCGATAATATGGAGCTCCCAGGCCCCACCCAGTGCGGCTTAGCTCGAGACAGTTCCAGTTGCAGGAGTCATTGGTTCGGAGGTCAGGTCCTGCTGTTATGGGGGCTATTGCCAACAGGTAGCACTGAGAAAATGGGAAGGCATTGCGGGAGAGCTGTGATGGATCAGGCCCGCCAATTTGACTCCACCGTGGATGTGGTATCATGTTTTATGGGAAGAAGGGGTGTGGGTTATTGCAAGCCTAATCTCAGTTTCATCCTATGAAGCCTAGTCCCTTTAAAAAGACCAAAAGGGTAGGCAAAACATTGCTTCTTGAATGCTAGAAAATTCTCCAATGCATCATGAAGTAAAACAAATCTAAGATCCTCTCTACTTTTGCATTTTATGTCTGGAGGATATAAAATATTAATAATAGCTGCAATTGAAATGACTGAAGTGTATCTAGAGCCTCTGAGGATATATGAACCTTCCAGAATACCCAGAGCGGAATAATCTCACTGTCTTGTTTTACACATGGTACAAGCGCCTACATTTCACGATTCAAAAATTGACTATTCTGACTTTACATCTAATTTGCAGATTGTAGTTGTCATAAATCATCTTGTAGTTCAGTGCAAAATGCTAGGCAAAGGCCTTTTAGCAAGCATTGATAATAGGTGGTACTGTGCGCTACCAGTCTCCTGCTTTAGTTTGCATATCAGAGTAGTTCCCTAGGCAGATAGCACTGGATTCATCACATTAAAGCGGTGGAATTCTGGAGCAATAGGGTTGAAACAAAAATTCTGATTTAAATGCTAGAAGAGCCAATGCTTTTTTCAATGTAATGAAGACCTTTCTAGCATTGAAAGGTTAAAAATCTCCATTTAAATCAGTGGGGATTTTCATCCCCCCCACCACCACCACCATGCTACCGTTGGTTCACTCCAGCATTGCCCTCTTTGGCTTGATCAGTATGGCCCATGGTGTCTTTGGCTGTTTTTGGCTTTGTTCACATGACCAGTGTTTGATGCAATGATATTGCATGAAAAAAAGATATGCGATTTTATTTCATTTTACATGCCATAGCATACCAAGGGATTTTTCCTGCCAGCATCTCTTCATTGGGCCTCTCAATTAAAAACAGCATTAACAACATTGCATATGAACTGAAATACCTGTTTCCTATTGTATTGGAAACCTCTCGTATCCAAGTAAATAAATGATAACTACACCTGTTTTCCCTTCTGATAAGAGTGAGTACTCAGAGTTAAAATAGATTCATAACCCAGTTTTGTGATTACATTCAGTTAACTTCACTGAATGCTATTTGCTCACACCTAGGTTCACACAATGATAAGCACTTACACCTACAGTAGCTAAAAGGGAGTACTCAAGCGTATGTTCATCAGGGGTGAGATAAGGGGCAGAGGGTGCAGTTGTGATGGGAGCTGGCATTTGAGAAGGCCTATCAGTGGAGTATCACCTAGCAACTCCTTTACAATGCATTGAGGACCTCTCTGTGGCTCAAAGGGTTAAACGCTGTATTACATCCATAAACACTGTATTAGCAGTCTCTGTTCAAATTCACTCAGTGTGGAACGGGCATCGGTCCATGAGGAAGAAGACGGGGGGGTCTGTGGCACACAGCACTGTCTCCGCTGCTGCTGCCGCCTCTGCAGCCACACAGCAACGGAGACAGTTTATTAACCCCTTAGTGACTGGCCGCACGTGCACGCGGCCGGCACTTAACGCCCGCTGAACTTTTTTCCCCATTACCTTCAATGGCTTCCTGGACGTACATGTACGTCCTCTGTCACTAAGTGACAGTTTCTGGGGGACGTATATATACGTCCATTGTCGGGATGGGGTTAAGCTAATTTTTTTAAGAATTAATTTTTGGACATGTTACACTGCACAAATTTGACTACTATAATGGCTTAAATTTCACTTGGCTTATTTGGCATAATTTTATTGAAGTAATACAGCGTTTATGGAACTAATACAGTATTTAACCCTTGAGCCCCAGAGACGTCCTCTGGCACTCAAGGGGTTAACTAATGTATTATTCTCCGCTATATTTCTAAAAAATGTATAATTATTTTTTTATTTTACAGCTAGAAGAAAGAAGACAGATGAACAGATGAAAGAAAGAAGATAAGAAAGAGAAGTTAATATAGAATGAATACAGAAGGAGACAGACAGTGGATGACAGGCAAGTTTAACACATATAAGTTAACGATCTGTGCTTGGCAGTATGTCAGTCAGTGATAGTTAGCTTTTTTTTACTGTGACGTTCTCAATATCGTTGCTATTTAGCAGTGTTTTGGGAACTTAACGCACAATACGGATGTTTAGCCACAAGACCATTTCTGTGGCCCAACATCCGTTGTGCTTTTAGCTGGTAGGGCCTTTAAATACCCACTTGGACATTTTATTAGGTCGGTTTTTACTCAGTTTGGACCTTCCAGCTGTTTTACCACAAACCTTTAAATCTGGCCCTAGGTCTCTCATCAAATAATTCAGGCTTTTTCCTGGACATTAAAGGAACAGTTTAGGGTTTATCCTCCTGATTAAGACAAGGATACTCCCACTAGTGTGAGATGTTTTACTCAAATGTTTTTGCAGCTCAAATTTTAACTTCTTAGGTGCAGTATCTCAATGGCTTGAAACTGTACAGTGGCGCTGTTGCTACACCATCCTATGGACAACTCTGTTCAGTTGACCATAAACCTCCGTAGGATGGTGTAGCGACAGCGCCACTGTACAATTTCAGGCCTTTGAGATACTGCATTAAAAAAAAAAATTCAAGTCTTACCTGCAATCACTGTTGAATAAAACATCTCTTAGCAGTGGGAGCATCCTTGTTTTACTCAAGAGATAAATGCGGTAATATATTATTTGTTTACTTAGCAAGTATTACTATACCTTTAAATAAGTTTTGTGCTGACCTGTTACTCAAAGTTACCCCAGTCCACGTGTGGAGGGGCAGCCTTAGATTGCACTGTTGTCCAGTAAGTTCTAGTTTCACCTCTGTACAGATATTTCTACATTGTGTTGTATTACAGTAAGAATTATTCCTCATCTATGGGAGTGCCTGAGAAACTGCGCACTTTTCCCTATTGATAGCTTGCAAAGCAATGCGTACCACTCTGGCACTCAAAGGGTTAAGGACAAGATGGTATGCAAACATTGCTTTGTAATGCTTTTGCATACCACTCTGTTCCTTAAATGGTTAAAATGGGTCTGAGAATGTCGAGTATGTAGTGAATCTGTCAGTCTTTGTTCCCATACCTCCCAACATTTCAAAGGCCAAAGAGGGACACTTGGAAGGTATGTGTTCATATGATGATGTGGTACATTTATCTCTGTCTCATAGGTAAGCTCGCACAGAATTCCAGTCTAGGGATAGCTTATGCACCTCATCCCTTAACCCCTTAGTGACAGCCGCGTCTGTACACGGCTGTCACCTTAACGCCCGGCTAACTTTTTTTTTTTTTTTTTTAAACTAAATGAATCCGGAGTCCCCGAAAGGTGTGCAGCCGCATGGAGACCCGAACTTCCCAGGTACGTCCTCTGTCACTAAGTGACAGTTTTTTGCGGGACGTACCTGGTAAGTCCATTGTCGGGATGGGGTTAAAAGGACAGTAATGTCCCATAAAAAATTATGCTTGTTTGTAGAGGTTTAAAAAATAAGTTCTTTGGCACAAATCCTCCCTTCAACTGCTATGGATTGAGAGATATTTGCTTGTAAAGTCCCCCCTCCCTCCCCTTCTCCTGAAGTCAGCTGTAAAGCTGACAGAAGGAGATATGAGTCGTGCGACTCGAGGAGGCTCTTCGGCAGAGCCGAAATCAGGTTATTTAAAAATAAATACTTAATGGGAATGATATAGAAAGTGTGCTTGCAAACCAGGCACACACTGTAGACATTTCCAGTGAAGTAATTGTTTTTGAATAATGTGATTTCGGCTCTGCTGCAGAGCCGCCAGTTGGTCCCCAGACTGGGATCTCCTGCTGTCAAGCACAGCGCTGATGTCAGGAAAAGGGGAGGGAGGGGGAACTTTACATACGAATATCTCTCAAACCGTAATTTATTTTTTAAACCTATAAAAAACAAGTATAATTTTTTATGGGACTTTAGTGTCCCTTTAAATACTGGATGCTTAGGCCTCTTTCACATTGGTGACCACAGTGCAGTGATGGTGCCATGATTATGTCACTAATGGGAAAAAATAACATGCTGGACTATTGTACCTTTCACATGAGCAACTATATGATCACACCAGAGTCCAATAGGCTGGACCTTTACTGGGTTCCCTCAGGAAAGCAGTAAATTTGCAGTGAGGGCAGATCTTTCACATTAGTGCCGGTAGAGGTTGTTTTGTTCATCATAACCTCCAGTAAATGGCCAAACCCACATGGATACCAGTAGGGTTGCAACCCAGCTGGTATTTTACCGGCAGGCCGGTAAGAAAATGGCTTCTGTCCAATGTTAAGTCTATGGAGGGAATGCCATGGCCGGTATTTTTTTGAAGAAAAGGTGGCAACCCTAGATACCAGTCAGTAATAGTAACTGGCACTTTTGTGAGCCAGCCGTCAGACACATTTCTCTTGTGTTCTGATTGGAGGAGGAACACAGGAGAGACGTGAGTAAA
The DNA here is from genome assembly GCA_037306005.1 of Rhinophrynus dorsalis. Taxonomy (NCBI): domain Eukaryota; kingdom Metazoa; phylum Chordata; class Amphibia; order Anura; family Rhinophrynidae; genus Rhinophrynus; species Rhinophrynus dorsalis. The sequence continues at coordinate 358,399,711 of CM074720.1, read as the reverse complement.
AACATTTTGTCACCCACAGAAGCCTTATAGAAGCCACATGGTACAGTGCTACATAGGAACCACTGAATCTAGAGAGTAGATATGGCCATCTTTTGTTTCAGCTGTTGGACTACAATTTACATCATCTGACAGATAATATGAATTGTACTAGTTGAACAGCCCGTTACACGGGCCACAGTGCCACTGCCACCCGGTCGTGGGGCAGTCACCGCAGTAGACACTGCCCGCGCCGCGGCTGAGAGCTGGACGCTTCTTCTCTACTGCGCATGACTGCAGCATGCGCAGCAGTGTCTACTGCGCATGTCGCTGCGTTACACACGATTTAGCGAATTATTATATAGGATTATAACATCAGAAGGAGTCTGTCTCAGATTAATGGAAGTTGTAGGCCAACAGCCACTGGACAGCTAAAGATTGGTCAACTCTGCTCTAAGAATGCAATGTTTCCTATGCATCACTGCAGTACACCTCATTAATATGGGGCCAATATTAAAGAAAATGAGGTGCAACGCTATGAAGGGTTAATGTGCCATTATCTCCAGATCTTCCTGTAGTGTGTGTGGGATTTGTGGAGGTAACATGTCAGCTCTGCTGTTCAAACTGTTCATCCTACTGAGTAAACAGTCATAGTAAACAGTGAAATAATGACTTAATTCCTTCTCTCTGTTCCACAGTTATAGGCCAGGGATAGGCAACATGAGGCCTTCCAGCTGATTAGGACTACAACTCCGATCATTCACAGTCAACCACTGGCTGGCTGGGGAGTATGGGATTTGCAGACCTCAGCAGCTGGAGGGCCTCATGTTGCACACCCTCTGTTCTATGCATTGCTATACAGTATCTACACACTTATGCTCACACGTGTTGCAGAAGTTTGGATTTTTCAGCTATATATGTAACAACTTAAAGGAAAATGTGTCACACCTTAAAAATTGTCAGAAACATCTCTAGGGATTAATGTGCATATAGTGGGCTTTATGTATGAAGGCAAAGTGGATCAATTCAGGGGTAAACCAATGCACCATAAAGGAGAAATAAAAATTCTCATTGATTTAAATGGGGCTTTTAACCTTCTGAATGCTCAATAGTTTTCTGGTGCAATCTGTTGGTGAGTTCTCTTCCATTGAAAGAGTTAGAAGATCCATTTAAATCAATTGGCATTTTAGGATATATATTTTTTTTTTTTTTTTTACTCTTATGGTGTAGTTGGCTTACTCCAGAATTGACGCACTTTGAACTGGTTTCAAATACAGGAGATAAATGTTACCCCCCGTTTTGTCAAATATTTTGCTATTGAAGTCTATGGGGAAACCCGAAGATAAAAGCAGAGATAAAATTAGCACCTGCATTTGAATCCAGCCCTTTATCTTTACACATAAGGCACATGCAATTCTGGAGAAAACCAAGTGCATCATATGGGCAAATAAAAATTCCACAGATTACCACAGATTTAACCCCTTAAGGACCAGAGGGGTGGGGAAAGCATTTCAAAGCAATGCACTGCCCACCCCTCTGGTCATTTAGGGGAGCTTTTAACCCCATAAATGCTAAAACGATCTCAAGCACATATCGAAGCAAAGTGTTCTAGACCTGTCTAGAACTCTGCATTAGAAGCTACATTTAAATCAGTGATAATGTTCAATGGTCCCCTGTGGTACAGGTGGTTTGTTCTGCCAATCACAGCTCTCTTAGGAGAAATGTGGGCAGGTGCTGTGATCTCACATTTCAAGGCATTAAATGAGCTCACATGCTGGTAAGATAGCTCAGTGGTAAATTCCCCGACTATGGAGCCTGTTCAAACCTCAAGGTTACAGGTTTGAATACCGGCGGGGTCAACTCAGCCCTTCATCCACCCGAGATTGATATACGAGTACCATTGACTGGGTAATAATAATACCTATTTTTTCAGCTGCCGATTTAGTTAATTTTGAAAGCACTTTGAGTCCCATTGGGAGAAAGGCGCTATATAAATGCTAGTTATTATTATTATCTTGCACCTTGTCTCCTATTCCACACAGGAGGTGTTATTTCTCCTCTTAATGCCTCTCTATAGAGTTCCTGGTACAGGCAATCATTCTCTGTACTTGCTTGGATACAAAGGGTGGAAGAGCTGGAAAGAGGTATGGAGAGCAGAATGAATAGACAAAAAGGACAAAGAAGCTAGAAAAATGGAGGAGGAAAGTGGAAACAGGGAAGCATGATAGAGTAAGGAGAAAGAGGGAGGGGGAAGCTGGAAAGAGACCAAGGAGGATGAAGGGAGGGAGAAACTGGAAAGAAGTATGGAGACATCTGGAAAGGGGGGATGATGGAGTAGCTGGTAAGAGTTATGGAGGAAAGAACTGTGTCGATGGGATGAGAGAGTAACTGGAAATAGAGAATGAGTAGCTGAAAAGAGGGGGGTAGCAGCAAAAAGGGAGGAAGAATGGAGGGAGATGCTGGAAAGGGGGAGACATACCTGTGAATTTTCAGTGTTTGTACCTGAGACTCAGGGCTTGACCCAAATCTCAGGGTGAAGGGACAACATTCTCTGGGCAAGACAGTCCACAGCTGCCTGCTACTCCAGTATCCATACTGGTGCAATTTCTGTCAGACAGGCTGAGAGGAAGAAGCACTGACTGCCTGCACTGTGGTCAAACAGGGAGATCTTTAAGTTATTGCATGCCATAGCGGGACGAATACTTTATAATGATGTATTATTTTGAAAGGTCTTTCAAAATCACTATTTGTTAGCCATTCTTTATTTAAAATGATAGTTTATGATATATTTAGCTTTATTTATTTATCAGTTTATGCACATTAGTCAATACTTCCTGTTAGGAAGAGGCAATTGGGATGGAGAGTGGAATTTTAGTATCTGACACACCAGGGTGTGCCAGCCTGTTTTGCATAATTTGCATAAAAAGAGAAATAAATAAAACTAAATAGCTTCAAAACCATTGTATTAAATAAGGAATGGCTAGCATAACTATAAGTGATTTAAAAACGTTAGTTCCACTTCAAGGGTATCTTGAGGTCTGTGGGGAGACCATCTGGGTTAGCGCAAGCAGGGACATATACCCTATCCTCTTGAAGGGTTAATATTCCAAAGACCTCAGGGTCATTTACTTTTGAAAGTTCCTAGGTATGGAGGTAGTGAAAGATGGTGAAGCTGGAAAGAGGGTGAGAGGAATTAAGTGAGAAAGGAAACTGAAAAGAGGAAGAGAGAAACTGGAGGAATAGAGAGTGAGACTTTAAGAACAACACTCAAAGGGTTAAAGATACTCACATCTTGAATTTTGAGCACTGTGTGTAAGTACAGCAGTGGGATAAGTGCTGGGAATTTAAACAGCAGGAGATTCAAACATAGGGGGTTAAACACAGGAACAGACTATTATCGTACACATTCTTTTTTTTGCCTGCCTTTTAACCTGAAGTAATTGGAACAATGAGTGGTAACATGACTGACTTTTTTACACGCTGCCATATGTTTGCACACCTGGAACAGACATTCTGGGGCACATACCTCTGTGGCAGATGTGAGCAAATAGCAGCACTGGAAGATCAAGTTAGAGATCTGAAGAGGCAAGTTGCCGCTTTGAGAGAGATAGGCAATCTGGAGAAAAGTTGCTTGCACAGGTAGTACTGAGGGTGGAGATTACATAAAGGAGGAGCACGTAGCTACATGTGTTAGAGTTAGACATAGAAGGAGGAGCAGAGTAATAGGGGTACTCTCCTGTATTTGCTTACCCTAACATATTTGCTACACTGAGTGATGATGTTGGGGGTACTGACACAGGAATGTCCCTGATGGATTTGACTGTTCTCTCTAACAGCCAGGAGAAGAGCCCCTTAAGCACTGATGGGGCCCGGGTCTCTAGTAGACCTAGACAAATGGAGGTAGTAGGGGATTTCATAATTAGGAATACAGATAATCTTTAACCAGGATCTCTATAATCGAACAGTTTGTTGTCTCCCAGGTGTTCGGGTTTGATATGTAGCTGATCAGGTTGATAGATTGTTGGAAGGGGCTGGGCATAACCAGACTATCATGGTACATGTTGATACGAATGACATTAGTGGGAAATGGAGGTCCATTAAAAAGGATTTCAGGTTCCAAGGGGGACGTATGGCCTCTGTGCAGTGGAAAGGCATAGGATGCCTTTTGCCTCCGGGAAGAAGTAAAGCATTGAGGACATTTAGCTTCTGCAACCTTCGGCCTCTGCGAATAGGTAAGGCAATAGGGGAACCTCTGGCCTCTGCGAAGAGGTAAGGCAATAGGGGAACCTCTGGCCTCTGCGAAGAGGTAAGGCAATAGGGGAACCTCTGGCCTCTGCGAAGAGGAAAGGCAATAGGGGAACCTCTGGCCTCTGCGAAGAGGAAAGGCAATAGGGGAACCAAAGGCCTCTGTGAAGAGGTAAGGCATAGTGGACCTTCAGCCTCAGCGAAAGGGTAAGGCATAAAGGGAACCATTGGCTTCTGCGAAAGGTAAAATGGGAACATTTGGCCTATGCAAATAGGTAAGGTGTAGGGGAGCCACTGTGAAGAAGAAAGGTGAATTAGTGAAATAAGTACCATAGCTTATAAAGCTTGAAGGTGAGGCATACACTTTGCCTTAGCCTAAATGAGCTAGGTAAGGAGAATCTTGACCTGGCCAGTAATATCTAAGTCCAGAGGCACACATTTTTGAGACCTGATCCTTCCTACCTACTCACCTGTATAAACTCATAGACACCTACATATAAATCATACGCATACGTACACTAGAACATATCCCAACCTTAGGTAGTGAGTAGATGACATAGCTACTGAGGGTTACGTAGTGACAAGGGTTGAAAGATAGAGAGATTATGAGGCTAACTGGTCAAGTGACTAATTTGGAAGATTGCTGGCGGGAACACCAGTGATAAGGAGAGACGATTGAGTACCTCATGGTGAAGTATAAGAATCATGAGTGCGTGACCGATGAGGATGGCTGCAGAAGGATGACAGAGTACTGAAAGTGCCGTCCATACCGTATGATTGCTTAAGGATTGTGGCGGGGAACAACTGTCGCTGCCTGAAAACGGGGGGATAATGGGGGGGGGATTGCTGATGGCACTTAGCGAGCTTCGGAACTGCTGTATACGTAGAGTAACTTTAAGTACCATGGATAAGAACTGCGATTAAGCTCAAGGGATAAATTAATAAATAAAGTCTCTAAGAGCCAGCTCTCACGGCTTAATAAGCCATAATTATTTAAGGAGACTAACAGTGAAGCTGTCTTTCTTACCAGGAGACTTAGAACACTTACCTGTTGAGAAACTACATGGGTGCACCATACTCATAGCCTACATATATATCTCTGCGTATGGGTGGGGAACTGGGAAAACCTCCAGCCTTGTAAAGAGGCGAGACATCCAGGAACCCTTGTCTCCGTAAGAGGACTAGTAATTGTCTAATTGATCTGCCACGGAGTACGTTAATGAAAATTCAGAAAAGCTCTGTTCCCTCTCTGTATGAAATACGGAAAAACATAAAACCACTTCAATAAAATTTTATGAAACCTCTTCCTCAGTACTGTTCTGTTACTTCGGTCTACAAGGGCCGCTTAATATGATGGAAGATTGTTGAATTGGTGCAGATATCCCGTCCCGGTGCAATGAAACTGACTAACGGTTGAAGCAGTGAAACATCTATATGATAGGAATATGCCCTAGACCATTAACATGTAGCTACTGACAGATCACAAGATGCAAAAAAGCTTTCCTTATGATTCAACTTTAGCTTGCTGTGATGGATCTTGTAACAGTGATAAATGGAGTGCAACTTACACAGTAAATGCAGAAGATTACTAACTAAAACAAATCTTGTAAACACCTCCCCATATACAATCCAGTAGAAGTGGAAACCCCGCTACTGCTGCGCCGCAGCTGATAGGCAGGGCGCCACTTAAAATGTTACTTTAACTCAATTGCTTACTGACAGCTCCCTATATGACTGAAACACCAAGTAAACACTGCCACAAAGTACTTATACAAACCAAATATAAACCCGCATGGAAACTGTTAAACGAACATTCCTGTTGATCATACTTACCGATAACCGACCAGATGACAGCAGAGATTGGGTAAATAACATGACCTAGAGCTTTGACCTGATTCTCCTGACAGAATTAACCATGAGTTAGGAAGTGTACACTTTCCCTGTGATAACTAGGATAGTGTAGGCAAATTCCAAGCAAAAACGTGTTAAGTACCTTGAGTACTAATGTGAGTTCCAACTGCTGCTCTACCATTTACATAGACAGTATACCTCTGAGCAGGGCTCAAAATTTCCACTAGCCAATGGCGAGTGAAAATTTAGCCCTGGCGAGTAGAAATTCAGCCCTAGTGGGTATGTTTTGGCTTGCAGTGGCGAGTAACTTTTCAGGTCTGGCTAGTAGCAAAGGACTTAAAATTATAAGCCCTGCCTCTGATGATACGTGGGACCGGGAACCTTGATCCCCTGAAAAGAGGATTATTATTATGGACCAGTGATAAAGCCACGTTCGTAATCAGTGAAAAGGAAGAAAATAACAAATATTAATTCGTGTAGAACCTTGACATAAAAGCCTCCTAAGGGAACCATCTCAATTGAATTTCGTGAAACCTATATAGCAAGATTAGCTTAAGACCATGGACTGCTGAAGGGACTAAAACGTGTTTGACATTGCTAGGGAACCCACGTGAGTGATGTATACTGAAAAGAAAATGTATAGAATGAAGCATTGGGGCAGAGATATAGGAATCTGTAAAATCCTGGGCTGAATAATAGTGCTTGATAGGAATCCTGAACACAGTATCGAGACTGCTTTAGGAAGGATTCTCAAGAGCTGAAAGATGATGACACTTCACTGCGCCTGGATGGCGGCTACACTCGTGATAGTGAAAGTATAGATAAATGTAAGAAGTGACAGTAATAAATGGACATAAAATTTGAATTACTTCTTAAAACAGACCTAATCGTAAGTACTGGATACGGCCCCAGTGTTGTGATGCCCATACTTTACGCAGGTGCTTGGTTCAATAAACAATATGTACTAGCACGTTAATAAAGTCCATATTACAGATGGTGCCAACAAAATCCTCAAAATAATGCAGATCATTATACGCTTAAAACGTAATTAATTTACTGTGCTAAGCGGACTGGACAGTGTTACTTGTTAAATCTCGACTGTTGACTCACGCGGGCTCTTTATAGGATAATCGTGACTGAATCTAATATTATACTCCGTGATCACCCAGCCATAAGCTGGTCAAACGGTAGCTAACTGTATAATAACCTCTTAACTGACCAGCTATAACCCTAAACTGCCTCTGCTCGGATTGTATGTTAAGATTAGCCAACTCCTTTGTTTCATACTAAAATGTTTAGCGCTGAGTGTAGGAATGCACTATATGTTTACTTGATGTTATGAATTGTACTCTGCCCTGACGGTGTTTAATTGTTCAGTAACTCTTCACCCCTGACCCCAGCAGCACTGAGGCTTGAGGAAATTGGGGATACACGCGAATGTCCGGGACAATTAACCTTCTGGAGATCTGCCATTAAAGAACTCTGAAATACATACAAAATGCCAGCTGCTGGACACTTTTGGTATCCGACTAAATGGTGGCATTAGATCTGTAGTGGAGACACAGTAGTTACACTAGGCAGAAGCACATACCATTGAAATAATACATGTCTAAACGCTCTAGACACTTGACTATTCAAATAACATGACGGTATTACTATGGCGTGCCTTACGGAGCAAAAAACTAATGATCCTGCATTGATATGGCGATCCGAGATAGGCCGCTGAATGAGGAGACTTCCTGTTGATGGAAGATATAGATAGAGCCGGGGGAAATGAATAATGGATATTGGAGACAAGAGAGTAGAAACTATAGAACAACACCAGCCGACTGGAAGCGAAGGAATGACATGTGATGATCGTGAAGCGCTCGCTACTGACGTAGTGAGCCTCGGTAGGAGAGGCTGCTGTCTTGCTTATAATGGCTTGCAGCCCCTCCCACAAATTCAGGCCAAGCCTTCCACTTATTTTTTATGTGCAAACATTTTTGTGGAAAAAGCAGGAAATTGACGGTTTTCTGTGAAAACTCTGAGTGGATTTTATTTTTATTTTTTGCCCATGCCTACAAGCAATCTGCCAAAGAGAAAAAACATTAGTTTTACATTTATTTTGGGCTCATTTTATCTTCTAAACCTACTTCCCTTTCCCCACCCTGGAAGGCAAACACCATCTCCCTTTTTTCCCCATTAGCTAAGGAGCATGCACCCTCAAACCCACCATAAAAATGGGGGAACCCTCCCCAAGAAGGAGGAAGAGCAGGCCTGAGGTTCATGCCCCTTACTTGGTTTCAAGTAGAGTTCCACCTTCAACCACTATTCTGAACACAACTAGCAGTAGTGGAGAAGCTTTTTCAGCTAGCAGTTAATTCAGCATCTAGTCCCCAAAGACAGATGGGAATAAAGTAATTACAATAATTAGAGCCTGAAACGTATCATCCAACACGCTATCCATGCTGCTCTGACAAACATGTTCTAATGTTAACCCTTTCTAGGACTGCTACATCAATCTGTATAATTCCACAATTTATGAAAAACTATACTGCAATTGAAGTACCAGATTGGCCATCCTGCTCTAGGACTACAACAAGTCCTATGGAGCCCTACAAAATTCATCCCTCAGAAAAAGTCAGTATGCATTGCTCTGAAGTGATGGGGCTGTTGCCATTGCATTCTATGGAAAACTGGAGCTAGTGTTTTCCACGTTCCATAGAATGCAATAATAAATTATTCAGACACCAGAAGCTACTGTTGCTAACAATTGAATATAAAACAAAAACTAATACATTTTTAATTAAGCATCTGCTAGCATTGTGGGGGTACTCTTGTTTTACTCACATAATAAAAGTTTACTGTTCTTTAAAAGCCTTTGAGTGCCAGAGAGGTATCCAACACATTGCATTTCAATGCTTTAGATACCTTTCTGACACTCAAAGGGTTAAGTTACTGGTGTTAAAAAGAATCTATTTCACTCCTTTTGACTCCACTACCTTTTTATGAAGAGCTACTCAGCACTTCACAGTGAAATAGTGGAACTTGAGGTCCATCTATGTCATTCTGAAGAAAGTATCTGCATTATAGGAAACAATAAAAATTACCAAAGTTCCAAATTAGTTAAATTGTTCTCTTTACTCCTTGGATTCTTTGCAATGTATCAGAGTTCCCTCTATCATTCATGGAGTTAAAAGCCCAATTTAAATCAAAGGCCATTTGTATATGCTCTTTATGGAGCAGATAGTTTGCTTCAGAATTATTCCTGAGTCTGTGACCAGAAGTCCAGCTGCAGACTGATGTGTCACTTAAGTTCAAGTCACTCCTCAGCGATATAAAAACACCTCAGCAGTGTCAGTTATTCTTCCCTTTGGGAAACAATTGTCAGAATATTTATCAAGCAGCAGAAGCTTTGATTAAGCCTTTGAGAACAAGAGGGGTAAGCAAAGCATTGCTCTGCAATGTGTTGTATAACCCTCTGGCACGCAAAGGGTTAATATTTTTAGCATTTAGTAGGATAAATGTGGACCTTGCATCATTATCACATGCCTGTCCTAGAGCAAGCAGAGACATAATAAACCGAGCACGCTCTTACCAGCATTGTAGCATTGCTTTTTTGTAGAGAAGGAAAACGTTGGTGGTAATTGATGGAGCGTAGCAACCATTTGCTAGCATCAAATTCTCTCAATATAAATGTAAGTTAAAAAAAAATTGCAGGGAAAATGCAGCTACCTGATATTTCATTGTGATTCCATTAAAACCCACACTACAATTTTTTGTAGCTGCATTATCTCACTGTCCAAGTTGTAGCATGCTGAGTTTGTGACAGTCGTAGTGCATGTTGACTGTGTGAAATGCCCTACAGCAGTTGCACAGCAGAGGCTCTATCAGCCCCCGCGGTGTTAGGGGCACTGCTGGACCTAGGACCCCCAGAAATTGTTGGCATTATGCTCCTTTGTGCCGGAGGCCCCCCGATGAGCCTCTGGGCTCGCTTGCAGTCAGTATTGCAGTACCAATGAGGAGAGGCATAGGAAAAAAAGCAGGGAAATGAGACCACTATCATCTGCAGCCATATACCACACCTCACAAGATGAGGAGTGGTTGGCATGGGCTGCTTAAAACTTGAAATTCTGAACTATGCACTCTTAGATGTGCGTACTCAGTGCCGGTGTGGTTGTAGTGCTTCTCTCTCCCAACTCTGTTGCTGATGGTTCCTGTCTCTGCCTGAAAAATTCCTGTGCTGCCCAAACTGGATGTGGATCAAGGTACCACTATATTTGTATTTTTAAAGAGAACATAAAATATCTGCAGGTTCTAATAATAATAATAATGATGATAATATTAATAACAAAATATATGCAGGTTATAATAATAATGATAATATGCTAAACCCCCTGGGTGCCAACTGGGTGTTCAACACATTGCATTATAAAGCATAAATTTGGTGGGGGAGGCATTCCCTGCTGCTGCCTGAGACGGGTGCATGAGCTGATGGCTCCAGTGCCATTGCTGCTTATTTTTAACTATCTGATGTCACCTCCCAAGTTGGCTCCCTTGTTCCTGCCCCCTAGATGTTGCGTCCCTCTCTCCTGTTGCGCACACAGAAACTATGGATTCCTCACCCTGTTTGACGCTTCCCTTCCCACCTGGGAAGACAAAGCTTTTGACTGTGAAGATTAAGTCCATTTTCCATGCTGAGCTCTCAGAACTCCAACATAACTTCCAGTCACTGAAGCTGGCACTGAGCTCTCTGACCACTTACATAAGCTTGTCCAGCAGGAGACCATTTCTATGCTACAATACAGGTTAGATGAGCAGGATAACCATGGACAAAGGAACAACATAGGGCTGTGAAATGTATCGAAATCCACTCCCAGAGGGAACTCTTTTCATTCCTGCAATCCTTGTTACCCATGGTCTTTAAAAGTCAGACAACTCCAATACTGCTTCCAGGGCCGGTGCAAGGATTTTTGTCTACACAGGCGAAGGTGCAATTTGATCCCCCCCCCCCCCGCCAATCCACCGACCCCTTCTCCGACCTTGCCACAATCCCCTGCCCATTATGCTGGCCCTGGCACACTTTGAGAAGGGTGGAGTGGGGAAAGAAGGAAAAGATGCTAGCTGCAGTTCCTTCCAGTAAATATTTTTTGGGAGGGAGGAGGAAGGAAATAGTCAGCAGGGCACCAAGGACATTTTATTTGGGTGGGGAGGGGATTCTGGTGCCCAGTGAAGCCCTCTGGCACTCAAAGGGTTAAATTACACCTTAACCTTTCCTCCTTGCCCACTATACTTGCTCTATATGTTTTAGCACATATAAAAAGGTACAATCTCTAAAGTTTATTTTATTGCTCTACTCATACATAACATATTGTGATTCACTTTTAATCACAATATGTTAAGAACTAGCAACATGGGACGGCGTTGCCCGTCATGTTATGACCATTGGGCGCACGTGTTTGAAATGCAGACACACTGATAAACACAGACATATGCAGCATACAGGCAGACACATACCATACATCCCAAGTGTCCCTCTTTAGGAGGGACAGTCCCTCTTTGAGGGCCAAATCCCTCTGTCCCTCTTTCCCACCCTGTTGTCCCTCTTTTTAGGAGGTCAGACTGTGTGCAGGGCCGGCTCCACCTATAGGCGAGGTAGGCGCCGGCCTAGGGCGCACACGTACTGGGGGTGCGGGCATGCAGCGGAGAAGAGGTGCGCCCACACACACCATGCCAGGAACCACAACACAGTCAGGTCTGTGTTGCTACAGCGCTCCCTCATCTGGTCGGATCTTTAGTAATGCAGAGCGCGCTGGGAGTCATGATCTCCCGCCGCGCTCTCCATTACTGAAGAGAAGACTGCGCGGGAGATACAGGTATGTGATGGGGGGCAAGTTGGAGCTGAGGGGGCATAGTGGAGCTGAGGGGGCAAGTTGGAGCAGATGTGGGGCAAAGTGGAGATGATGGGGGCAAGTTGGAGCTGTTAGGGGAAAGCAGGAGCTGAGGGGGCATAGTGGAGCTGGTGGGGGCAAGTTGGAGCTGATGAGGGTCAAAGTGGAGCTGATGAGGGTCAAAGTGGAGCTGATGAGGGTCAAAGTGGAGCTGAGGGGGGGCAAGCTGGAGCTGAGGGGGGGCAAGTGGAGCTGAGGGGGGGCAAGTGGAGCTGAGGGGGCAAGTGGAGCTGAGGGGGCAAGTTGGAGCGGATGGGGGGGCAAGTTGGAGCGGATGGGGGCAAGTTGGAGCTGCTGGGGGCATAGTGGAGCTGATAGTGGAAAGTTGGAGCTGAGAGGGCATAGTGGAGCTGGTGGGGGCAAGTTGGAGCGGATGGGTGGCAAAGTGGAGCTGATGGGGGTAAGTTGGAGAGGATGGGGGGCAAAGTGGAGCTGATGGGGGTAAGTTGGAGCTGATGGGGGTAAGTTTGAGCTGAGGGGGGTAAGTTTGAGCTGAGGGGGCAAAGTGCAGCTGAGGGGGCAAAGTGGAGCTGAGGGGGCAAAGTGAAGCTGAGGGGGCAAAGTGAAGCTGAGGGGGCAAAATGGAGCTGGTGGGGGCACGTTGGAGCTGATGGGGGCAAGTTGGAGTTGATAGGGGCAAAGTGGAACTGGTGGGGCAAAGTGAAGCTGATAAGGGGCAAGTTGGAGCTGGTGGGGGGCATCTCTTACAGGCATCTCCAGAACAGGGGCAGAGTGGCTCAGGGGGCAGAGAGAGGACAATCATGAAAAGAGGTTGGGTATAAGTAGGCGGGGTATAAAGGGGTGGGACACAAGGGGCGGAGCGAAATGGGCAGCAAAATTAGGTTTTGCCTAGGGTGGCAAAAATCCTTGCACCAGCCCTGACTGTGTGGTGTGTATTACTTTGCTGTACAGCAATAAAGCAATAAACTTCAGTATATGTGTTTATACATTAGTCTGTGCAAATAAAATACTTTGGTCTTGAACTAAATCATTTATTCACTTATATAAATAGCCAGTAATAGGTCATGAAATAACCTAAAAATTCTTACTAATACCCCGCCCACCAGCCACACCCCCAATAATATCACCTAAAACTAACGTGTCCCTCTTTGGCCCTGTGAAATGTTGGGAGGTATGCACATACACAGAGTGAGCGGCAGAGACATGCAAAACACATGTACACACACAGACACACTGGAGATGCACACATGGACACACATATGTAACAGAGATGTACACACACAGACACGCAACATATATGAGCAGAAACACATGTGCTCATGAGTTGTGTACCCCTCTGGCACTCAAAGGGTTAAGGTACAGAGAGGCATGTCAGAGTTAAATAGCAGTGGGAAGTGTGTTCATACCTGGGAACACTGACTTGTGAAGTCCCTAGAGGGGACTGATGTGGTGCTGATGTGGAGAGACAAATGGGGCAATCTGGGTTAAAAGGGGGCGGGGCTTAATCGCGAGTAGGGGGCGGGGCTTAACATACATGTGAAAAAGTGTTAGTAATAGGCTGGGGAAGGAGGAGAAGTGGGAGGAGAATGCAAGTTTACAGTGTGAGGGGTTTTAACACACTCCATGAGGGGTAAAACTTGATACAGAACCCTGTGGCAGTCAGTGGGTTAAGTGTGAATCTGATGGCTGTCTGTCCTGTGTCATGCATGGCAAATGGTGACAGTGAAGAAGTAATTCAGCAATGAGGGCCTACCTTAACACTTTGAGTGCCATTTTGTTCCCCTGGTGATGCAGCACCGTTCAGTGGCTTTACTACAGGTCCTGCTGAGGCCACTGGGAGTCAAGGTGAGTGACTGTGTGTCAGCCATCTTTCTTTCTGGCTTTGTGTGTGTGTATGGGTGTTTGGTGCTGTGTGAGTGTGTGTATGAGTGTGTAATACCTGTGAACTTTTATTTGTGGAGTCCCTCATGTGGTGCTGATGTGGAGAGAGCAATGGGGCAATCTGGGTTAAAAGGGGGTGGGGCTTAATCGTGAGTAGGGGCGGGGCTTAACATAAATATGGAAAAGTGTTAGTAATAGGCTGGGGAAGGAGGAGAAGTGGGAGGGAAATGCAAGTTTACAGTGTGAGGGGTTTGAACACACTCCCTGAGGGGTAAGACTTGATACACAACCCTGTGGCAGTCAGTGGGTTAAGTCTGAATCTGATGGCTGTCTGTCCTGTGTCTTGCATGGCAAATGATGACAGTGAAGAAATAATTGAGCAATGAGGACCTACCTTAACCCTTTGAGTGCAATTTTGTTCCTCTGGTGCTGCAGTACAGGTCCTGCTGAGGCCTCTGGGAGTCAGGGTGAGTGACTGTGTGTGTGTATCAGCCATATGTATTTCTGGCTTTGTGTGTGTATGTGGTGCTGTGTGTGTGAGTGGGGGCATGTGTGTTTGGTGCTGTGTAAGTGGGGCATGTGTGTGTGTGTGTGTGGTGCTGTGTGAGTGGGGCATGTGTGTGTGGTGGTCTGTGTGTGTGAGTGGGGCATGTGTGTGTTTGTCTGTGGTGTAGGAGCAAGTGGCGGCCATATTGTTTTTTTCTGACTTTGATAGTGGTGGGCGGGCTGCATAGTGGGGGCGGGCCAACTCCCTGCATGATTGAATCACCCAATAGGAATAGTAACTCCTGCTTTATGCCTCCCCTGGGTGTGTTTTGGCAGGCACAAAGTCTTCTTTTATATATATAGATGAGTAGAGCAATAAAAAACTTTAGAGATTGCACCTTTTTATATGTGCTAAACATATAGAGCATGTATAGTGGGCAAGGAGGAAAGGTTAAGATTAAGAAGGTGTAATTTAACCCTTTGATTGCCATAAAGGGGTACGCACAATGCATTGTGACGCAATGCTTTGGTACCTCTCTGGCACTGAAGGGTTAAGTCTGGTAATAGTAGGTCCAACACACAAGCAATTCCCATGGTAAGTGCCCTGGCCGAGCACTAAATCAACATATCCATAAATTAAACAAATGCAGCAGCTTCAGTACCTCAGGACTCTGATACTCTCAGTGTCACAGCCGGTGTTCCAGTTCCCGCTCTGACTCAGTTGTCAAACCAACACTAGAGCCGCAGCGTGTTCATTCACTCACTCACTACTGCTGCCAACGTGGGTGGATTACGCTGAACACTACGTGAGCATCATGATGTGGCCATTGAATGTGAATCAGCGCAACCAATGACAGAGTTCCATGGCTGAGTTGAAGGATCATTCCAGGGACACATTGGTTCCGGGGACAATGCCCTCAATCCGGGGAAGCCCCTGTGACATCAGTGCAGTCCGAGTCCCAAAGTGCTTCAGTGCAGGGCCGGCCCAAGACATTGTGCACCCGAGTTCAAAAGATGAATTCTGCCCCCCCCCCACACACACACACACACACTAAATATCAGTTATGCATGCTCTTACACTTGGTAGGTGTCTACCGGCATATTGTATATTTACAGCCCTGGTGACATGAGCTGTCTATGGACACAAGACCCCACCAAATAATTTCAGCCGGTAAATATGATGGTGGGGTCTTGTGTCCATAGACAGAGCTCAAGTCACCAGTGCTGTAAATATGCACTCAGATTTACAATATGTCTGTAGACACCAACCAAGTATAGAATAACTGATATTTAGACTAAATATCAGTTATGCTCTTACACTTGGTTGGTGTCTACAGACATATTGTAAATCAGAGTGCATATTTACAGCACTGGTGACTTCAGATGGAAGAAAATAGGAAGAGGAGGGATAAAACGAATAATCAATAGTCACAGACAGAGTGTCCTACCCTGACTGGGTTCACTCACTCACAGTCTCAGAACTCAGGTGTCACATGTGCACAATGAAGCGCCGATGTCCCTGCTGTCTCACACCACACGCACCCCAACCAGCCAATGAGGACGAACGAAGCAAATATGCTCCTGTTTAATTGGCTGGTGGTGGTGAGAGTAAGGAGGCTGTTACAGAGCAGCACAGAGTGGATTCAGTGGCACTATCTGGACTGAATGACACTGACGCTGCCAGCACCACTGAGTGATCCTGAGGCTGAGCCAAACTAACAGTTTATACAGCACTGAGCCACAGCGCAGGAGCAGATGGGAGTCAGGACTCTATTATCCCACTGGGGGGTGATGTAGGCAGGGCCAGTGCTAGACTATTTTGCTCCCTGGGCAAGAACAACTACTTGTACCCCCCAAAACAAAAAATACCAACCAGCTCATTTGTGTATCTATTTTCCCCTTCACCAGCCCCTCTGTTGGTCTCTTTCTACCCCCAGGCCCTCTGTGTATGTCTCCCCCCCATCCCCTTTTTGTGTCTCTCCCCCCAGCTCCTTTATGCGTCTCTCCCCACCCAGCCCATTTGCATGTCTTTTTTCCCTTTCCCTCAGTGTTTGTCATTGTCCCCTTCTCCAGCCCTTCTGTGTGCATCATTGTCCCATTCCCCAGCCCCTCTGAGTGTCTCTGTGTCCCCTTCCCTAGCCCCTGTGTGCATCACTGTCCCCTTCCCCAGCCCCTCTGTGTGTGCCTCTGTCCCCTTCCCCTCTGTGTGTCACTGTCCCCTTCCCCAGCCCCTCTGTGTGTCACTGTCCCCTTCCCCTCTGTGTGTGGGTGCCTGTCCCCTTCCCCTCTGTATGTGTCACTCTCCCCTTCCCCTCTGTATGTGTCACTCTCCCCTTCCCCTCTGTATGTGTCACTGTCCCCTTCCCCAGCCCCTCTGAGTGTCTCTGTATCCCCTTCCCCAGCTCCTCTGTGATTGCCAATGTCCCCTTTCCCAGGCCATTGTGTGTGTTTCTTCCCCCTTGTGCTCCTGCTCACCTCCCTCCTTGTAGCGTGGCCAAGCGAACAGCGGTAGAGGATCGTCTGTATCCTCTACCCGGTCTGACAGGAAGCTGTTCATTGCTCCTAGTGAGCACTTCCTTTCAGACTGGGTAGAGGATACAGAAGATCCTCAACCCGCGGTCTGCGTGGTCATGCTACGAGAAGTGATTGGCAGGAGGGGGGAGTGCTGTGTGCTCCCCTCCTACCAGTTTCCTGGAGCCCGGACATTGTGCCCCCTGGGCCGGTGCACCCTAGGCGGATGCCAAGTTCCCTTAGAGGTAGCGCAGGCTATGGATGCGGGACACAGACCTGTCGGCTGGTGCCTGACTGCCGAAACAGCATGCCTTGTCAAAGTGCCGCCTATCAGGACCCTAAGAGCTGGCTCTGCCTCAGTGTATGCCACTGGGTCCCGGATAACCCAGGGGTGTGATCGCTCAGCCTCTCACCTCTCGGGGGGTTCCATTCCTTGCCAGGGAAAAAAAATTGTTTTACCTGTTTCGGCGCCCCTACTCTGCTGCGCCCTAAGGCAGCTGCCTAAACTGCCTTATGGTAGCGCCAGCCCCGACTGCTTCATTAAGCACACAGGGCTCTGCAGCCTAGAGGGGATTAACCCTGCTACATCAATTGAGGATTGCATTACTAGTGTTTCTGAACTCTTGGCTTTCTACCACCCACATGAGACTGGACTATGTGACTACGTTACAGTATGGACTCTTACGTGGCGTGTTGTATGCGGGCTATGAATTGTGCCATATTGTGCCATTTTATGCTAACCCCAATTTTTTAGCTTGCACTCTACTAACTTTCTCCACCTTCCCTCTCGATTCTCCTCCTCGACCCTTTCTCTATCCCTTGACATTTCCCTATTCGCGCCACCATACCCATTTTTTTTCATTTACTTATTTTATTTAGAAAAGTGTTTTACCAGGAAGAATGCATTGAGATTTCTCTTGTTTTCAAGTATGTCCTAGAATGTTTACAGCAAAGCCCTCCCTCTACCTATATGTGGATGTACAAAATATGGTCCCATCCCAAGCAAGATGGGGTTAATCAGGGGTTCTTGTGTTTCCTAATCAGGGGTTAATGTGTTTCTTACAAGCCTTCTGTGCGTAATGTGTTTATTATATGTTTTCTGTGCTTGGTCTTCATTATGTTACAATTTGTTACTTCAAGGACATGTTATAAGAGGAAGTGCTGATTTTGCAGCCTGCAGAACAAAGTTGTGACATAGGTGTTTACATTACCCACCGAAGTCGCAGAGCATGAGTTGGGAATGCAATGGTGACATAGGTTGTCGACACCAAGCATCCTTGTCAGGATGTGATCAGGATGTGTTAGAGGGTATAAATAGCTGGGTGCTATAAGGGCTTTTCATTTGAGCACCAACATCACACCTCTACAGTCAGTGCTTTTTAAAAAATGTTCTGCCAGTGTTCATTCTCTCTCTTTATGTGGTTATTCATCAAGTTCAACCTTTTCCAGATCTCCTTTATTTATCATTTTGAGTGCTGACTGCAGTGTGCCTACTTTTGCTTGTATCTATACAGATTGCAATGGTTCCTCCCTACTTTTAATGAATACTGTGAATGGCTGATGGGTAGCCAGTCACAGCATTGCATGCAGGAGTGTACAGGATGGAGTGCCACTATCTTAACCCTTTGAGTTCCAAATAGTTGTTAATCATTATAAAGTAAAATTTTAAACACCCACTGGCACTAAGAAAATTAAAGTCAAAGACTGTATCTGGGTTATAGTGTAGGTTGGGAGATAAGATGAGAGCTAGAATGCTGCGTATCCCTCTGTCATTCAAACAGTGAGGACAATAAGAAATAAATCCAGTATTGCGCTGTAGTGAGAAGTTGTTTCAGATGAGACCAGGGCATTTACATAACAGTGCTTGGTGAAAGTGTGAAGAGACGACCACGTCAAAGCCTTATACAGATGGTCAGTAGTGGACTGATTCTTATAGGCCCAATATGAGCCCACCTATCTGCTGGAATGCACCATGACTCGAAAAGGAATAGAATTCTGAGGACATCTGCCTGGCAGATGGGCACCTTGATCGAGGAAGCGATAGTAACCTTAGACCAGTGGTTCTCAACCAGGGTGCCGTGGCACTTTGGTGTGCCATGGACATCAGCTTAGGGTGCCCCAAGTTTTCTAAAAAAATTTTCACAAAAATGTGAATTTTTAGTTTAAAATGTTTATTTGTGGAAAGTGTTCTGCACAAAATGTTTAGTTTTGTTGGCATGATTGTGAGACCTAATAATAACTGTATATTTATGTATTGAACCCTTCATTATGCCCTTGATAAATTACATTACATGTGCTAGGGGTGCCCCAGGAGTTCCAGATTGCGTGTTAGGGGTGCCTTAAGCAAAAATAGATTGAGAACCACTGCCTTAGACACAGCCTGGCACATATACATGGGCCCTCAGGGTTGACAAAGAGTGAATCAGATTTCTGAAATGGTTGCATGCGAATGCGATGAACACAGTACTCCAAGCAAAGTACCACATCCCATAGATGAAGTTCCTTCTTCTGTCTATTAGAAGGAGCTGGACAGAAAGTAGTAAGGACAGTTTCCTGGTTGATATGAAACTACAAAACAACCCTGGGTAGTAAACCCCTAGAAATACTTAAAACTATCACATCCTGGTGAAAAGACAGAAAGGGGGGTTTACAGGACAAAGGTGGAGTTCGGCCACCTGCTGAACGGATACAATGGCCACTAGAAGGACCATCTTGGGCATCAGAAGGCCCAAAGAAGCAGCTGAAAGAAGCTCAAAAGGAGGCTCCTTGAGCACTCCTAATACAAACTTCATGTCTTCAAGTCCTACGGAGGACTTAATTGAACCAAGACTAAGGCTGAGCACAATATTGAATGAAGGCCAAGACCACCAGAAGCCTAAAAGATCACAGTCATGAATCATGATCTGCACACCACTGGTAGAAGGACCAAACCCAATTACAGGCCTTGAATTAAGTGGGGTTTCTAGCATAGAAGATGCTGGCCTCGAGAGCCAAGCTGTCAAAGCCAAGATTGCATACAGGGCCTCAAGAAGGTCCTGCTTCAAAGGGAGTCAGAAAGGCTCTGCTATGGACAGAGATAGAAGACCTGAAATCCAGGCCCGGTGGGGGAGAACAGAGCAATAAGCATAACATGACATTCTTCATGATGAAATTTCTCAGCAACTTAGGAATCAGGGGGATTGGAGGAAACACGTACATTAGAGAAAAATTCCATGGTATGGTCACTGCATCCACCACAAAGGCGAGAGGGCCCCATGACCTGGAACAGAACTGAGAAACCTTTCCGTTCAGGCAGGAGGCCATGAGATCCACTACTGGTATTCCCAACAGAGGACGATCAAGTTGAACACGCTCTGATTTAGCTCTCAATTTCTGCAATCCAGAATCATGACTTAAGAAGTTTAACACTATGGTTTCTACACCTGGAGAAAGATGGCATGGGTTGCCTTGTCCCACTACTGGAGAATGTTCCAAAATGCAGCCCAGGCTGACACTCTTCTGACTCCACATTGAAGGTTGATGTAAGTGACTGCTGTCATGTTGTCTGTCTGAAGTTCACTGGAGACTCTGAAAGGCCTAAGACCGGTGGTGTAGCACTAAGAGGATCACTAGTATTCCCAGGACATTGATGGCTAGGAGGGCCTCTTCCTTTGTTCAAATGCCCTGAGCTTTCAGGAGATCCAAGGCCACATCCCAGCCCAACAGGCTGGCATCTGTGGTGACCATAATCAACTCCGGGATGACAATCAGACATGCCAGCATCAGAATGGACCACCAAAGCCACCACCGAACATCTTCCTGCATCCAAAGACACAGAGACATAACAAGAAATTCCTGAGAATGCCCAACTGCAATTCCTTTGTGTGGAATCATGCAAAGTGAACTGCCTACAAGGTGGAAACTAGATACTCCCATACCTTTGCCAACTGCCAGGATATCACTTGAGAAAACTGAAGGAACAAGGACTGAAATCTTGTTGTCTTGAAAAAAACACCCTCCACTGAAGGGTATTGAACCAGAAGTTAAGGACCTGGAAAGGAACCAAATAAGATTTTTTGAGCCCCCAGCCGTACTGTTTTAGACTAGACGTACACTTCAATCTAAGAGCCCAGAGTAACCCCTGAAGGAGCCTTGAGTAAAAAGTCACCTAGGTAAGGTGTCCAGTAGATTTCTTGAGCGCAGATGTGAGCTGCCACAGTTGACATTTTTGTGAAGACCCTCAGAGTTGTAGCTTGACTTAAAGAGAGGCCACTGAACTGAAAATTACAGCCATGAAAAGCAAAGCACATGAAACACTGATGATCAGGGTAGATTGGGATATGCAGACAAGCACCCTGCAGGATTAGGAAAGCAAGAAACTTCACTAGACACATAGTGGCTATGACAGAGGACAAAGACTACATTTTGGACCCAAGGGGCTGGCACAAGTCCAGAATGGCAACTGCATTCTTTTTTGTGAACAACAAAAAGATTTAAATCGAATCTAGAGACATGATCTAGTAGAGGAACAGGAACTAACACCTGCTTTTGTAGCAGAGGAGATTGTGTCTATAAACAGACGGCCCGCTCTGCATTCTGAGGAATTCTGCACAAGAATAAATAGTGAGGGAGGAAGGGACTTGAAGTCTATGCAGTAACAGCAAAACTCACTAATTCACTGAAATCATCCACACATCTTGGAAAAACAAGAGCAACCTCCTACAGGTAATAATGGACCAGAACCCCACAAGTCATGCAGAGGTGGACTTGTCAGCCATAGGCTTCCAAACTGTCTTCTTGCCTGCCCAAGCCTTTTTGGGTTTTGGGGGAAGAAGTGTCTGAGGGACATGAGGGGACTGAACTCAGTGAGTTTAACCAAATTGATAGGGGGGGGGGGGAGAAAGCCACGTGTCTTCCAGGATAAGAAAGCCTGCTCAGGAGACATTTGAGGCAACAATGTACTCTTGCCTCCAGCAGCATGTCTGATGGCCTTCTCAAAGTCAGGGTCAAACAGTCGTTTGCCCACAAAAGCCAGAGAAACTAAGGACTCCTTAGAAGATTACCTAGTTGACCTTGTCAAAGTCCACCTCTGCATGACTGTGCACAGCCACCAAAAATGCTGAGACTTTCCCAGAGAACCTGGAGACATCAAAGGACGCTTTCGTAAGGTAGGAGTTCGCTTCAAGGTTCTTGGTCAGTAGCGCTAAAAGTT
Organism: Rhinophrynus dorsalis; assembly: GCA_037306005.1. Taxonomy (NCBI): domain Eukaryota; kingdom Metazoa; phylum Chordata; class Amphibia; order Anura; family Rhinophrynidae; genus Rhinophrynus; species Rhinophrynus dorsalis. Next base: position 358,377,676 of record CM074720.1, on the reverse strand, counting down.
CTTCCTTGGGAACATCCCCTTGGATGACATCCAAAAGTTGTTCACACCAGACAGCCATAGATCTAGTGACCCAGGTGGTAGAAAAAGTATGTTGGAGGGTGGCACCCATGGCCGCAAATTTGTCTTCAGAGAGAATGTGAGCATTTATCTGCTTGATCCTTAAATGCCACAGCATCTACCAGAGGCAGGAAGCTGTTCTCAGCAAGGGGAGATATTCGGAAGGGGGGAGGGGGAATCAACAGCAGGGAAGGTAGTAGCCCACTAAGTAAAACCTCAGTTGTAAAAGGCCACTAATTAGAAAGGTGCCTATTAACCCTTTGAGTGCCAGAGGGGTATGCAACATATTGCAAAGCAATGCGTTGCATACCCCTCTGGCACTCAAAGGGTTAAAAAAAAAAAAAAAAATTCTCATGTTTCTTTCACTCTTCAAGGAGGACTTGTTTTAAGGAATGATGAGGAAAACAGATACCCCTTTTTTGTATCTCTGGAAAATGTCAAGGGAAGAGGAACTGGATTCAGCAACCTCTGAAACCTGAATAGTCTCCACCATCACTTGGATAAGTCACTCAGTTGAGGGGCTAAAGTCCTTTCTTGTAGGCTTCCCCCAATAACAAAGAGGAATCATATCAGTCTATACTTCCTCCATGGAATCTCCAACAATCTAAGAATGATCCCAAATACAGAACTCAAGCTTCTGATAGGAGTGTCCCACAGATCAAGAGCTTAGAAAAGGGGCTAGACGTGACTGAAGAGATAAGAGCCTTACCCCAAACTGTTTCCAGTTCAGCAGAAGAGGGCTCCCGAAACTGGTGTAGGTGCCACAGTACAGGATGAACAAAAGAAAACCAGAAGGGGCGCAAAACCATCTTTTTATGGTGATAATACTCAGCTAGCAGGGATATATATATATATATATATATATATATATATATATCCATCCTGCTACGGATAAACTTCTCTCTGGATCAACTCTAAATCGAGAATTATACTAGAACCCAGTTCAAGATATCCAAAATTTATTAAAATAAACATTCAGATAAAAAGTGACTCAGAGTAAGAAAGCCCAAATGCGTTTCGAAGTAGACGCTTCCTCTTCAGTAGCAAAAGTTAGAGCAAAGCTAACAACCTTTACGTTAAGAGCCACAATAAAAATCAGAATATCCACACTTACCCCCTGGTTCCCGAGTCTCTCTTATAGTGATTGTTTCAGCGCCTAATGTGTAAAAACGGCGCCAAAAAGACATGGATCACGTAGGAGGAAATACATACACGTATTGCGTTCCAAAACTAGATCGCAAACACAAACGGCCATGCAAAAGCACAGACATTGGCCCTTCTCATCATGTGGCAAGCCACCTGATGGACATACAAGTTGAAACCAAGGCTATGAGACGCATCAACAATACCAAATACATAAACGATGCGTATCCAGCTGAATAAAACTTCATATTGGATATTTTCAAGCAGCCAGAAATAGGTGCTCTCCAAATGACAAAAAGAAATATAAAAAGTGCATGCAAATATTCTCACTCTAAACGAACCACAAAAAGACAGACCAGGGAAAAAACCCAGGAAACATCCAGTAGGCCTCTCTGTGATTTAATATATATATATATATATATATATATATATATATATATATATATATAGTATTTTGACCATTAACTGTTTCTGTAGGAGTCACAGCGGGACTATCTGCATACTTGGGAACTCTCAGGGTTTGATCCTGAGACTCAGGGTTTTGACCCAAATCTCAGGGTGAAGGGCCAAATTCTCAGGGTGAGAGAGGTCTGTGTCACCTACTATATGAATTTCCCCAATTAAATGTTTCCTTAGCCTCTAAACTGGGGCCATTAGTGTCTTGTTTGTGTTCAGGCAGTGAGTTATCCAAACTGTAGCATGTTAAAGGGATAGTAATACTTCATTTTAACTTTATTTTATTTTGTAGGCATTAAAAAAACATGAAGAATGATATAAGTCTTATCTCTCAAACCTTTATGGTTTATGAGATATTCACAAGCAAAGTTCCCCTCCCCGCCCCTTTTACCTAGTGTAAGCCATCTCTTCTCAGATGTGAGTCTAGTTGTATGACAGGACAGATAACAGAAGGGGACAATTTTCTTTGTATGAAAACAATGAAAGCCCTTCCCCCCTTGACAAGTTTTTCAGCTTTTTTCCTTATCTTAATTGAAGATTGTCCCTCTCTGTAGTCTACCTGGGCACCTCCCTTCTGATCTGGTTGAACAGGAGGGGGATACTTTGTTTGTGAATATCTCTTAAACCATAAAGGTTTGAGATATAAGACTTATATCATTCTTAATGTTTTTTTTAATGCCTACAAAATAAAATAAAGTTAAAATGAAGTATTACTATCCCTTTAAAGGTCCCTCGCACACGGACCGGAGCACCTCTGTGTTAGAGCAAGCAGGCACATATCGCATAAAATCTACATTATGGGAAGATTTAAGGGTTAATATTGCAAAGGTCTCAGGGTCAGCTCATCTTGAAAGTTCCCAGGTATGACTATCTGAGAGCACGACATCTTCATCATAGTGAAACTTTGACTTATAATCAGTGTAAATTACATGGAAAGCAATGTAGAAAGTATAATAATAATAATGTTAGATTTATAACAGGTTACTATGGAGCTTGTAAGACTGTGGAAAGTGTTTTTAGAAAACACTGGAATGTGTTAAGACTGGATTCTGTTTTAAGGGATATTGTTCCATATAGACCTAATTTTACCTATATGAAATCTAGGTCTTTGAGGAGTAGCCTGGCACCTAGTACACTACTCTCAGAGAAGTTTATTAAGGCAGGGTCTGGAAGGAACAATTTTCTTCAAATTCCAGGTAGTTAGAGGTGTGATATGACTCGCTGCTTGACCTGGCCCTTTATTTCACGTAAGTTATCTAATTTTAAGTCTAATTACACTGGTGAAACTTATCAAATTAAAAGATTTTTAAACTGTAGTTCCCACAATGTAGTTTATCTTATTAGTTGTAGATGCGGAGCCCAGTATGTGGGGAGGACCACCCATTCATTGAGAGATAGGTTTGGTCAACACCTTCGGAATGTTTTAAGGGGGTTCTCTGAACATAGTGTATTAAGGCACTGCACTAGAATGCATAATGGAGAGCCTTCATTCTTGAACGTGACTCCTATAGAAAAAGTTCACGGTCAAAATAATATAAATATGTTAAATCACAGAGAGGCTACAGGCGTAATACAGGACTTAGATACATATGCCTACACAGGCCCAGTATAATAGGAAGCAAGAGAGTTCATATACTGACACAGGTCAGGCATGAGAGGGTGAATACCCAGAGTAGCAGCACAGCATGCATTAAAGTCCCAATAGGTATAATCAGTCTCTGTTGTAGAGAAGCCTGTTGTGAGTTCTCTAGTAACGCCCAGTATGGTGGAATAACAACGAGTAGGAGACTGTAGTGCTAGACTGGAGACAGAGCACTGGTAATCTGCCAGAGCAGAGCTGAGACTTATACCCACTGCCGGAGCAGTAAACGGAGGCAACAATGATACTCTGCAAGAGCTGAACGGAATACAGCCAATGGCACCCTGCCGTAGCAGTAACGGAGGCAACAGTACTCTGCAAGAGCTGAACGGAACACAGCCAATGGCACACTGTCGTAGCAGTAACAGAGGCAACAAGGTTCTCTGCAAGAGCTGAACAGAAACACAGCCAATGGCGCACTGTCACAGAAGTAACGGAGGCAACAAGGAGTACTGCAAGGGTTAATGGAAGGCTCAACCAATGGCACACTGCCGTAGCAGTAACAGAGGCAACAGTGAAGCTCTGCGAGAGTAACTGAAGGCCCAGCCAATGGCACGCTGCCGTAGCAGAAACAGAGACAACAGTGAAGCTCTGCAAGAGTTAACGGACAGCCCAGCCAATGGCACACAGTTGTAGCGGTAACAGGGGCAACAGTAAGCTCTGCAAGAGGTAACGGGAGGCCCAGCCAATGGCACACTGCCGTAGCAGTAACTGAGGCAACAGTAAGCTCTGCAAGAGTTAACGGAGGCTCAGCAATATGTACACTGCCGTAGCAGTAACGGAGGCAACACAGAATACTCTGCCAGGTAGGCCCAGTCACAGCGGAAGTCAGAATGTCACCCAAGCGACACAACGAAGCAGGAACAGGAGAGCTGGGTCGGATCACGGAGCAGGAACGTCAGACAAGCCGGGTCAGGTCATGGAGCAGGAACGTCAGCCAGGCCGGGTCAAATCACGGAGCAGGAACATCAGACAAGCCGGGTCAGATCACAGAGCAGGAACGTCAGCCAGGCCGGGTTGAATCACGGAGCAGGAACCAGAAGCAGAGTAGTCTAACGGGCCAAGTCGGTACACAGGAACACAGCAACTCAAGTAAGCACTGGTACAGGAACACCACGAAAGGGCACCAGACAGGTGCCAGAGCCCAGTATAAAAAGGCCATACTGGACGGGCCAAACATAGCTCAGCCAATAGGAGCGCATCACACAGAGACTGACAGAAAGCACAGGCACCGTGATACATGTGCGTGATGCAGAAGGTAATTGCAGCCTGGCTCCCAATCGCAATGGCTGCAAATAATGAAGTAGTTTATTATAAATCAAAAATAATAATAGTAACATATTTCCATGACCCACATAGAACTCATAGTATGGCAATATGTGGCACTGCAACTTTTACACTACGACTCCCATCATCTGCATCGGAAGGGAGGATGATGGGAAAGGTAGTGTAAGTACATGAAGTCTAACTCGATTAAAAAATAAAAAAAAAACAATGGCAGAGCAATCCATCAACACAGTAAGTAGCATCCCCTGCTGCATGTTAACAGGCCGGCTCACAAACTCCATATGCTGCCCTCTATTCTTACCATGGGCAAGGGGGCAGCCTTAGCCTTCCTTCCTCCTTCACCCTCTACTACCGGACCGGCTCGCAAATTCCATATGCTGGCCTCTATTCTTACCATGGGCAAGGGGGCAGCCTTAGCCTTCCTTCCTCCTTCACCCACTACTACCACTTTGAAAATTAATAACATTTGAATGAAACACCTTTCAGCAGTGGGAGTACTCGTGTTTTACTCAGGTGGATAAACCCTACAACATATTTTTTTTTACATTTTAAGTATTACTATCCCTTTAAATTCCAAGTCCTTTGGATTGACTGATATAGAAATTGAGCCTCCCAACCAAGGCTACTGGCATCTGCTTTCAGGACATGATGGGCTGGGATGTGCCAGGGAAGACCTGCCATTGTCTGCCATTGGACTCCAATGGTCCTCTTGAGCAGGGCAGTCAGATCTTTTGAACTGGTCAAACATATTCTTAAGTTCAGAGCAAAACCATGATATGAAATTCTGGACTGGGCTAAAAGAAACAGAAGGTATGGACTGACGGATGCAGGGGGAACAGATCTTGCTCTTATAGACATCAGGCAGCATCATGTCGCAGGGGCATGATGATTTCTTGAAGGGCAGCAGCATCACCAGGGGTACCTGGATCAGACATGATGGAGAGAGGAAACGGATAAATAAAAATAATGTCAGAAAGGACATATTGACTGGAGACAGGACAGAATGCGGCTTGAGCATCAGTATACTCACATGGCATGCAGAAAAATTGGCTAGGACAAGCTGCAGTGTCCTGAACAAATCCCCCACAGCAGACAAGATAGCAAGAAAAGCTTGGAGATTTGCCTGCTCGCTCTCTCTCACTATATATATATCATCATCTTCAGCTGTTGTTGATCCGCTGCAGGATAAAGGCCTCTTCAGCAAGCCTACAACAACTTCAGCCAGTGCCTTTTGTTGCCACTGTGTACCAACAAATTTGGTAATTTCATCTATCTATATTGTCTTTGATCTTCTTCTTGGGTGTCTAGTATTGAGTGGAATCCATTCCAAAAATCATTTGTTGCATCTACTAACAGGTCTTCTTACTATATAGCCTGCTCATTTCCATTTCACAATCTTTACTCTTTCAATTAGGTCATAGTGACAAATCCACATGCACGTTCTACATTCTCTTTTTGGTATGTTTAGAATCTGCTGCTCCATACTTCTGTATGTAACCTCAAGTTTTTGTGTGGTTTTGCATTCAGTGTCCATGTTTCACCACCATATGTAAGGACTAGGGGGGCACATTGGTTGAAAACCTTTCGCTTGAGACAGAATGGTAAATGTGTCTTAAAGCGGAATTGCCACCCCTTCTAAACTTGCCCCCAAATAATTACCCATCTGGCAACTAGCTGCTCAGTAGTGCTAGTCGCCAGAATTATTACTGCGTTATTGAGAATTCCTACTGCTCCCGGGACTGACAGTAAAGGAAACAGCTCAGACATCTTTGCATAGTGATGTCTGCATGTCTGCGCTGTCAGTCCCGTCTGGTGCCGTGCAACTCCTAGCAACCCTCCTAGAGCAGACTGGGACTGACAGCGTAGGCGAGCAGATGTCACTATGCAAAGAAGTCTGCTCTGTTTCCTGGCTGTCTTGGGAACAGTAGGAATTCTCAATAACGTGGTAATAATTCTGGCGACTAGCACTATTGCGCAGCTAGACGCCAGATGGGTAATTATTTGGGAGTAAGTTTAGAAGGGGTGGTAGTTCCACTTTAAAGGCAGTACTAATAATGTAGTACTAAAGTACACATACCTGTCAAGTTCTTCTAGTTATTGTCCATCTGCAGTGATTTTCCTTTGTATGTCAAATTTGTTAAATGTGACTTGTGTTTTCTTGATATTCATCTACAGACCAACATTTTTGCTTTCCTGTTGTAGCTCTTCAATGCACTCTTGCAGTTCTTCAGGACCACTGGCAAAGAGTATGATATCATCTGTAAAACGTAAGTGATGTAAGTAGTCTCCATTGATCTTAAGTCTTTTTTTCCCCAGTTTAGTTTGAGGAATATTTCTTTTAAACGAGCTGTAAATAATTTTGGGGAGATTGTATCTCCTTGTCGGACACCTGCTTCTATGTTGATCTGGACTTTATCATTGTTGGCCTGTACTGATGCAGTTGCTGTCATATATTGATTGGAGGATAGTGATGTAAGCTCTGTCTATGCCTTGGTTGATCAGGGCACCGATTATTGCTTGCTTTTTCAAAGGCCTTTTCATAGTCAATGAAGGCTATGCATAATGGTAGGTTGTATTCATTATGTCTCTTTTTTACATGTTGCACTGCGAGGATATGGTCCATTGAATCATGCTTGTTATTTGGGTTGTGCTGCGTTAAAGGTATAGTAATGTTTCACAATAAAAGCAGCTCCAATTAATCTTCATAGTATTTGAACAATGGAGAGTGTTATTTCAATACTGTCAGAGTTGTAGTTCAGGAGTAATTGAATGATAAAGTATCCCCTCCTGCCCATTTTACTGATGTAACATAAGGAAAAAACTGAAAACCTGTCAAGTGGGGCAGGGTTTTCATTGTTCTCACAGTAAGAAGATTGTCCCTTGCTGTGAGCTGTCTGGTCAAGAGACCAGATTCCACATCTGAGGGGCAGTGGCTTACACTAGGTAAAAGGTGCAGGAGGAGGATACTTTATCATTCAGTTACTCTTGAACTACAACTCTGACAGTATTTAAATAATGCTCTCCATGGCACAAATACAATGAAAATTAATTGGAGCTGCTGTTCTTGTGAAACATTGCTATCCCTTTAAGTATTAAGTTGATTCTTCTTCATAGTACCTTTTGAAAACCTGCATTAACACCTTGTGTTTGTGCAGTAGGATGACTTCTGCATTTTTCCATATTTTAGGCACTTTGCCGAGTAGTAGGAATTTTGGAAATAGTTTAGCTAGGTCTCTGAATAAAACTTGACCTCCTGTACAGCTTTCAACATTTCAGTAGTGACTGTATCAGGTACAACTGCTTTGCCATTTTTCATTGATTTTATTGCAGCTTCTACTTCTTCTACCAAAACATCTGGCATAACTTCAGCCTCTGGCACTTCATTCAGTTGTTGTCCTTCATCCTTATAAAGATTTTAATTAAATTCTTCCACTTGTTTTGGTATTTGTTGCTGACTTTTTACTGCTGTGCCATCTTTAAGCTTTAATGCAAAACATCTGGCTCCTTTGTGTGACCATCTTTCTTTTTGCTTTCTTTAGCCCTTGATTTTCTTCCAGTGTCCTTTTCATGAGTTCAACAATGGACATTTCTTCTTTCATGTGCTGGTCTTCACATTTCTACATATTCTAGTCTGTTTCTAATGTTACCATTTTGCTTTTTCGTCATGGCAATTGTTTCTTTTGATATTCGGGTTGGTTTCTCTTGTTTTACAGTAGGTGCAAGGGCATGGGCAGTGTCAATGAAAGTCTCAATACCTTTTTCATTGTGGGTTTGAAATGTCTGTGACTGGAAGATTGTTCAGCACACTGAAGTGATTTGACAGTTCTATCTCAAAATTCTTATGATTTTTCAATATCTGACTAATACTGATCTTCACATTTGCTTACTTGATCATTTTCTTTCTTTCTTGCAGCCAGTTTTGATTTTTGCTCTCACTAGACGATGTTCACTTCCAACGTTAAAACGAATTAACACTTTGAGTGTCAGAAGGGTATGCAACGCATTGCAAAGCTATGCAATGCGTGCCCCTCTGGCACTCAAAGGGTTAAGACTGTACAATCTGTAAATATAATGTTATTATTTGCAAGTATGAAGTCTATTTCACTTGTATTACCATTAGGACTTTTCCATGTCCATTTTCCCTGTGCCCTTTTCACGCAGAAAAAAAAAATAACTTCAAATTGTTAAGAGCATCAATGCAACACATAAATTGGGATAAATTATTTAAAGGCAAAAATACTGAGAAAAAATGGTCAGAATTCAAATGTAGGTTGCAGAAATGTACCCGTCAGTATATACCAATGGTTAACGCAGCTTCTAACCACACAATATTTTTCATGCTACTTTTTAAAAGTAAACCCTCCAGATTTATCTATATAATCAGTGTTTATCATGGAAGAACTTACTATATAGGACGCCATCACACTTGTTCTGCTGTCCACTGATAGTCACAGACACACACACTTCATCCCATCCTTGTTCTACTGTGCCTGGTAATCAGAGAGTCACACATACACTGTCTGACATCCCAGCCTTTCTCCACTGGCAATCATAGAAGCAATTATTTCATCTAGCTTGTCCCACTGTCCAATAGTAGTCATAGAACCATTTATACACTGACACCCCAGCCTTATTTGTTCAATAGTAATCACTGCACCACAGCTGCCTCCCTTCCCTCTCTCCTTCAGTCTTCCCCCCATTCCTTGTCCTGTTTCCCCTTCTTTCTCTTCCCACCAGTCCCTTTCTTCCTCTTTCACTGCCTCCATACTGTTTCTCCCTCTTTGTCTCCCCCCAGTCTGTTTCCCTTTTCTTTCTCTTACCCAAGTCTGCTTCCCCCCTCTCTCCCCAGTCTGATTCCCCGTCTTTTAGGGTTGCCACCTTTTCTTCAAAAAAATACTGGCCATGGCATTCCCTCCATAGACTTAACATTGGACAGAAGCCGATTTTTTACCAGCCTGGTGGTAAAATACCGGCTGGGTGGCAACCCTACCCTCTCTCTCTTCCTCCCTGTCTCCCCCCATCTGTTTTCCTCTCTTTCTCTCCTCCCAGTCTATTTCCCCATCATTTTTGCCTCAGTCTGTTACCCCTCTTTCCCTAGCCTCTCTTTCCCTTCTCTTTCTCTTTTTTCTTATTTCTCTCTCTCTCTCCCCCAGTCACTCCCCCTTTCTTCATCCACGTGGTCCAGCAGCATTTGGAAGAAGAGGACGTGCCTCTTCAGTGCAGAAGCTCTACAACTAGCTACCTTGAAGTCTCAATGACATCCAATAATATAGAGAACAAAAATATGGCATCATAACTTTGAGCACTGTATTATCAGAGCACCATTGGACAGAGAGGGAGCTGGATACAGAGGCATGTGCCAGATGAGACAAAGACCGTAGCTGGCATTTGGGGAGATCTGTCTTTTAGGTATATCTAAATAATCAGTTTATAATGGATTTCTTCCTTGGTAAGTCCTTCTATCATACAGCAGTCAGGTTTGTCTATATAATTACTGCATATAACAGAAGGATGTTCCTAGATAGGAGATCTACATACAGCATTCAAGTATGTCTATATAATTATGGTGTGTAAAGGAAGGAGTTAACTAGATAAGTGCCCATCACACAGAAGTCAGTCACTTTTCCCCTGTGTGCTAATACATCACTGGTAGTCATAGAGAAGTGGAGGTTGGAGTGCAGGCATTGTTGTCAGTGCTTATTAGGTTCTTATCAGGGTAGGGAGCTTTGTGTTATATGGATTAATTCCCACGCACACCAATCTGTCTACACCTGTAGGGTAAATGGCATAAACTAAAGGTGCTACAGGAGAAAATCATATAGAATATTTAAAGGAGAAGAAAAGAAAAAAACCCTGCAGTACTAGCACACTATTTCGGGCTAATTCTGAAAGTTTATGAACTATCATTCACAGAAAGATATCACTAAAAACTAACTTGTATTATGTCTTTAAAAAGCAAGAATTAATTCCTGTGTGATGTAGGATTATCCCATGTGAAGAACTATCACGGTGCCCGTGCTCCCCTTGTTATTGTTTTCCTGTCAGTCTACACTGTGTGTGCTCCCAATGGCTGTCCTTTGTTTGTCCCACCCAGTATGGCCTTTATATACTGGGCTCCAGCACCCATCCGGTGCCCTTTCGTTGTGTTCCTGTACCAGTGCTAGTATCTGCTCAGTGATTCCCAGTGTACCGACTTGGCCTGCCTGACTACTCTGCATCTTGTCTCCTGCTCCTGTGTACCGACCCGGATTGCCTGACTATTCTTCTCCGCCTGCTCCTGTGTACCGATCCGGCTTGGCTGACGTTCCTGCTCCTGTGTACCGACCCGGCTTGGCTGACGTTCCTGCTCCTGTGTACCGACCCGGCTTGGCTGACGTTCCTGCTCTGTGATTTGACCCGGTTTGGCTGACGTTCCTGCTCTGTGATTTGACCCGGTTTGGCTGACGTTCCTGCTCTGTGATTCGACCCGGCTTGGTTGGCGTTCCTTATCTGACGGCCTATTGTCGCCTTGGCGACATTCTGATTCTACAGGCAATCCAGTCCCCGTGTCTGGTTCAGCAGAGTGTGAGAGTCAGTTTCCGTTACTGCTACGGCAGTGTGCCATTGGCCTAGTCTCTGTTATCGCTCCTGCAGAGTGCAAGTGTCTGTCTCCGTTACTGCTAGGCCAGTGTCTTCCTTTACTGCTCCTGCAGAGTGCAAGTGTCTGTCTCCGTTACTGCTACGGCAGTGTGCCATTGGTCTAGTCTCCATTACTGCTCCTGCAGAGTGCAAGTGTCTGCCTCCGTTACTGCTACGGCAGTGTCCTCCGTTACTGCTCCTGCAGAGTGCAAGTGTCTGCCTCCGTTACTGCTCCAGCAGTGTGTATTTGGTCTAGTCTCCGTTACTGCTCCTGCAGAGTGCAAGTGTCAGTTTCCATTACTGCTACAGCAGTGTTCTGTGTTACTCAATTCCTGATAGTACTCTGGCAGTTCACGTTTGTTCTGCTAATCTGTTCCTGGGCATTACGTATCCTGAAGCTCTCTATATGGAAAGAGCTCTATCACAGGACTCTCAACACATGGGACTGTTTACACTCCTTGGAGACCTTTAACCCATGCAGTGCCTTTGTCCTGGGAATCCAACATATTCTGCTTGACCTGTGTCAGTATAGACTGTTATGGACTTTATGGTTATACTGGACCTGTGTAGGCATATGTATAAGTAACCTGTCATGTGTCTGTATTATTCTGCCTGTATACTACAGGACCTGTGAGGTTTCTTATTTTATTGTGATTTCAATAAAACTGTGTTTTATCCTAAACCAATGTGTCTGTGTGTCGAACAAACCGTTACAGTACGAAAGGGCCATGACCTCAGACAGTAAAGGTGAAGGAAATACACAGAACATCCACTGGAGGATGGATGTACATTAGCAGCGTTAGGACCAGTTGGCACTGGCCATACAAACTATTCTTGAGCGCACGGTGCATCTCGATAAACCAGTTCAGAATCCAGTGGTCCCCCCGGTTTCGACACCGGAGAGTCAGTCCTTGACAGCTGTTGCCTCAGTTAAAGGGTTAACCATTTCTACTCCGTTACCACTCAGATACGATGGCGAACCCACCCTGTGCAGAGGGTTTATTAATCAATTAGAGATATTTTTGGAGTTAACCCCTCACGCTTTTCCTAATGACCACAGTAAGGTCAGGTTCATGATATCACTATTGATGGGAAGAGCCTTGGCATGGGCCAGTCCCTTATGGGGAACTTCAGGGAGTTTGTGCAGACATTTCGGAGAGTATTTGAAGTTCTTGGTAGAGCTGCCTCTGCTGCCAAACAATTGATGGAGATACAACAGGGTAATCGTACTGTGGGCGACTACACTATAGAATTCCGTACATTGGCAGCAAAGGTGGGGTGGAACAACGAGGCACTGGTGGCAGCCTTTGCTCAAGGTCTTGCTGACCATATTAAGGATGAAACAGCAGCTAGAGAATTGCCTAATGATTTGAACGAATACATTGATTACGCCATTCTGATTGATTCTCGTATTCGTGAAAGACTTATGGCTAAAGACCGTAGGCTACAGCCTAGAAACAGTGGGCATAACAGCTTTTTGATCCCTCCCATGCCTCCCTCACCTCCCATGCCTCCTGATCGTAAACAGGAATCCTGTGAACCAATGCAACTAGGGTTCACCAAACTAACTAAGGAGGAATGGGCACACCGCAGGAGGCAGGGATTATGTCTATACTGTTGTAAAGCTGGGCACCTATTACGTACCTGTCCTGTACGTCCGGGAAACGAACGCACCTAGGGTACCTTGGGGGACAGGCCCTAGGTGGTGTTCAGCAGTCCCTAGACCTGATTATGCAGAAACCCACGATCCAGGTGGTATTCCCTTGGGCAGAACACTCTGTGGAGGTTCTGGCTCTGGTTGATTCCGGCGCGGCTGGTTACTTTATGGATAGTTAATTTGCTGCGTTACATAAAATTCCGTTGGTCAGAAGGGAATCTCCCTTAGCCATTGAGGCCATTGATGGCAGACCGTTAGAACCAGCTCAGATCACTATGGAAACGATTCCGCTGTCTATGATTATTGGAGCCCTCCACACGGAGGAACAGCGATTTCAGATAATTCATTCCCCTCACCATGCGGTCATTCTGGGGTTCCCATGGTTACATTTGCATAATCCCCAGTTTGACTGGCAGAGTTGTGAGATCACGTCCTGGTCCAAGTACTGTATGGAGCATTGTGTGACTCATCCAGTTAAGATTTTGTGTACCTCTCCCTCCGTGCCAGCCGAATACCTCCAATTCAGTGACATTTTAGTAAGGGAGAGGCTAGCACATTGCCCCAGCATAGGGCATACAATTGTGCCATTGATTTGCCCCCTGGGGTTGTGCCCCCTAGGGGGCACACGTACCCACTTTCGTGCGATGAAAATCGGGTTATGGAGGAATACATTGATGATGCCCTTAAAAGAGGGATCATTAGACAGTCGACCTCACCTGCTGGTGCTGGTTTCTTTTTTGTGAAAAAAAAGAATGGTGAGTTAAGGCCGTGTATCGATTACCGTGGATTAAATAAACTTAGGTCCAAGAATGCCTACCCCATACCACTCATCACCAAACTATTTGACAGGTTAAAAGGTTCTTACATTTTTACGAAATTAGATCTACGAGCTGCCTATAACCTGATCAGGATAAGAGCTGGGGATGAGTGGAAAACAGCATTTAATACCAGATCTGGGCATTATGAATACCTAGTTATGCCATTTGGCCTCTGTAACACGCCTGCTGTGTTTCAAGAATTTATTAACAATATCCTCCGTGATATGCTACAATCCAGTGTAGTAGTCTATCTTGATGACATACTCATACACTCGGCTAATTTGTCCCAACACATCAAGGATGTGTCCGAGGTCTTGCTTCATTTACGCAAGAATAAGCTATTCTGTAAAATGGAGAAGTGCGAGTTTCACAGGTCCAAAGTGCCTTTTTTGGGTTTCGTGATCTCTAAGGATGGTATTGCTATGGACCAGGAGAAACTCGCAGCAGTCTTACAATGGCCACGACCCAAAGGGTTAAAAGCGATTCAGCGCTTTTTGGGGTTTGCCATTATTACAGGAAGTTTATCCAGAATTTTTCCACTATAGTAAAACCTCTATCTGACCTTACGCACAAGGGTGCTAATCCTTCCCAATGGTCTGATGCAGCTGATCATGTTTTTGAGACACTAAAATCCGCTTTCGCATCCGCTCCTGTACTGTCCCACCCCAGCCCTTCCCTTCCATTCACGTTGGAGGTTGATGCCTCTGAGATTGGGGTAGGGGCAGTACTGTCACAGTGCCCGGTGGCAGGGGGCACTCTCAGACCATGTGGGTTTTTCCTCAAAAAACTGTCTAGTGCCCAGTGTCACTATGAAATTGGCGACAGAGAACTCCTGGCTATTATTCTTGCCTTGAAAGAGTGGCGTCACCTGCTGGAAGGTACCATAACTCCTGTATTGATTCTAACTGACCACAAAAACCTGACATCTCTCAGAGGCTAAGAGATTGTCCTCTCGTCCGGCCAGATGGGCCCTGTTTTTATCCTATTTCAACTTTGTAGTATCCTACTTGCCGGGTTCCAAGAATGTTAGGGCCGATGCCCTGTCTAGACAGTTTGGGCCAGAAATAGAGAAGGATGAGGTCCCCGTACCCATCATTCAGCCTGATCACATCCTGGCCACCCTACGTACTAATATTACTTCGCCACTGGGGGAAGAGATTCTGGCTACCCAGGCTATGGCACCCCCAGAAACCCCAGTGGGCAAGTGCTTTGTGGATGAGCCATTTTGTACCCGTTTGCTCGAGACATACCACTCTTCTAAGGCTGCTGGGCATATTGGGAGGGATCAACTAATATGGTCTCTCTCACAAGTTTTCTGGTGGCCTTCCCTACGGGCCGACTGCTCCGCATTTACCGCAGCCTGTACCACCTGTGCCTGTGCCAAGACCCCTAGACACCTCCCAGTGGGCCTACTCCAACCAGTGCCTAATAGTGAACGTCTTTGGTCCCACGTATCCATTGATTTCCTGGGAGAACTGTGTCTAGGGCTTACTTGTTCATTCTTATGGTGCTTGATAGATTCTTTAAAATGACTCATTTCGTGCCCCTTCCTGGCCTCCCCTCTGCCCAGGAGTTGGCAGTTATCTTTGCTAAAGAGGTGTTCCGGTTGCATGGGGTACCTAGAGTTCTGGTGTCCGACCGTGGGAGACAATTTGTATCCAGATTTTGGAGAGCATTCTGTAACCAGATGGGCATTCAACTATCCTTTTCTTCTGCCTACCATCCCCAGACCAATGGAGCTGCTGAGCGTGCCAATCAGGGATTGGAACAGTTCCTGCGCTGTTTTGTCACCGATCATCATGATAATTGGGCAGACCTGTTGCCGTGGGCAGAGTTCTCATCAACTACGGGTTCCAGCCATGCTTGCTCCCGGACTCATTTCAGTCGCAACAGATTCCGGCTCTGGACGAGCACATCGAGCAACTCCGCTCCACTTGGGCACAGGTTCAGAGGACCCTCAGTCAGTCGTTCCAGCGTCATCAGCGCCACGCTAACCGTAGACGGCTGCCAGCGGTCTCCTTTCAGGTTGAGGACAGGGTATGGCTCTCCTCCAGAAACCTTAAATTGCAAGTTCCATCTAATAAGTTGGCTCCCTGGTTCATTGGTCCCTTCAGGGTGATCCGTAAAATTAACCCTGTTTCGTATGCCTTGGATCTCCCTGTTTCTATGCGCATTCATAATGTGTTCCATGTATCTCTGCTGAAACCTTTGGTATGCAACCGCTACACTACCACTCCTGTGGTTCCCGGTCCGGTGGAGGTTCAGGGTCAGGAGGAGTACGAGGTCCAAAGCATAATCGATTCACACAGATTTAGAGGAAAATTGCAATATTTGGTCCATTGGAAGGGCTATGGCCCTGAGGAAGGTTCCTGGGTTGATGAGAATGACCTTCATGCTCCTAGATTACTGCACAATTTCCACTCTAAATATCCTCAGAAACCAGGTCCCTCTTCCAGGCGAGGGGGTCTTTGAGAGGGGGGTACTATCACGGTGCCCATGTGTCATGGTTTGTTATGACTCTCAGACACAGAGTTAAGATAAAAACACAACTTTATTGAAAAGTTTAATGGGAACCTTTGTGGGTAGCATACACATAGAATATTTAGTGACAATACATAGTAGCATGAGTAGTGGTATACAAAATGTAAGACAGGCTCTACCGGCCTTGCCAATACCGGGTAAGGCAACCTTAGGTGGCACAAGATAGAAAAAGGTTCTACCGGCCTTACCAATATACCGTGCAAGGCAGCCTTCGACTAGTAATTGAGGAAAAGGAGGCTCTACAGGCCTTGCCAATATACCGGGCAAGGCAGCCTGGATACTGGTACAACGAATAGTAACGGCTCTACCAGCACTGCCAATATACCAGGCAAGGCAACCTTGGGACCAAGACAGCAAGTAGTAAGGCTCTACCGACCTTGCCAATACCAGGTAAGGCAACCTTAAGTTGGTACAATGTGAGATAGGTTCTTCCGGCCTTACCAATATACCGGGCAAGGCAGCCTTGGCTACAAGTACTGGATAGCAGCAATGGTGGCCTCAGTGACTGGCTTAAGGTGTAATAGACCAGTCACATGAGATGGACGGACTGAGGCCCTCTGAATAAACAGGATGATATAGGCACCCTTTAATACAGGAGAGAACCAGTACCCGCGTACTGGAGTACACAATCTCTAAAGGTGCTGAGAGAAAAGCAGAAAGCAACCGGTTAATACATGAGCGAACCAGTACCCGCGTACTGGAGTAACAACCACTCTACCAGTACAGCAGGCAGCCGGTTGAACGAGGAGCGAACCAGTACCTGTGTACTGGAGTAACGGAAACTCTACCAGGCTGTCTAGGACTGAGCAGCAACCGGTTATATATGGAGCGAACCATTACCCGCGTACTGGAGTGACAGAATCTCTACCGGTGCTGTCTAGGACTGAACAGCAACCGGTCATGCATGGAGCGAACCAGTACCCGCGTACTGGAGTGACAGAAACTCTACCTGTGCAATGAGCAGCCGGTTATCCAAGGAGCGAACCGGTACCCGCGTACTGGAGTGACAGAATCTCTACCGGTGCTGTCTAGGACCGAACAGCAACCGGTCATGCATGGAGCGAACCAGTACCCGCGTACTGGAGTGACAGAACCTCTACCGGTGCACTGAGCAGCCGGTTCTATACGGAGAAAACCAGTACCCGCTTACTGGAGTGACAGAATCGCTACCGGTGCTGTCTAGGACTGAACAGAAACCGGTCATGCATGGAGCGAACCAGTACCCGCGTACTGGAGTGACAGAACCTCTACCGGTGCAATGAGCAGCCGGTTATATGTGGTGCGAACCAGTTCCTGCGTACTGGAGTGACAGAACCTCTACCGGTGCAACAAGCAACGGTTGTATGTGGAGAGAACCAGTACCCGCGTACTGGAGAGTAACACACAAGTGAATGAAAATGTCACCAGGGCGACTGGAGGAGAGAGACACTCTGCAGGCGAACCAGGAGCAGGAACACAGCCGGTGATGGACAGGAAACAGATCCACAGACAGTCAACCGGATCAGGAACGGCAGCAGGAAACAGCAGCAGGGACAGCAACCCCAACCGGATCAGGAACTGATGCTGGAACCAGGGAAGCTGACAGACAGGAACTCAGGCGATCACAGATGAGCAGGAACAGAGTAACGGCCCAGGAAGCTCAGGATCCCAATGTAGGTGCAGGCAGCATGGAGATAACACGAAAGGGCAACCAAAAGGTGCCCAAGTTCAGTCTAAACAGGCAATACAGGGTGGGCTGAAGGCAGGCAGCCAATGGAGAGCCCCCTTCTGGTAACTGACAAAGAAAGGCAGCAATCACGGGCACCGTGATAGTACCCCACTCTCAAAGACCCCCTCTCCTAGAGAAGGGCCCCGGTTTCTGAGGGTACCTAGAATGGAAAATTCGCAGAAGTTTGGGAGCATGAAGGTCCTTACTGTCTATCCAGGATCGTTGTTCAGGACCATAACCCTTCCAGTGTACCAAATACTGCACTTTTCCTCTAAGTCTGCGGGAATCAATAATACTCTGAACTTCATACTCCTCCTGACCTTCAACCTCTATAGGCCCTGGCACCACAGGGTTGGTAGTATGACGGTTGCATACAAGAGGTTTGAGGAGAGACATATGGAACACATTATGAATACGCATGAAATGAGGAATGTCCAAAGCATATGAGATATTTATTAGACGGGACTTGTAGTTTGAGCAGAGGGGTAACTAGAAACCACCAGGCCCCGGTGCGAAAATTGCCATGGGGCCCCCCTTACAACACCGCCCCCTTACAACTCCGCCCCCTTCTGTAATAACTAGCACAGGAGTTGAGGCATACATATTATTCCACCAAAAACAACTTTATTAGGGTAAAAACAGTTTGTTGCAGACCAACAATAGTTCAAATAAATAAACACATTTCAAAAACGTTTCATCCTTCTTGACCTGAACAATCTGTGGGCAGCACAGTGGCTCAGTGGTTAGCACTGTTGCCTTGCAGAGCTGGGGTCCTGGGTTCAAATCCCACCAAGGACAACATCTGCAATGAGTTTGTATGTTCTCACTGTGTTTGCGTGGGTTTCCTCCGGGTACTCCGGTTTCCTCCCACACTCCAAAAACATACTGATAGGTGAATTTAGATTGTGAGCCCCAATGGGGACATGAATCAATATGAGTGTAAAGCGCTGCGGAATCTGTGTGCGCTATATAAATAAAGGATTATTATTATTAAAATAAACAAAGGCATACATTAATATATTAGGTCTAATATTGGGGTTTAAACAAGTCTTAAAGGGATAGTAACACTTCGTTTTAACTTTATTTTATTTTGTAGGCATTAAAAAAACATGAAGAATGATATAAGTCTTATCTCTCAAACCTTTATGGTTTATGAGATATTCACAAGCAAAGTTCCCCTCCCCGCCCCTTTTTCCTAGTGTAAGCCATCTCTTCTCAGATGTCAGTCTGGTTGTATGACAGTACAGATAACAGAAGGGGACAATCTTCTTTGTATTAAAACAATGAAAGCCCTTCCCCCCCTTGACAAGTTTTTCAGCTTTTTCCATTATCTTAATTGAAGATTGTCCCTCTCTGCAGTCTACCTGGGCATCTCCCTTCTTATCTGGCTGAACAGGGGGGGGGATACTTTGTTTGTGAATATCTCTTAAACCATAAAGGTTTCAGAGATAAGACTTATATCATTCTTCATGTTTTTTTAATGCCTACAAAATAAAATAAAGTTAAAATGAAGTATTACTATCCCTTTAATGTAAAATATTTTCATTCAGTGTTAACTTTGTACATACCGAGATTCTCCACAGCCTCCACTGGTTCAAAATAAAACTAATAACTGCAACTGCAGGATGGATGAATTTTGAACCTGCAGAAAGAAACAGCAATAAATTACAACTTCATGATAAATATAGCATCTCTATTAAACAATTCCTATGTAGTTCAGCCGCACAACATAAGGTACAGGCATATTGTAACAGGATCCTAAGTCCTCAGATTGACTTAGCCTGCTATGCCGGGTCTCTCTCTTGCAGGGGCCGCCAGGGAAGGGT
This sequence comes from Rhinophrynus dorsalis, assembly GCA_037306005.1. Taxonomy (NCBI): domain Eukaryota; kingdom Metazoa; phylum Chordata; class Amphibia; order Anura; family Rhinophrynidae; genus Rhinophrynus; species Rhinophrynus dorsalis. The sequence goes on along the minus strand of CM074720.1, from coordinate 358,357,926 downwards.
GATGTCTCCGGTGCTCCGCTCCAGCTATCCCTGGATGGGGGTCAAAAGAAGACCCTTGATACCACCCCAAACGAATGACACAGCACGCCAGTCAGGTTCCAAAACTGAACTCACTTTATTTTGGCTGAATTCAGCTCTTTTAAGCAGAGTTAATTGCTTCAAGTCAAACAGTTAACAAAAGGGCACAAAACATTCTATAATTAAATTAACATGATTAAATTTAGCAACAATGGGCACACAATGTCACAAAGGGCTGAACTTCATGGATAAGGGGCAGGGGTAAACATGAGAACAATGGAAGCCCAGACTCTGTGGAGCCTCTGCACTTTGGCTGCTTCTTACAGCCAGCCAATGAGCTAATGAGCTACCAGTTCAATTGGCCAATCAGAACAGGGCCTACTTTTCTCCATTCTATCTCAATGGCGTCCCTTTAACTCCTGGGAGCCAATGACAATGCGAGCGACCGGTAGAAGGGCCGCTTTCGTGAAAGTCAGATCTTTTTGGTGAACCAAGTGAACTTCCATAGTAACGGCCTAGGGTCCGTTACACATATGTTATATGCAATTTATCCAGAAAATTGTCTTCAAGGGATAGTAATGTCCATTTAAAAAAGTTGCTCGCTAAGTCTTTATATTAAAAATAACATAATAACATAATCTGTTAAGTGTTAGTCCTTACTTGTGTAGTTCAAAAGTTGAGAAAGATACACCACCGCTTCTGGCCACCTCCCTCTGAATCTCAAATCAGGTCATGCGACTTGATGGCTGCAGCCAGCGAGGGACAAACTTCATTATGTATGCAGAGAAATCCTGCCTCCTTTGACGAAGGAGAGCAGGATTTCCTTTTGCTTACTGAAGTTTGTCACTCGCTGCAGCCATCCAGACCAGACTGTAGCTTCAGTGTAACGTGGCCAGAAGGAGTGGGCGGTCTTTATCTATTCATAACTGTCAAACTACACAAAAGGACTTACATATACTTTCTAGAGGCATCTGAGAAATATCCTGAGGAATATGTAATGATGCATTTAAGATAAGGACATACATATCTGGATTTAACGATTCAGACCAAAGATTGGTTTAGCGGCTACAGGTGAAGTAGACAGAACATTTCCAGGAGGCAAATACCACAAAGGCCAGGCAACCACTGCTTGGGAAGCCAATTACACACCTAGGGCTGGATTCAGATGCAGGAGATAAATGTTACCTCCAGTTTTATAAAACATTCTTATTGAAGTCTATGGTGAAACAGAGAAAAGTAGAGGTAACAGCACATGCCTATGAATCCAGCCCCTAGAGTGCTGGAGACATTAGGTGGGAGCAGCAAAGAGAGCTGCCTGCCTTTACTGCAAACACTTATGATGTTTCAGCATCACACCCAGAAGCACAATTTTACAAAGCTACTGCGAATTGTTAATAAAAATGTTTAAAAAAATTAACTTACTTAAGTCTTCCATAACGGGGAATCTGATTCAGGAAACAAGATTGCAAGACAAACAACGGTAACTTCAAACTTGGGGCATTCAAACTCTGTAACGTTCAATTCTTCATTAATGAAAACTTTCAAGAAAAATTCAGGGCACAAAGAAGACAGATCTGTAAAATGTAAATAAAAAAAACACAAACATGCATTAGCACTTTTCAAAACCTATACAGCAAAATAGAAAGAATTAATTTTTAAAAAAAATTGGTTAGTTAAACTCAAAACCATGCCACAAAAAAAACATGTGTTAGAATATGGCCGAACTCATGGCCGAACTCATGACTTACGCATTCCCATTAAAATGGACGACAGCGTGCTTTCATTTCAGCAAAGTTGTCCACAATGGTTTCAATGTTAAGTTTTCTAGCTCTCTCATTTTCAATACTTAACAAAGCTAGACCAGAAAGTCTTTGTTGTGACATGGTTCTTCTCAAATCATTTTTGATTAATTTTAATTTAGAAAATGACCTTTCTGCACTGGCAACTGTAACGGGAATGGTGAGGAAAAGCAGCAACGCTATGCATACATCTTGAGGAGTAAACGACAAGGCACAGTTTTCAACTAATAGTAGATGAGAAAGGTCCTTCACCGTTGAGCATCTGCGAATCTCTTCCAGAAATGTTGAACGGAATCTCAGAAGTTGTTCTGGGAAAGCTGGTGATAAGTCCTCTTTGTAACATTCCTGTAGCTGTGATGCAGCTTCGAACAAATCATCATCAGTTTCAGAAGAAAGTATTGTAGGCTGAATTAAATTGAACCGATGCATGACATTGCTCATTCCAGCAAATCTGTTAGAGAGTTGGTTGATGACAATGTCTAAACACCTATTAAACACAGTAGTTTTAAAGCGTTGCTCAGGATCCTGCAATCTTTCATCTACTGAAAGTTCATCAAAGTGCCGTTTCACTTTTCGTGCTCTCTTATTTTCAAACAGAGTTTGGATGCCCCACTTTTCTGCCAGTTCTATAGAGGTCTGTTTTGCTTCATCAAAATTATCCCTATATTTTGAAAGTGTTTTGGCTGCATTTTGTATTAGACATGCTGCACTGGATAAATCCAGATTTCTTGACTGCAACAATTTAGAGACTACATTTATGACATCCAGAATCTTGCTTTGCAGGACTATGAGAAAAACAAATTGAAAAGACTCTATTTTGGTTTTAAGGCTAGCAGCATCATCTCTTTCTTTAGGCTTAGTTGACATAAGGCTTATTTTTGCTAAAGCTTTCATAATGTCTACAAAACGAAAACGTAGAGCAAGAAGTGAATCATGGCGAGATGACCACCGGGTGGGGCAAAGTCTTTTCAGTGTAAGTGAGGACTCCATAGAGAATGATGACAGAATGTCCCATCTGTGTATGCTTTCCCCAAAAAAGACATACAATGTCTGCACCACTTCGAAAAAACTAGAAATTTCCAGTATGTTTGCAACAGCATCCTGAAGTACCAGGTTCAGATTGTGAGCTGCACAATGTACATAAAGGGCATTTTTTTTCCCTCCATGCAATTCGAGCCTGCACACCAGAATACACACCACTCATTGTTGCTGTGCCATCATACCCCTGACCGTGACATTTTGTTATATGGAGACGTTGCGCTCTAAGCAAGCAACAATGTCACGTTCAAGGCCTGTAGCACTCTGGTCCTCAACGGCATGAAACACCAGGAAAACCTCTTTTATCTCAACACTAGTTGCTCTCTGGTTTTCATCTCTTTCCACAGAGACATATCTAAATATCTGACTCATTTGATCAGCTTTTGATATGTCCTGTGTAGTATCCATTATAATAGAAAAAACTGTGCCTCTTTTATTTCCAATACAATGATGTCTTGGACCTGATTTGAAAGTATGTCTATAATTTCGTTTTGTATTTTAGGACTCAAGTACTTGACTGATTTTTGTGGTAACTGGAGGAGCTGCTTTAGAACAGGGTCGTACTCTGCGAGCAGCTCTATAATTGAGAGAAAATTCCCATTGTTAATCTCTCCCAATTTCTCTCTATGACCACGGAATGCAAGATTAGCCATCGACATTTTCAATGTTACATTAACAATTCGATGTAATACTTGCCTCCAGTAGTTTTTTTCCTGCCTAATTTGCTTTTCGCTGTCCTCATCGATTGTTTTGTTTTTCCTCCACTGTTCATAGACTACACATGCTTCTATATGAGCTTGGGAAGACTCATGAATTTGTATTCTTGCAGAAAGCCTTTGCCATTTCTGGATTCCTTTTGCCCATGCAGGTTCAAATCCTTGCTTTTTACGGTCCCCAAACAGCCAGCATGGTTCACAGTATGCAGCATTCATTTTAGGATTCACAGTATGCAGCATTCATTTTAGGTGAATAGCATAGCCAAATCAAAGGGATCTTAAGTCCTGTTTTTGTAACTCGCTCATAATAGCTTTCAGAGAAGCACCTTCTCTCTCTATCTCGGGGAAAAGGTCCTGGAGGTCTGCATGGGCCATAGGCTATTCTAAATTTTTTAACATTTGCATCCATTATTGTGATAGGGTAATGTCCCCTATCAGTAACATGTTTCTCTCCCAGAACACTATTTGCTATAGCACCAGTGATGGAAGGCTCTGTAGAGATCAACAATTCCAAGTCATCACTTGATGTGGTGGTGCTCTCTGTTGACTGCTCTACTTCTTTACTCTGTAGACTTGTGCTGCTGCATTCATCGGGATTATCGTCTACCACTACATGGGGAGAACCAACATCAACAACACTTTCCACAGACTGTTCACTTTCAGGAGGAACACCAGAAGTTGTTTGAGTGGAAAAGTAGCTGCTTATTTTTGGAAGTTTCTCAGTTCTCAAATTCTCTTCCCTCTTTTGTTTACTTTTCTGAGCACAGCTCTTATGTTGATAGGATGACATACTTGGAAAAAGTAGTTTTCCTTTAAATAAAAAAAAGTTTTTTTTTGTTTTTTTTAAAAAAGAAACTATGTAAAATGTGTGACCCCTAGCCCAAGGAACACATATTTACACACACACACACACATATATATATATATATCTATATATATATATATATATATATATATATCTTTATCAGCATTCACATCTTAGTTTATTCATGTCACCCAGGCATGTACTCTAAGGCATCTACTCTAACAAAAAAAGGTGTGCTCCTTCATAGATACAAATTGTATGAAAGATATATACTTAAAGGGATAGTAATGTTTCATAGTAAAAGCAGCTCCAATTAATCATCATAGTATTTGGACCTTGGAGAGTGTTATTTCAATTGTCAGAGTTGTAGTTCAGGAGTAATTCAATGACAAAGTATCCCCCTCCCGCCCCTTTTACTGATGTAACACTGCTCAGCCAGAGCAGAAGGGAGGTGCCCAGGTAGATTGCAGAGAAGGACAATCTTCAATTAAGATAAGGGAAAAATCTGAAAAGCTTGTCAAGGGGGGCAGAGTTTTCATTGTTCTCATAGGAAGAAGATTTTCCCCTTCTGTTATCTGTCTGGTCTATGGACTGGATTCCACATCTGAGAAGAGATGGCTTACACTAGGTAAAAGGGACGGGAGGGGAAACTGCTTGTGAATATCTCTCAAACCATAAAGGTTTGAGAGATAAGACTTATATTGTTCATGTTTTTTAATGCCTACAAAATAAAACAAGGATAAAACGAAGTATTACTATCCCTTTAATACCACAGTGAGTCAGCAATAGGCACCAGTTTCCTGGTATTTCTCAAACCCAGTTTTATCTAGAATCATCAGAGTTAGGAGTCGGCAATGAGTATTAATAACTCCCTGCCTCCTGGGATTTGTGAAGCCCTGGCCATACTAAAAAGCTTCCCACAGTACCATATACATAATAAAAGCTTTTTATCAAATGTATAACTTGCATTATGGCATAGTAATGCATAACTTTCCAGTGTGCCACACATGTATATATAGTGTACATTTACTGTACTATATGCATATACACATTCCCACAATACCATACATACACATTTAAATTCACTTACTGTTAATGGCAGTCTGGCAGAGACCCAGCTCTTCCTCATACATTCAGTGCCAGACATATGTACAGACTTCCCCAGTGTCATGCATTCATACAGATATTCCCACCTCAGTGCCATATACACCAATACAGATTCCCCCAGTGCCATGCAGATTCCCCCCTACACAATGCCACATGTATCAATACATATCAACCCAGTGCAATGCTATATGTGACATTATACTGGTGTAGACTGTATTGATATATATGTATCAATACATATTCCCCCAGAAAAAAGCCACATATCAATACAAAGCACCCCAGTGCACTGCTATATGTGGCATTGCATGGGGAGAAATTGTATTGATATATGCAATACAGATACCCATCTCCACCACAGTAGCCATCACCATCATGGTGATGGCTAATTAGACACCACATTAATCACCACATTGCTAATGATTAGCCATTAATCACATTAGCCATCACATTAATCCATCACATTAGCCATCGATTAGCCATTAATCACCACATTAGCCAATGTGATGGATAATGATTAACCATTAATCACATTAGCCATTACATTAATCACCACATTGCTAATGATTAGCCATTAATCACCACATTAGCCAATGTGATGGATAATGATTAACCATTAGCTACCATCAGCCCCACAGGAAACCAGCCCCACCAGCCCCCACAGGAAACCAGCCCCCCACATGAAATTAGCCACACCAGCCCCCCACAGGAAACCAGCCCCCACATGAAATTAGCCACACCAGCCCCCCACATGAAATTAGCCACATCAGCCCCCCACATGAAATTAGCCACATCAGCCCTCACATCAGCCCCCACATGAAATTAGCCACATCAGCCCCCCCAAATGAAATTAGCCACATCAGCCCCCCACATGAAATTAGCCACATCAGCCATCACATCAGCCCTCACATGAAATTAGCCACATCGGTCCCCACATGAAATTAGCCACATCGGCCCCCACATGAAATTAGCCACATCAGCCCCTACATGAAATTAGCCACATGAGCCCCCTAAGCCATCGGTCCCCCCCCCAACTAGCCATCCACACCACTAGGTAGCAGGCCCCCACATTGTAGTTGTAGCCACCTCCAATCCACACCACTAGGCCCCCACATCCACCTCCACTCCAGTCCACACCACTAGGCCCCCACATCCACCTCCACTCCAGACCACTAGGCCCCCAAATCCACCTCCATTCCAGTCCACACCACTAGGCCCCCACATCCACCTCCACTCCAGACCACTAGGCCCCCAAATCCACCTCCATTCCAGTCCACACCACTAGGCCCCCACATCCACCTCCACTCCAGTCCACACCACTAGGCCCCCACATCCACCTCCACTCCAGACCACTAGGCCCCCAAATCCACCTCCACTCTAGACCACTATGCGCCCACATCCACCTCCACTCCAGTCCACACCACTAGGCCCCCACATTGTGCCCTGTGCCCATCTCCACACTAGGGCCCCCACATTGTATCCATATGATATCATCATGTCTCACAGAAAATGCGGCTGGTTTTTCTGTTTCTCCTCTCTCCGCTCTCGCGCTCTCTCTCTCTCTCTTTCGTCCTCTCCGGCAGTCTCCACTCTCCTCTTGACGCGCCTCCTCCGAGCCCAGCTTCTAAAATGGTGCCGGCCGGAAGAACAGAGCTTATTATAGGCTGAATTTGCGCGCTTCATCTTGCGCATGCGCACAACGCCTTCACCGCACTTCAACCTGGCTGCGCATGTGTGTACCAGCGCAGCCAGTTTTATTGCCAAAAAGAGGAAGTATGTGGTCCACTGGTCCCAGGGGTGGCCAGGCCCCCTGGAGTGATGGGTCTGGTCGCAGTTGCGTCTGCTGCGACCACGGTAATTACGCCACTGAGTTTGAGGTTTCTGGAGGAAAGCCACACTCTGTCCCCAACCTGGAAGGAAACCGCTGGTAGCCGTCTACGATTAGCATGGCGCTGATGGTGCTGGAAGGACTGACCAAGTGCCCTCTGAACCTGTGCCCATGTAGAGCGGTTATATATGGAGCAAACCAGTACCCGCGTACTGGAGTGACAGAATCTCTACCAGTGCTGTCTAGGACCGAACAGCAACCGGTCATGCATGGAGCGAACCAGTACCCGCATACTGGAGTGACAGAACCTCTCCCGGTGCACTGAGAAGCCGGTTCTACATGGAGAAAACCAGTACCCGCGTACTGGAGTGACAGAATCTCTATCGGTGCTGTCTAGGACTGAACAGCAACTGGTCATGCATGGAGCGAACCAGTACCCGCGTACTGGAGTGACAGAACCTCTACCGGTGCAATGAGCAGCGGGTTATATGTGGAGTGAACCAGTACCCGCTTACTGGAGTGACAGAACCTCTACCGGTGCAACAAGCAACCGGTTGTATGTGGAGTGAACCAGTACCCGCGTACTGGAGAGTAACACACAAGTGAATGAAAACGTCGCCAGGGCGACTGGAAGAGAGAGACACTCTGCAGGCGATCCAGGAGCAGGAACACAGTCGGTGATGGACAGGAAACAGATCTATAGGCAGTCAACCAGATCAGGAACGGCAGCAGGAAACAGCAGCAGGGACAGCAACCCCAACCGGATCAAGAACGGATGCTGGAACCAGGGAAGCTGACAGACAGGAACTTAGGCGATCACAGACGAGCAGGAACAGAGTAATGGCCCAGGAAGCTCAGGATCCCAATGCAGGTGCAGACAGCATGGAGACAACACGAAAGGGCAACCAAAGGGTGCCCAAGCTCAGTCTAAATAGGCAATACAGGGCGGGCTGAAGGCAGGCAGCCAATGGAGATCCCCCTTCTGGTAACTGACAAAGAAAGGTAGCAATCACGGGCACCGTGATACTGTGCTCCCCTTGTTATTGTTTTCCTGTCAGTCTACACTGTGTGTGCTCCCATTGGCTGTCCTGTGTTTGTCCCGCCCAGTATGTCCTTTATATACTGGGCTCCAGCACCCATCCGGTGCCCTTTCGTGGTGTTCCTGTACCAGTGCTAATATCTGCTCAGTGATTTCCAGTGTACCGACTTGGCCTGCCTAACTACTCTGCATCTTGTCTCCTGCTCCTGTGTACTGACCCGGATTGCCTGACTATTCTTCTGCTTCTGCTCCTGTGTACTGACCCGGCTTGGCTGACGTTCCTGCTTCTGTGTACCGACCAGGCTTGGCTGACGTTCCTGCTCCGTGATTTGACCCGGTTTGGCTGACATTCCTGCTCCGTGATTCGACCTGGCTTGGTTGGCGTTCCTGATCTGACGGCCTATTGTCGCCTTGGCGACATTCTGATTCTACAGGCAATCCAGTCCCCGTGTCTGGTTCAGCAGAATTCGAGAGTCAGTTTCCGTTACTGCTACGGCAGTGTGCCATTGGCCTAGTCTCCGTTATCGCTCCTGCAGAGTGCAAGTGTCTGTCTCCGTTACCGCTATGGCAGTGTCCTCCATTACTGCTCCCGCAGAGTGCAAGTGTCTGTCTCCATTACTGCTATGGCAGTGTGCCATTGGTCTAGTCTCCGTTACTGCTCCTGCAGAGTGCAAGTGTCTGCCTCCGTTACTGCTATGGCAGTGTTCTCCATTACTGCTCCTGCAGAGTGCAAGTGTCTGCCTCCGTTACTGCTCCAGCAGTGTGCCATTGGTCTAGTCTCCGTTACTGCTCCTGCAGAGTGCAAGTGTCTGCCTCCTTTACTGCTACGGTAGAGTGCCATTGGTCTAGTCTCCGTTACTGCTCCTGCAGAGTGCAAGTGCCTGCCTCCGTTAGTGCTACGGCAGTATGCCATTGGCCTAGTCTCCGTTACTGCTCCTGCAGCGTGCAAGTTTCTGCCTCCGTTACTTCTACGGCAGTGTGCCATTGGTCTAGTCTCCGTTACTGCTCCTGCAGAGTGCAAGTGTCTGCCTCCGTTACTGCTACGGCAGTGTTCTCCATTACTGCTCCTGCAGAGTGCAAGTGTCTGCCTCCGTTACTGCTCCAGCAGTGTGCCATTGGTCTAGTCTCCGTTACTGCTCCTGCAGAGTGCAAGTGTCTGCCTCCTTTACTGCTACGGTAGAGTGCCATTGGTCTAGTCTCCGTTACTGCTCCTGCAGAGTGCAAGTGCCTGCCTCCGTTAGTGCTACGGCAGTATGCCATTGGCCTAGTCTCCGTTACTGCTCCTGCAGCGTGCAAGTTTCTGCCTCCGTTACTTCTACGGCAGTGTGCCATTGGCCTAGTCTCCGTTACTGCTGCTGCAGAGTGCAAGTGGCTGCCTCCGTTACTGCTACGGCAGTGTGTCTTTGGCCTAGTCTCTGTTACTGCTCCTGCAGAGTGCAAGTGTCTGCCTCCGTTACTGCTCCGGCAGTGTGTCTTTGGTCTAGTCTCCGTTACTGCTCCTGCAGAGTGCAAGTGCCTGCCTCCGTTAGTGCTACGGCAGTGTTCTACATTACTCAATTCCTGTTAGTACTCTGGCAGTTCACGTTTGTTCTGCTAACCTGTTCCTGGGCGTTACATATCCTGAAGCTTTCTATATGGAAAGAGCTCTATCACAGAACTCTCAACACATGGAACTGTTTACACTCCTTGGAGACCTTTAACCCATGCAGTGCCTTTGTCCTGGGAATCCAACATATTCTGCCTGACCTGTGTCAGTATAGACTGTTATGGACTTTATGGTTATACTGGACCTGTGTAGGCATATGTATAAGTAACCTGTTTGTGTCTGTATTAGTCTGCATGTATACTACAGGACCTGTGAGGTTTCTTATTTTATTGTGATTTCAATAAAACTGTGTTTTATCCTAAACCACTGTGTCTGTGTGTCGAACAAACCATTACAGTAACAGATAGTGTATACTGAAGATCATGCTACTGTATTGTTAACCAGCAACAGGTGATTCTCTAGATGTGGTGTCAGGTATATTAAGTAGCCTACAAACCACTGTATTTCTTGATATACAGACAGTCATAATACTTATACCTAGGACCTCCTATAATAAATATAGGATCAGCTTCACATATCTAAATAATTATATATTAATTCAATTAAGTAAATAAATAAATCAAAGATCCATCTGCTGTGGGGTGGGGAGCTTTGTCTATCTGGCCTGAAAATGAGGTATTTTTCACTTGTCTTTGAAACTGTAGAAAGGAGAGGGAGACCGGGGAATTAAAATATATAAATACAAAACTTAACAAAATAGGGATTAATAAGAAAGCTCATCTAGGATGTAGAGAATGGATAATGCATTAGACTTTAATACAACATTAGTTCCATAATGAAGTTTCCCCTTTAAGGCCAAATGATCAGAACCACATTTTTAACAAGTGTAGGAGTACTGGGGCTAACCATTTGCACTATAGGGGAGAACTAAAAATTCTCATTTTTTTAAATGGGGATTTTAACCTCTTGAATGCTAGAGATGTTGCCAACATTAGTTCCCTAATGAAGTTTCCCCTTTAAGGCCAAATGATCAGAACCACATTTTTAACAAGTGTAGGAGTACTGGGGCTAACCATTTGCACTATAGGGGAGAACTAAAAATTCTCATTTTTTTTAAATGGGGAATTTAACCTCTTGAATGCTAGAGATGTTGCCAACATATTGCTTCGTATTGCCATGCTTTCTCTATGCCTTCAATAGTTTCACCATGTTGCACCCACTCCACAGCCGATTATGCTACTAAAAACCTGCAAGATACAAGTCAAACTCCCATTCCAAACACATGAAGGAAAGGCTACACCTTGCATGGACAACGTGGAAAGTACATAACATACTTTTTGTATACACCAAAGACACTGTAACCACCATCCCAAACACCTTGTCATGGTTTGGCTGATCTGGTCTAACACTCTGCTGTTGATTACTGCTGCCTTTCCTTCCCTGTGTCAGCTGAGGATTAATGAACTGCATTGACCTCTCCGTTTCCATGGTTACTCACCTGACTGTTATCAGCCAACCCCTTCCAGGCTATTTAAAGCAGCTAGGCTCACTTCCTGTTTGCCATTGTGTTTGCTTCTGGCTGCAAATGCATTCTCCTGAGTCCCTGATTATCCGTGCATGACCTGGCTTCCTCTGACGTCCCTCCCGACTCCTGGCTTGTTCCTGACATTGCTGATATCTGTATTCCTGACCCCAGCTTCTCTGAGTACCTGCATTGGTTCCTGACCCCGGCTTGTCTTTTGGTTTACGCTCCTGGATCACGATTATGCTTTGTTTGCTTTGGTTATTTTAATAAAGGTGTTTTGCATGTTACATTTTTGTGTCTGGATCCTGGTTCCTAACATTACACAAGGCCATGAACCCAGAAGGAACAGGTAATCCACCAAACATTTTTACCTGGGTGGGCTAGGTAGACCAGCTCATGGACCAGTTTACGTTAGCCCTCCAGACCTTGTTGCTTTGTACTGCGCATCTGGCTCCACCACCTCAGCAACTCTCGGAGCAGCCTGCCCCTATAGCTGCTGCCACTCCTGCTCCGGCTGCCACAGGTGATTCAAATGTTGCTAAAGGCATGCTTCCACAGTATTATGGGGGTGACCCTAACCAGTGCAGAGGTTTCCTGAACCAGGTCGGTATCTATCTAGAGATGGTACCACAGGCATTCCCGTCTGATAGGAGTAAGGTGGGCCTCGTGATTTCCTTACTCTCTGACAGGGCCTTGGCATGAGCTAATCCCCTTTGGGAGACCCAGAAACCTATAGTATACAATTACTCTGAGTTTGTGGCATCCTTTAAAAGGGTATTTGATATACCAGTCTGCTCCACTTCAGCTGCCAAGCAACTAATGTCCATCCGGAAGGAAACAAATACGGTTTAGGATTATGCCATAGGGTTTCGTACCCTAGCAGCCAAGTTTGGTTGGAATAATGAGGCTCTTGTGGCTGCTTTCTCTAATAGGCTCTCGCATACGGTTAAAGACGAATTTGCAGCCCAGGACCCTGGGAGGAACTGGTCTCATAATGCATCCTGATTGACTACCGAATCCATGAGAGACCTTCCTTCATAGAGCGCCTGTGGAGGCATCCCATCCATTTAGCCCCATGCTTTTTGTCCCCACCCGTGCCTCCCTCTCCTACCGCGCCTCCTAGTTTCAAGACCTCAGGCAATGTGCAGCCCATGCAGCTTGGGTTCACTCGCCTTTCGGTTGCGGAAAGGGCCTTTAGGAGGAGGGAGGGCCTGTGCCTTTACTGTGGTAAGGCATGGCACCTACTGTGAACTTGCCCCACTCATCTGGGAAATGCCCACACCTAAGACTCTATAAGGGACAGAACTTAGGTGGCATCTCGGCTTCACCAGCTATGCGTAAGGATAAATCACTAGTTTCCGTAGGGCTCTCCTGGGCCAAGATTTTCATTAGTACAGAGGCACTCATTGACTCCAGAGCAGCGGGCCTCTTTATTGACAGTGCCATCGATCAGAAGCACTCCATCCCATTGCAGCTCAGTACCATGCCACTTGCCATTTTGGCGATTGATGGCAGACCCCTATCTTACAATTACAGGTGATCCACTCTCCACACTATCCTGTGGTCCTGGGTTATCCATGGTTGCACAAACATAATCCCATGTTCGATTGGGTAAGGGCCGAAGTCATGGCATGGTCGCCCAGTTGTTCCAAGACATGCCTAGTGAATGTGGTGAAGGTACTAACTACATCTACGGTCTCTTCAGTGACTGAAGAGTACCAAGAGTTCGGAGATGTATTCGAAGGGCCGGGCTGGTGAGCTCCCACCTCATCGCCCATACGATTGTACCACTGAGCTGCAACCTGGCGCCATACCTCCTCAAAGTCAAGTCTACCCTCTTCCTGTCACGTAGAATAAGGCCATGGAGGAGTATGTTGCAGATGCACTGTCCCGGGGGTTCATCCACAAGTCCTTCACTCCCATTGGGGCCAAATTCTTCTTCGTGAAGAAGAAGAGTAGAAAACTGAGACACTGTATCGATTACAGGGGACTCAACAGTATCACAGTTAAAAATGCCTACCCAATTCCACTTATTACCCAGCTATTCAATCAATTGAAAGGGTTCAAGGTGTTTACTAAGCTCAACCTGTGGGGGCGTATAATTTGGTAAGGATAAAGGAGGGCCACGAATGGAAAACCATGTTTAACACCAGAAGGGGGCATTACGAATACCTGGTAATGCCCTTCAGTCTCTGCAGTGCTCCCGTGGTTTTCCTAAATTATGCCATCAGGAACATACTCCAACAATGCGTGGTGGTATACTTAAACGACATTCTGATCCATTCTGTCTCCATGGAAAGCTACCATGCAGATGTAGCCCGAGTTCTGTAAAGATTAAGAGAAAATAATCTATTTTGCAAATTAGAGAAGTGAGTTCCACTGCAAACAGGTCACCTTCTTGGGGTACGTAATTTCAGAGGTTGGTTTCCCTACGGACCCTGAGAAACTCTCGGCTGTTCTCGAGTGTCAGCGACCAGTAGGTCTCTGCTCTCTTCAACGTTTCCTGGAGTTCGCTAATTACTACAGCAAATTTAGTCACAATTTTTCCTCTATTGTAAAACCCCTTACCGACATGACCATAAAAGATGGTAACTCCACTCACTGGTCCCTGGAAGCCATCAAAGCATTTGAGTCTTTAAAAGCTGCTTTTGCTGCAGCACCCATTTTGGCACATCCAAAACCCGAGCTTCCATTCTTACTTGAGGTTGAGGCCAAGCGCTTGACCCCAAGGCAGGCCCGATGGGCCTTATTTTTGTCTCATTTTAATTATGTGGTCTCATACCTCCTGGGTACCAAAAATATCCGGGCTGATGCCCTATCTAGAAATTTCTCGGGTGCTAAGGAGGAGAGCCCTCCTAGTCCTATTATCCCTCCGGACTGAGTACTGGTCACCATACATACCAACATAACATCTCCCCTCGGGGAGAGAATATGGGCCGCCCAAGTAGATGCACCTACTGAGACTCCCTCTGGGTGCTGTTTCTTACCTGTTAGCCCCCGTACCAAGGTACTTTCAACCTACCATAATACTAAGTCAGATTGGTATCCCGGAAAAAAACAGCTTCTCTGGACGGTTTCCCATCTCTTCTGGTGGCCAGAACTTAACAGAGATATTGCTGCCTTTGTCATTGCCTGTCCAGTCTGCGTGCAGACCAAATCACCCCATCACCTTCCAGTGAGCCTTCTGCAACCCATACCTAATGGACTTCATAGTCGACTTCCCTCTGTCCAACGGTAACACAGTCATCCTCATGGTTGTCGACCCATTTTCTAAGATGATCCACTGCATTCAATTCAAAAATCTACATGGGGTTCCCAAAGTAATAATTTCTGACTGGGGTAGCCAGTTTGTCTCGAGATTCTGGAGGGCCTTCTGTGCGCAGCTAGGTATACAACTCTCCTTCTCCTCAGCCTGCCACCTGCAATCGAATGGGGCTGCGGAAAGGGCTAATCAGGCCTTGGAGCAATTTCTGCGATGCTATATCTAAGACCATCAGAATAAGTGGTTGGACCTGCTACCTTGGGCAGAGTCTGCTCATAACAATGCAGTCTCGGCTTCTACCTGGCTCTCTCCATTCATGGTGAATTATGGTTATCAACCCTCCATGATTCCTGATTTGTTCGCTCCCCAGGGGATTCCGGCACTGGAGGATCATCTCCAACATGATCTGTTAAACATGGGTGCAGGTCCACGAGGCACTACAATGCTCACAACAATCCCAGGAGTTCAGGCCAATCATAAACGCCTACCTGTACCCTCCTACCAGGTCCGGAAGAGTGTCTGGTTGTCCTCAAGAAATCTCCACCTCAGAGTGCCCTGTCAGAAACTGAATCCCCATTATGCGGGGCCTTTCCGTATCCTTCGATATGTGAACCCTGCAGCCTATGGCCTAGACGTCTCCCCCAATATGCGGATACACAATGTGTTCCATGTCTCACTGCTGAAACCCCTGGTATGTAATCGTTTTACTACGGTCACTCCTTGACCCCATTAAGTGTTTGTTGACGGCCAGGAGGAGTTCGATGTCTACTCCATAGTCGACTCTCGTAGGTTCCGAGGGAGTCTTCAATATTTGGTCCATTGGATGGGGCACTATCCAGAGGAGCGCTCGTGGGTTCCAGCCTCGGACATGCATGCCCCCGCTCTCCTCCATGCTTTCCATGCACGCTTTCCCCTCAAAGCTGGTCCTGCCCTGCGGTAGGGGGTTCGTTGAGGGGGGTACTGTCATGGTTTGGCTGATCTAGTCTAACACTCTGCTGTTGATTACTGCTGCCTTTCCTTCCCTGTGTCAGGCTGAGTCATCTGAGGATTAATGAACTGCCTTGACCTCTCTGTTTCCATGGTTACTCACCTGACTTATCAGCCAACCCCTTCCAGGCTATTTAAAGCAGCTAGGCTCACTTCCTGTTTGCCCTTGTGTTTGCTTCTGGCTGCAAGTGCATTCTCCGGAGTTCCTGATTATCCATGCATGACCTGGCTTCCTCTGACATCCCTTCTGGCTCCTGACTCCTAGCTTGTTCCTGACATCTCTGATCTCTGTATTCCTGACCTAGGCTTGTCTGAGTACCTGCATTGGTTCCTGACCCCGGCTTGTCTCTTGGTTTACACTCCTGGATCATGATTTTGCTTTGTTTGCTTTGGTTATTTTAATAAAGGTGTTTTGCATTTTACATTTTTATGTCTGGCTCTTGGTCCCTAACATACCTACGAACAAAACACTATTTATTTTCTGTTATACAGTGTGAGTGATGGAGTGTGAGAGACTGTTTGGTGGAGCGAGCGAGACTGAGTGTAAATGGGAGCAACTGAGTGCACGTGGGGTGTGCGACACAGAGTAGGGAGGGAGGGAGTGAGGGAGACACAGAGTAGGGAGGGAGGGAGTGTCTACCTAATCAAGTTAGGTTATGTGTCAGTGGGAGTGTCTGAGTGTGGTGTGTGAGAGTGAGTGTGGGGGAGGTGGATTAGGGAGACATGGAATAGGATAGATGTCAGGAAGAGGAGCGAATGGATGGGGTGCTGGGGGAGCGATGGTGTGAGGAGCAGAACCACAGGAAAGGGAGCGGGAGGCCTGCTCAGGTAGGTAGGAGGAGTTGGAGAGCAAGGCCCAGGGGGAGAGCAAGTTGGGGTGAAGGCATTGCAATAAAGCAAGGCACACAAGAGAGTGGGGAGAGGTTCCAGGAGCACCATGCCAGAGGTGGTTGTGGAGGCAAAGGAGGAGGACAAGCAGTAGTGTGATGAGACTGATGCTGAAAACAAGTGGACCCAAATTCTCCTATGCTGAGAAGTTGGCCATAATCCAAAACATCCTGCAGCATGAGGATATCCTGTCCAAGGTTTAAAGGGGCAAGGGTGTGAAGAGAGTAAGGAGACAGATCCAGGAGGTTGTCAACAATGTTTTTACAGTCCACCCAATACCAAGGCCATACAGAAATGTTGAGCCTACCACAAGAACGCAGTCAAGAGGAAAATGGGCATAGACCCCCCAACCCATGTTACCTTCAGCATGAGGTAGGAGATGCTACACCACTGACTAAGTACCACCACTATCGCCAGTATTCTAGTAGGAATGGACTCAAACTGAAGCTCTGGATTAAGTGAACAGTTGGACATCCCAGCATTGGAAAAAGTGTTTTTGTGTTTACATCCTAACCTGCAGTAAGAAGGTTAAAGGGTTAAAGTTTAAAAGGTTGTGCTTTTCTCTGGGAGTGTGTGTAATTAATTAAGGGAGGGGTTTGTGATCAATCCCCTGTGTAGGCCTGTATAAATCTAGGTACAGGACTCACAGAGCTTGCTCACAAATAGAGTGTGCTCTTTCCTAAGTGCTCTGAAATAAGTGTACAGTTTGTGAAACACAGCAGTTGGTGAAACAGAGGAGTTAGTGCAACACAGGTAAATTGATTGCTTACATTTTAGGAACTCACATTTGCAACATACATGATGAGCAAGTTTGGAGATCTCACTCAGTGCACATCATGCCATATGTATGCATGCTTGGAACAGCAGTTCCAGGGTCCATACCGCTGTGGCAAATGTGAGCAAGTGGCCCTTCTAGAAGCTCAGATTGGAGCTCTAGAGAGTCATATTGCAACATTGAGAGACATTGACAACCTTGAGAGGAGTCTCTTGCTAACTGAGCAGAGTCTAGCTGGGTCACCTAGCAAAGAGGGAGGAGATCAGCTAGAAGGGAACCAGGCACATAGCTGGGTGACAGTTAGAAGTGGTTGCAGTGGGGGAGGGAAGAGGAAGAGGGCAGCCAGTCCTGAGTTTTTCCATCCAAACAAATTTGCTCATTTAAGTGAAGATATTGGGGAAGCAAACCCAGAAGTGGAATTGCTGGAGAAGACTGTTCTCCCTAACAGCTGGGAGAACAGCTCCTCTAGCACAGAGGGGATCCAGAGGAAAGTGAAGCCTAGGCAGGTTGTGGTGGTAGGGGACTCCATTATTAGGAGAACAGATAGGGTAATCTGTGGCTCTGATCGCAGCAACCAAATGGTTTGCTGTCTCCCGGGTGTCCGGGTTCGGCATGTTGCAGACAGGGTGGACAGATTATTGGGAGGGGCTGGAGAGGATCCAGCTGTCTTGGTGCATATTGGTACCAATGACAAAGTAAGAGGAAGGTGGAGAGTCCTAAAGGTAATTTTAGGGATTTAGGCAGTAAGATTAGGAACAGGACCTCCAAGGTAGTATTCTCAGAGATACTACCTGTGCCATGCGCTACGCCAGAGAGACAGCGGGAGATTAGGGAGCTCAATGCATGGCTGAAGTCTTGGTGTAAGAAGGAGGGCTTTGGGTTTTTAGAGCACTGGGCTGATTTTGCTTTGGGGTACAATCTCTACAGCAGGGATGGATTGCACCTGAATGCAAGAGGGTCTCAAGTGCTTGGGGAGAGGATTACTAGACGGTTGGAGGAGATTTTAAACTAGGAAGGGGGGGGAGGGGCCAATAAATACTGGGATAGATAGTATAGAAAGGGAAGGCGATGTAGTTAATAACCAGGTGGGAGGATCTGGGGGCGGGGTTAGTACAGATGATAGGGAGAAGCCTATAAGCCACATCAAAATTAAATCACAAATGGAACACAGCAGTGGCATAAATTGTATGCTTGCAAATGCCAGAAGTTTAACTGGTAAAATAGGGGAACTGGAGCTGGTAGCTGAAATTGAAAACTATGACTTGATAGGCATAACAGAAACATGGTGGGATGACACACATGATTGGTCAATCAATTTGGAGGGCTACATGTTATTTAGAAAAGACAGGTCAAGCAAAAGAGGTGGTGGGGTCTGTCTGTATATCAAACCAGCATTATTGCCTCAATTGCGGGAAGATATATGTGATGACAGTAGTGAACATGTGGAATCCCTGTGGGTTGAAATAGTCACTGGGGGTAAAACTGCCCAGAAAATATTAGTGGGTATTTGTCATAAACCACCAAACATTGCTGACCTTGAAGAATCACAGCTATTAATGCAAATAGAAAAGGCTTCCCAAATAGGGAGAACTATAATTATGGGGGATTTTAATTATCCAGAAATAGACTGGAAAAATGGAACAGCTAACTCTGCTAAAAGAAGCAAGTTTCTGAACTTGTTGAATGACAATTTTTTGTCACAACTAGTGCAGACCTCAACCAGAGGGAATGCATGTCTGGATTTGGTAATAACTGACAATGAAGAACTTATCTCTAACATCCAAGTAAGGGAGCACTTGGGGAATAGTGACCATAACATGGTATCGTTTGAGATTAATTCAAAAAAACAATTTGATATGGGTTCCACCAAAACACTGAATTTTAAAAAGGCCAACTTTAGCAGGTTTAATTCATCCCTTGGTCTCGTTGACTGGGATAAAATATTTTCAGAAAAAAACACAGAAGGTAAGTGGAATGCCTTCAAAATAACATTGCAAAAATACACATATAAATGTATCCCTGTTGGAAACAAATACAAAAGAAGCAAATTAAAACCAACGTGGCTAACCAGTAAAGTAATCCATGAAATAAATAACAAGAAAACGGCATTTAAACATTACAAAGCTGAGGGATCAGCAGAGGCATTTGCAGAATACAAAAATGTCAACAAAACCTGTAAAAAGGCTATTAAATTAGCTAGACTGGAGAATGAAAAAAATATTGCTAAGGAGAGCAAAAGCAACCCAAAAAAATTCTTTAAATACATTAATGGCAAAAAATTAAAGTCTGATAATGTTGGGTCCTTGTTATCTGAAACGGGTGAGATGGTCAAAGGGGACAGAGAGAAGGCAGATATTTTAAATAATTTCTTTTCTTCTGTTTTTACCAAGGAAGACCCATTGGACAAGAATCTGCAAACTACTTTTACAGAACAGTCACAGCAAGCATGGGAATGGCTAACACAAGAAAAAGTGTTAAAACAATTGAATGGTGTCAAGGTAGACAAAGCTCCGGGGCCAGATGGTATACACCCACGGGTACTTAAAGAGCTAAGCCAGACCCTGGCCAGACCGATATATCTGATTTTCAGGGATTCTTTTATTTCTGGTATGGTGCCCATGGATTGGCGTAAAGCAGATGTGGTGCCCATATTTAAAAAGGGATCAAAGTCCCAGCCAGGAAATTACAGACCTGTAAGCTTGACATCTGTGGTAGGGAAGCTGTTTGAAAGGTTGCTAAGGGAATATATTCAAGAATTCTGCTGGAACAGGAATATCATTAGCAATAGCCAACATGGCTTTGTGAAAGATAGATCTTGTCAAACGAACTTGATCGCATTTTATGAAAAAGTAAGTAATAATATAGATGAGGGAGTGACGGTTGACGTGATCTATTTAGACTTTGCCAAGGCATTTGATACAGTTCCGCACAAGAGGTTACTGTACAAATTGAATGAAATAGGACTAGGGGAAAATGTTTGTGTGTGGATTGGAAATTGGCTGAAAGATAGAATGCAAAGAGTGGTAGTAAATGGCAAGTTCTCCAGTTGGATAAACGTGATAAGTGGAGTGCCTCAGGGATCTGTCCTGGGTCCTCTTCTTTTTAATTTGTTTATTAATGACCTCCCAGAGGGCATAGGAAGCCATGTATCAGTGTTTGCCGATGACACAAAATTAAGTAAGGTAATAAAGTCTGAACTTGATGTGTCTTCATTACAAGAGGATTTGGACAAATTGAGTAACTGGGCAGGCAAATGAGATTCAATATAGACAAGTGTAAAGTTATGCATTTTGGGTATAATAATAAAAATGCAACATATAGTTTAAATGGTGTTTCTCTGGGGAAATCTACTAATGAAAAGGATTTGGGAGTAATGGTAGACAATAGACTTAACAGTCGCATGCAGTGCCAGCTGGCAGCTGCAAGGGCCAATAAGATATTGGCATGTATTAAAAGGGGTATTGACTCAAGGGAGGAAGATATAATTATGCCTCTTTACAGGTCCATGGTAAGACCCCACTTAGAATATGCTGTTCAATTCTGGGCGCCCTTTCTGAAGAAGGACATTATGGAACTAGAGAAAGTGCAGAGGAGGGCTACAAAACTAGTAAGGGGAATGGAAAGTTTTAGTTATGAAGAGAGGCTAGAAAAGTTAAACTTGTACACACTAGAGAAACGGCGTCTTAGAGGGGATATGATAACACTATATAAATATGTTCAAGGCCCATATAAAGGGCTTTCAAAAGACATGTTCATTAACAGAACAGTACACAGGACAAGGGGCCACCCACTTAGACTTGAGGAAAGGAGATTTCATCTACAACAGCGGAAGGATTTCTTTACAGTAAGGACAATAAAGGTATGGAATGCACTTCCGGAGGAGGTGGTGCTATCAAATTCATTAGATGCCTTTAAAAGGGGCCTGGATACTTATTTAAAAGAGCATAATATAGAGGGCTATGTACGTTAGTATTGGGATTAATATTTAGTTAGGGCTTGTTGATCCAGGGAGAAGTCTGATTGCCATTTGGAGTCAGATGCCTTCTTTTGGGTCAGCGATGGTAAACAGGAATAGGAAAAGGGTTGAACTGGATGGACGCAAGTCTTTTTTCAACCTAAATTACTATGTAACTATGTAACTATGTAACTATGTAACTATATGACTCAGGGGATCCATCCACTCTTCAGGGACCTGGTAGGGAAACAGACATATCACTCTTCCTTCAAATGTTTGTTACAATGTCATCACAAGCATCAAATGTGTTGTTGCAAAGGGATCCCAACACCTAAAAAAACTTTGGCGATGTGGAAACGGTTTCCCAAGCCACCTATATGTGCCTCTACCAATGTTGAGGCATACAAATCATTTTTCATGTTTATTAGATGGGCTAATCAGGGCATGCCCTGCAGACACTTCTTGTCCAGTCAAACATTAATTCCCCTACTCACTGACACTGCTCAGCAATCAATTGGCCTCCTCACTTCGCAAACACAGCACATTACTGATCCAGAAAGTTGTTTCAGTATCACTAATGTTCCTGTTATGGGATGTTGTCAATTGAAAATCAGTATTCCTGTCTGTAGGTATAGATGGGTTTGCAATAGATAAGCCAAACTAATGTTTATGTGTTAAATCTCTTGCCACAAGATAGAGATAACCATGCTTGATTTCA
Organism: Rhinophrynus dorsalis; assembly: GCA_037306005.1. Classification (NCBI taxonomy): domain Eukaryota; kingdom Metazoa; phylum Chordata; class Amphibia; order Anura; family Rhinophrynidae; genus Rhinophrynus; species Rhinophrynus dorsalis. The sequence continues at coordinate 358,335,923 of CM074720.1, read as the reverse complement.
TGTTAGGTGCATAGTAGCTGGAAGTGGTAGCTAAATGGGGGACACAGGGATGTCCTGAAGGGCAACCTATACATCTCCAAAAGGAGGATAGCCATCATACTGTATGTACAGGGTACAGGTTATTTACAAACAGAATGGTTAAAGGGATAGTAATGGTAGCACATAAACTCACTTTCGATTATTCAGTATTCTTTTTATAATGATCTGTACCATAGTAAATGCCAATATCCTTATAGTCTTCTTGGAATGTTAGTTTAAATTGTCCCCCCTCCTGTCCCTTTTCCCTACATCATGCAAACTCCCCTCAGATCTGACGAAGGGGTTTTCCTTATGCTGACACTGTATTGTCCCTCGTTGCGATCCATCAGTACTGACTTTCATATCTGAGAAGACTGTGAGTGACGTAGGGAAAAGGGATGGGATAGGGAAACTTTAAACTAAAACTATAAGGATATCGACACTGACTATGGTACAGAGCATAAAAAAATACAGAATAAATGAAAGTTTATATGCTGCAGTTACTATCCGTTTAAAGTGTTGATGGGAAATGAAAGCATATACCAAGATCGATATGCACAATTGATTGTTATTGTCTAACTCCATATTATATATGGAGCACACCTTCCTAACTATATGGCAAAAAATACACATAACATGTGTGGGGTACACTGACCCACATCAAATGATCCCCCCATGACATCCAATTAAACCCCCTATAAATAAGCAAATTACTGCAAAATTGACACAAGACACAAAATAAATAAAACCAATGCCCTGGAGTGTTGAGAAAGATGTAACTGGCACAAGTCCTCAAATTGTGTGCACACAAAAATATAAAAATTCAATAAGGACAGATGAAGAATGGGTAAATAACACACAGTATCCACAGCTATAATAAGCAGACAGTAAAATGTATCATGATGTAAAGATCGCACACTGATGAAATGTAACATGATGATGTTACTATGATGATGATGTTCCTGGATGAATGACCAAATGGAATAGTAAGTCAGATGGAATGACAATGTATAAGATGAATCAGATGGAGTAACAATATCAAACGGTGTTACTCACGGATACCACTGGGTCAAGTTAGACTGGCACTTCAGAAGTTAATACAGCACCCATTGATTACATATTGAGGGTTTTCTTCCATCCCTCATTCTCACAAACAGCCTGCAGAACTTGAGAACAGCTTTTCTTAATGTGGCTATATACTCTTCAGGACGTGAGTCCATACTTCATTCGAGAGACAAAGAATTGTGAGAAGCACCCATCGAGCACGAACAAGATAAAGTGTCTTGTTCTAGGCATGGTAGCCTCTCAATGGTGCTACAACTCACATTTGTCACTCCTATGTGCCATTGCAGAGAGGAAATCTTCATATCCATATCAGACTGGTCCCACCCACAGACAGTCCAGCTCCGAAATGTCAGGCAAATCCTCTCCGCACGAGAGAAACAGCATAACCACAGACGTACATTTTGGCCTATGTGGGCCTCGTCGGTGTGGTGCAGCTGAATCCCTCTAGGCACATGGAAGCAAGGGCCCATGCCTGGAATGCCCTTATACTTATCAATATGAAGACCAAAAGTGAGGTTGGGGTCAAGCCACATACCAAAATATTTTAAGAATTGATTCTGTTACAATGGATAGGTGGGTATTGCAGAGATTACACAGTTTGTGCTTTGTACCAAATACCATTTTGACCATTTTGTCTGTGTTTAAGAGCAGTTCTTTGCTATCCATCTTTCAGCTTCAGGGAAATCATGTTGTAATATGGCCTCAAGTTGTGATATGTTTGAGTTTTTAGCATTGATCATGTTGCAATATGCATAGATGTTCACAGAAGATGCTTTGAAAAGTGTGGGCAGATCATTTATAAAAAGAGAAAATAGGAGAGGCCCAAGAATGGAGTCTTGGGAAATTCCACTTGTTACTTTGAGCGGAAGGGAGTTATTGTCAGCAACTGACACATATTTAGTTCTGTCCGATAAATAGGACTGGAAACACTTTAAAGAATTATACCCAATCCTGAGCTTTGGAGTTTACTTATAAGAATATTATGGTCTACTGTAGCAAAGGCCTTTGCAAAATCTAGGAAAATTGATCCAGTGAGTTCACTGTTTTCCATTTCTGGATATCATTGCATACTTTTAGGAGGGCAGTGACAGTTGAGTGATGTGGACAAAAAGCCAATTTGAAGGGGTGTAAAAATTGGTCTCTCGGTAATACTTATAAAGTTGCAGGTGGACACATTTCTCTAGGATTTTAGATAATGTGGGGAGTAGGGATATTGGTCTGTAATTTGATACTACATTTTTATCCCCACTTTTTTGGATAGGTGCAACTTTAGCCACCCTCCAGGCTCCGGGCATATATCCGGATGACAAGGAGACATTAATTAAAGATGCAATAGGTTGGGCTATGACCAAGGAACTGAGCTTTAATAACATTGCTGTTAGTTGTCAGGGCCAGATTGCGATTTCAAAGGGTTACTATTGGTGGCATCTTAATGTCCACATGAAATATAAATATTATATATTTTTTTAAAATGTCCATATTCAGTGAATGTTGAATTTAATTTACCCTCTTGCTTCCGCTGGCAGCGGAAGGCATTTTGAGCATCACCGAGGCATCCTTGCGACCTCTCTGGCCGTTGCCAGAGTCAGACTGCCAGGATTTTGAACTGAGACTGGCTTTAATATGCCAGTCTTGGTTCAAAATAAATTGACAGTCTCCAACTGGCTGGGAAGTGCTTACGCACCTCACAGCCAATCAGCTTCTAGAGTGGGTGATGACGCATTGCAGACTGCCAATTTATTTTGAACCGAGACTGGCATATAAAAGCCAGTCTTGGTTCAAAATTCCGGCAGTCTGACTTGGACAACGGGCCGAGAGGTTGCAAGGATGCATCAGTGCTGCTCAAAATGCCTTCCACTGCCAGCAGAGACAGCTGCGTAGACAAGGGGGTAAATTAAATTCGACATTTACTGAATACGGACATTTAAAAAAATATATATAATGTTTATATTTCATGCGGACATTAAGATGCCACCACTAGTAACCCTTTGAGTGCCCTCCGGCACTCAAAGGATCAACGATAGCATCTTTGCTGGATTATTTTTTTAAAAATAAAAGAGCACTCAGATTTATTTTTTTATTACAGCAAGAAAGAAGATCAGAAGAAAGAAAAGAAGACAGAAGACTGAAGAAACAAAGACAGAAGAGAAGAGAAAATAAATTAAGAAGTCGGACAGTGGATGACAGGTAAGTGTTACATTTCTGACTAGTTCTAGCTTACTTTCGTTGTTTGACACTGTCAAACAGCAATAGTTTGCTTTTTTTCCCTTTGATGTTCCCACAATTCGTGCTATTTAGCGGGAGTTGTGGTAACAAAAAACAACAGAGCATTTTGCCAAAAAGTGAGTTTTTTCCAACAAAGCTCTTTTTGCCATGTACGTGTCCAGCAATAGAATAGCCGTGGTACATGGTTGAGTTTTTTTGGCATTAGTGTTATTTTGCTATTACCACCGGTTTTACTGGTGGTAATAGTGTCGAGCCCCTGGAGTCTAGCCAATTAATATTAAAGTCTCCTAGAACCATCAGCTCGCTTTTCTTTTTTGGGTGCCAGTCTCCTTTAGGTGTTGAGCTATGTCTGAAAGGGACTGTGCTGGTTTATTTGGCGGTCTCTAGATGCCAACAATTATGATTTGTTTTGAGAATGGAGGATGAATTTTGCCAGCAATGTATTCATAAGAATCAGAGTAATAAGAGTCAGTGTAAAGTTTAAAGGCTCTTATACACCTCCTCCTCAGTTTGTACGGTCTTTCCTAAAGCATGCGTATCCTTCTATAGCAACAGAAGTATTAGGTATTTTAGGGCTTAACCAGGATTCAGCCTGAATAAGGATTTTCGGCATGTTGCATAACTTTTAGTTATGCTTGTAGTTAATTTGTTTTGGGCAGTATACTGTGTATGTTGCAGTGCACAAAAGAGAGGCCTTCTTTAAAGATGAAGTTGCCATTTATTGATGTTTGAGGGCTAGAGTTGTTTTCTATATCATTTGCCAAGGCAAGTAATAAAATGTATAAAAATGTAGTGTGTTGTTTGTGGTGAGCATATAGTGAAAAGGTGTGTTTGATACTATAATTACTGTGGCCGGCTGAGCTTGTTTTTAATACTCTCCATCTGCACTCAGAGGGTAGTGCACATTAATCCATGGTGGATTAATATGTTATGGTGCAAGTGTGGAGCATGATTGCGGTGATAAGAGGAAATCTGTATTAAAAGTAGCATGGTTAGAACAGATAGTAGTAATATGTTCATCGTGGCATGCATGGGACAAGGATAGCAGGGGAGTGGAGAAACAGGGAGCCAGAAAACAGCTGATATATAACATCTAACTAAAATCTTTTAGTAAGATAATTCTATATTTATAATATTTATTTAATCTCTTACCTCCAATTCCACAGTATCCTTTTTGTTTCCTTGCCTGTTGTCTTTAAGTGGTTGTGCTGCAGTAGCTGTCTTTCTCTCCTGTCCACTTCTCCTGTTCATCTCTCATTGCACTTAGACCAGGTGCACTTTGAGATACAGGTGCTGTAAAATGTCCTGGCTAATAAAACAATCAAAGGGCTTGTTTTCAATAAAAGTTCCTCACAGGTTCTCAACTATGACTCATGTGCCTAATGTGTATAAATAGCAAAAAAACAGCGTATTTAAATTGTATATGTCAATAAAAACAGCTTACTTTACTAAGGAAACATTTTGTTTAAATAAAACCACTGATAACCCCTGTTAAAAGCTATTGGAGCATGACTAATTGCTTAAATGCTCCCTGATGTACTCTGATCTTGGGTACTGTGCCTCTAGATGAACTAATTGCACTCTATGCCTCCAGATTAACTCATTGCACTCTATTGGGCTATATGCTAACAAGTTAGGTGTAATCAGGGGATCTGTTAGGTTCCCTAGGGCTTGGGACAACCTAATGCAATATTAGTGTACCATGAAGTCCAATTGGACCATTATTGGCAGCAAGATTTCCATAATTTGGTATTATGTGTGTGCACCAAGGCTCAAAGCTTTAACCATGGGATCTTAGGTTTTAACCTAGACCGAACAACCTCACCTTTAACTGGTGAACATATATGAAAACTGCGTACAGGAGGGCTGCTTTGATTTCAGTGAAGCCTTGAAATATGCATATTTCCTATGAGTCCTCAGTTAATGGCGAAATCTGCTCAGTTTACTTTACCTCCTTCGGCTAGTTTTTCTCAGTTTCTCTGGTGGTAACCCAACTGACCATATGGAAAAAAGTTGGAAGTTGTAGTCCAACAACAGGTAAAAAGCTGCATGCTGTGTAGGTTGATATTGGACCCCTTAAAACTGAAAATGAATTAATTAGAGAGGGTAAGGCAATGGCTGACACGTTAAATCATTTTTTCTGTATATTTAAAGGAAATAACAATGGCAGAAATTTGGCAGACTGTTAGAATCAAAAAATGTCATTCATCATGTACATGGCTTACTAAGGACAAAGTCTAAAAGAGACTGGGAAAGGTCTTCGTGAAAAAAGCACCTGGACCTGATGGCATACCCCCAAGTGTACTTAATCCTTTGAGTGCCAGAGGGCAACGCAACACATTGCAAAGCAATGCGATTCTTACCCCTCTGGCACTCAGAGTGTTAAAGACCCTTATAATCAACTCTCATCAGGCATAGTGCCATGTGATTGGAAGAAAGCAGATGTAGTACCATTGTTCAAACAGGGGACAAGATCTAAACTGAAGAATGATAGACCTGTGAGCTTGATTTTCACAGAGGGTACAAAATTAGCATAATCCAATAGTATTCAGGACTATTTAATGACCAACAACATTATTAGCAGGTGCATGGTTTTATGCATAATAGATCATGTTAAACTAATTTACTTGCATTCTAAGAAAGAGTAAGTAGCAACTATGACAATGGTATTGCTATTGATGTAGTATACTTGGAGTTTGCCTATGATTCTACAACAGTTCACTGCCTGGCCAAAGAGGTCAGCCACCACACCCCTGAATTCCTGCAGTTCCTGGGTCCGAGTGGTCACCTGGCCCTCTAGCTGCTGATGATGCCACCTGTTGTCTGGGGCCTACTCCATGATGGTTGAGCATGTGTGGTGTACAGTGGTGGAGGTGGTGGTGGTGTGAGCCAGGTTGGGTCTGTTGGCCCCATGTGAGACCCGTATGTGGGGTAGAGGGGCTCTTGCGGTGGTAGCCATGAGTGATTATGTTGCAGACGGCAGCCAACCAGATGAACCACTTGCCTCAGGGATGGGTACAACCAGTTCCTGGAGGTGTGGCCCTGCCAAGTTCAGTGGCTGGTCCACCTGCTGGGGCTGTGGCTGGATCACCTGCTGTGACTGGGGCTGGAACTCCTGTTGTGGCTGGGGCTGGATCTCCTGCTATGGCTGTTGGACTGGGACAGGTCCCTCTTCAGGGTCTCGGTCCCCTGCTGGCAGCTCCTTTGCTGGTCCCTGGCTCTCTGACGCAGACACTGCAATTAGAAGATGAAAAAAGGGAATTAGTTGCAGGTGCAGTTACAACATGGACTACTGTGACATCCATCATATACAACTGGGCCCTAGACTGGACATATGGAAAGACTGTTTTAGCCTATATCAGGCTTAACCCTTTGAATGCCAAAGGGGCACACAAATCATTGCAAAGCAATGTGTTGCATAACCCCTCTGGCATTCAAAATGGTTAATATCCTTACAACTCCATCTACTTATTTGAGGGTTTCACCATGCTCAGTGAAAAGTATACTCCCACTGCTGCTTATATGATTTAACACTGATTCTCCACGAGGTGCAATTTGTGGGTGCATCACTACCTTCACTCAGCATTGTGACATTTACGCAATTTGTTACTGTTTTTACTTTTGCAAAACTGTGTGTGGCACTAGTTCAGTCACTGTAACTTGTCACACATTGCATGTGTCAGTTACTGCATGATGGGTCTGACTGTCACAACTGTGAATAGCATGTATGAGCAACATGGAATTGAAGGGGTTAACAACATGCTACATCCTATTGACAGGGTTGAATATCTCTCTGGCAGTCATAAAGATGAACTGAGATAGGAAGTGTGGCCTGTCGCTGTTAGGGGCTTGGGTCAGAATATCAATAACTATGTACTAAGAGCCCAGTTTTCACAACACTGAAGCAGGGAACAATAAAAATATATGTGGAACTAATGGTATGACAACAGCTCTAACAGTGTGTTGGTTGGGGGACAGAGGGAAGAGAGATCCTGTAGGGTACTGTCATCTCCTGTGTCGCGTCCTCCAGAGATGCCCTCTACCGCAGTGGTAGACAGGCTACCACGGAGCAGCTCCTCCCATCCACTGAATGTGATGGAGGATGGAGGTCCACCACCTGTTCCCCTTCTCTGGGCTGCAAGGTCACCCAACTTGTTTTTGACTCTCCACTTGCAGTCTGTCCATCTTATTTTAAGGCCTTCCACAGTTCTCCTGCAGACTCCCATGCCTATGGCCAGGTCAGTCACCTCCTGCCACGCCTGCATCTTACTGGCAGAGATTCCCCTAACTTTATCTGATGAACACAGGATCATCTCCCTGTTGAGGATTCCGCGGAGCAGAGCCAGGTTCTCCTCATAGGTGTATTTCACCTCCCTGACTCTGCCTGCAGGCTTGACGTGGAAGACTTTGCCTCATCTGGCCTTGGCTGTGTGTATGTCCTACCCCCAACACACACACCCCTTCCCACTGGCATATCTCTCCCTACCTTACCTGTGCTTGGCGGGTCCCCCTCCTCCCACCTGCTCCCCCTCTCCCCCTACTTCCTGCCCTGCACACTTGCCTCAACTCCCTCGCCTCTCCCTCCAGCCTTCACTCCTCTCCCTGCCATATCTCCTCTCCCTCCAGTCTCCATTGCTGTCCCTGCCATCTCTCCACTTCCTCCAGCCTCCACTCTTCTACCTGCCATCTCTCCTGTCCCTCACACTGACTCACACACAGTCACTTACACAGGCACTCACTCACACACTCGATCAGAATTACCCTCTAGCAGTCCCTTGCACTCACTCAGTCACACTGTATAAATAAAAAGATAAATGTGTATAGTGTTAATAAATAAAAAATGTGTGTTTGTGATTGTGTGTGGATGCAATGTGTGCGATATGTAATAAAGTGCAATATGTGTTTAATTATGATGCAACTGTCGCCTAAATACTCCACCTCTGCCAGTAACCACTGTTATGCTCTTCTCTCTCTCTCTAATATCCTCCTCTCCTGGGGCCCTGTGCACTAGCTCAAAGAACGCAATGTTTGGTGGGTTTTTGGGGCTTTTTATACTTTTTGGGCCTCATATTGATACTTTTGGGGCTTGTGATTGGCTGGGCCTTGGATTGATTTGCCATTGCTAACGCTTAACTTGACCTTTCTTTCGTCAAACGTACGGCTATTTTCTTAGATGTTAATATTTAGCACGCATTTTGATGCAGAAGTTTAACGTGTAGTTGAATAAAAGCACCCAGCGCCATTTTTGTTAGTACTGCGACATGTGCGGCCTACACAGGCTTTGTTTTACTGTGGTTCAAAATTAAAAAACTGGTAAAGCACATGTTTGCAAAATACTCGTTGCTTGTTTTTACTGTAACACCAGATTTGGCGAGGCTAATAGTATCAAGTCCCTAGAATCTGGAGTACGGTTTTGGCAACCAAGTCTTAAAAAAACACATTATTGAACTGGAGAAAGTGCAGATATGTGCAACAAAACTGATAAAGGGATTGTAGGATCTGAGTTATAATGAGAGACTAACCAAACTGGGGTTGTTTATGTTACAGAAAAAGCAAATATGGGGTGATTTGAACTCTCTGAGGAGCTAAGCAAAAACAAGTTGTCATCCATTCAGACTACAGAAAAGGTGATTTTGTCTAAGACAAAGGCAGGGATATTTTACAGTAAGATCAGTAAGGCTGCTGGATTCCTTTCTTTGGGAAGCTTTGTTTGCAGATACTGCAGATGTTTTCAAAAGCATATTGGCTATCTTTCTATCTCAGAACAACATTGAGAATTATGACAGTTGATATCAAAGCAAATAGGATGCTGTTCCAGGGAAATATTTAACAGCCGTTTGGAATCAGGAAGGATTTTTTTTAACCCACTTGTGGCTTAATTGGAAATGGCTTCAGTTGGGTTTGTTTTCCTTCCTCTGAATCAACACATGCTCTGGATTCATTTATTGCAGAAAAGTAGCAGGTTTACTAGGCTTCCTATACAAAAATATTAGCAAATTGTATTAGGTATGATAGGTTCACTTTAACATAGCCACATCTGCAGATTTATTAAATTAATGTAGGCACAACTCCATATCAAAAACACCTGGTGGGAGATGCACTAAGGGGCAATGCTATGGTGATCTGTATCACCATATGCACTAAGAATTAGGAATGCAAGGGAAGGGGAGAGAGGATTAACTCATTAGCATGTAGGGATGTCCAGCTGCTGCCGATGTGTAAGGGATGACCTCCCTTACACATTGCCAGCAGTTAGACAACCCTGAATTCTGAGACATTCTCTCTCTCTGCTCCCACACTAGCCCTTTGGGGAGAAGCAGAGAGGATCAGCTCAGACTTCAACACCACAGACTGTATCCCTCCCTTAACCCTTTCAGTGCCAATGGGAGGTCCATGCCAGAGAAATGGATAAGTGTGAACCAAAAGAAGAAAACAGATCACTAAGAGAAGCAAAGCTGAGATAATAAAAAGAGTAAGAAAAAAAACCTCCAAAGAAGTAAACCAATCTGCCCACTTATGCAGCAGCACAAGGAGTAAAGGCAGTGTAAGAAGAATACACACCATAATGATAATCTCTGTAGTTCCACGGTCACAGGTGGCTGGTACTTATTGTAATCCGCTTTGACAACCAAGACTCCCAATCATGCGTGTATGAGAGCAGATGTAAACTGGGAATAAATTGTAAGCATTGGACCCCTTGCTCACAGTGCTTAGAGAGATCAGCTGCACCTCACTGATGAGACCCAACAAGGCTGAAAAGTAAATCTGGGGTTGGCTACTTCTCTTGTTCAAAGAGGAATTGCCTGGCATGTCATGGCTGGACTGCTGTTCTCGTAGCACCAGTATGATGTGCTTTAGGATATTTCCTCTCTGTGAAAGGCACTAGTGGGGTAAAAGAGACTGCACCCTGAGTAGGACACCACTTCTAGAGAGCCTCCAAACTTTTATTGCAGACTCGTTCCTAGTTGAGCGTCTCTGACTCCCAATTTACATACGCAAATTATCCATGGAATTGGTCACCCAAAGGGTAACAGGGGAATCTAGCATTGGACCCCTTGCTCCCAATGCTTAGAGAGAGATCAGCTGCACCTCACTGACGAGGCCCAACAAGGCCGAAATGTATGTCTGAAGTTGGCTTCTTCTCTTGTTCAGAGAGGAATTGCCTGGCATTTTGTGGCTGGACTGTTTTGGCAGGAACAGTATGACGTAATTTAGGATATTTCCTCTCTATGAAAGGCACTAGTGGGCTAAAAGACTGCACCCTGGGTAGGACACAACTCCTAGAGAGCCTGCAAATTTTTATTGCAGGCTCGTTCCTGGTTGAGCGTCTCTGACTCCCAGTTTACATATAAGAGCAGATGTCACTTCACCAAGCAGCACTGCTGGCATCCACTCACATTCTCTTACCTCAGAAGGTACTGTCATTTCCCCTTTAAATTATGCTTTTAATTCCTTGCATGCTAGAGAGGGCTCCAGTTCATTGTGTCACAATATCCAAGAGGGGTATGCAATGCATTGTAAATCACTGGTCCTCAAAGGGTTACATACACATCCAAAAACCTATTGTGTAGCTCTCCCTTTGCAAGCTTATTTTGAGCTGTATGATTTTGGAAAATGTAAAAAACAGAAATAAATTTGGCACTTGCTCAGCTAGAGCATCAGTTTGTTTCAGATGAGCCCTAGCCTACACCCCCCCCCCCCAGTGTGTTTTATCGACCACCCTGTATTCCTTCTCCCTGCAGTGCAGAATGTGTTAATCAGAGTATGTGCAGTAAACAAGCAAAGATATTCTAGTCATTGTCAAAGCCAAATGAAGCTGATTTAATTGCTTGTATGCTAGAGATGTCACCAATGCATTGGACACCCCTCTAGCATCCAGTGAGTTAGCATTCAAAGTCATACCTGTGATCTCAAAGTTGCAATCCTAATGTGAAATCCCAAAAGTTTCAATCCTAATGTCAAATCCTGAAAAGTTACTGATCAGCTGTCGCCTGTGCTACTCTGTTCTCTGTGAATCCAGACCAGTGTGATATCACAGCTTAAAATGAGCTTCCAAAATAATAAAAATAACAGTAGGTTTTTGGACATGTACTAAAAAAAATATATATAGACTTTTGGTGAGACTGTTCCTTTAAAGGTATAGTAACACTTAATATGTAAGTCTTCTGAGAATAACAAAGTCACTCCCTCTGCTGCAAACAATACACTTGTCACTCTCTGTGTTTGGGTTCACTCAGGTGCATCACCAGACAAGTAAAGGAAAAATGGGGTGAGCATTCTCCTGTAGGCCCACCCAAGGACTAGGGCTGCCACCCAGCCGGTATTTTACCGGCAGGCTGGTAAAAAATTAGCTTCTGTCCAATGTTAAGTCTATGGAAAGAATGCCATGTCCGGTATTTTTTTTAAGAAAAGGTGGCAACCCTACCAAGGACAGGACAAACCCTAGCACTATATGGGGAAACAGAAACAAGAAAACCCACCGTAAATATAAAATGTGTAAAGAATCCCAATATCTATACCAAAGTCCTAATTAGAGAAAATAACAGTGTATCTGAGAATGTGACCTAGTAGAAAAAAAACAAAGAAATAAGGAACATATATTAACAGGAAAAACTAAATGAATAAGAAATATCTACTCATTAAAAAAGAAATAGAAATTAAATAAGTAAAACAAAGCCTCAACAGATTGTCACCATAAAGGGAGAATAAATAAATAAACAAGGAAATAGTCAAAGTTCCCGAGGCTGGAAAGGGGGAAATCCCACACAGATAACATAACACAGAACTTATCTATTGATGGTGATAATGAACATGATGATACAAAAAGATTATGGAAATGGAGAGATGATGAATCACACAAATTATTTCTTCCTTATTGGATGTATTTCCAATAATTTATGAGTTGCAAACAAATCTATAGACTTCTAGAATACAAAAAAGGAAAGGAATATGCTCCTAGTGGAGAATCTTCAATAAAGGTAAATCACTATACTATCACCACTGGGAACTCAGAAGAAAAGATGCTGGAATCACAAATACATGTACTCCAGCTCAAAAGCTTACGGGATCATTCACTGCTCCCTTCAAACAGATTGTTGGTTGTCGGCTGCTCTCCCAGAAACTCCACCAATGGAGCACAATATGTAAAGACAAAAAACACACAAAGGGTGCCGTTAGTGCTTGGTCACTGAGCATCAAATGCATATAGAAGTAAATATATGTGAATCTATTCACATTTGGATGTGGCTGTGTCACGGTTTCCCAAGAACAATTCAGGAGTCAGTACAGTATAGTAAAATAATTTAATGAAAAACTCAGGCTAAGGTATCACACAGTAATACAATGTAGAGAGGTAGAGGGTCACTAGTTAAGCGAGCAATGCTATCAGAAATAGTAAGCTGCCAAAGATAGACCTCACTGCTGGAGACTAAGTCCAAGCCACTGGAAGTCTCTGCTGGAAGCAGGAGTTTGAACAGGAGCAGGAACAGCAGCAGGAATAGGAACTCGAACACTCCGACCAGGGTCAGCGAGATGGATACCAGACTCACGCCTGCAGCGCAGAAGCAACTCTACCGGATTCACGCCTGCAGTCCAACTAGCAGGAAGGATACCTGACTCACGTCTGCAGTCAGTCTAATGTTGAGTCTACCAGAGCCCCAGGTCAGAACCAGATTTGGTGTCTACTATCCAAGGGGTAAGGAAAGAGAATGGTCAGACAGAGCCACAGGTCAGCACCAGATAGAATGGTTAGACAAGCCAGGTCATACACATTTCAGTAAGTCAGCCAGAGCCACAGGTCTGCACCAGATTGGGTGTCCGAATAGTCTGACACAGCCACAGGTCAGTACCAGATTGGATGGTCAGATAAGCCAGGTCATACACAGTTCAGATAGTCAGCCAGAGCCACAGGTCTGCACCAGATTGGGTGTCCGCTATATACAGGATAAGGCAGGAGAATAGTCTGACACAGCCACAGGTCAGCACCAAATTGGATGGTCAGACAAGCCAGGTCATACACAGAGCCCAAGGAAAACAGAAATGTATTGTACAACAACGCAAGGACAACTGCGAGCTGGCTCAGTTCCCTTGTAAAGTCTAGTCCAGGAGGTAGATGGGAGGAGATACTAGCCTACAGCATAAAAACCTGTAGATGACGCATCTCACCACAATGTGTCAATCCATCGACCCGCGCCCGCATCAAACTGAGCATGTCTACAGCATAAAAACCTACTCTGCGTAATTCTGTCACTTCACGCCCATAGATGACACATCTCACTGTGATGCGTCAATCCAGCGACCCGCACCCGCGGCAAACTGAGCGTCAGCATCAGTTGCCAAGAGGACATGGACACCCAATATCACCTCCAAGCGCACACAAACCAGGCACCATAAGCGATGCTTGGGAAGATGCCTCCTACCTATTTCGACGTTTGTTGCATCACCGAAGGGACAGATGCTGGAACTAGGTAGGCTATTACAGGCTGCTACTTGGGCTTATGCTCCAGAGCAGCAAATCAGGCAAGCAGAGAAATAGACCGTCTCTGTTCAGTTCCTCCTTATCTGTTGTCATTAATGCTGTAAAATAATACACTCAATTAAAAAATGAAAATATTTATTCCATAAAGTGAACAATTAAAATGGCCCCTACTGTGAGTTCTGCAGAAACAGCGCTGCTTTTGCAAGTAAATGGCTTCAACAGAGACAGTCTATTTCTCTGCTTGCCTTATCAGTACATCATGAAATATTAGTAGAATTAACCCTGTGAGTATACTTACCCCACTGGCACTCACAGGATTAATATAAGTAAAAAAAAGAATCCCCTGAAAAGAAACACTTACCATTCAGCCGGATGTCCAGCGGAGTATTCAGCACTGTCCATCTTCTTCAGTCTTACTTCTTTTCTCTGTAATCTTCTTTCTTTCTCCTTTTTCATTTGTATGTGAAAATAAAAAAATTCAATGAAAGATTTAAAAAAAAATGCCCCAAAGATATTCCTGATTTAACCTTCCAGCATTCAAAGGGTTAAATGCAGTTTGGCATATCTCTTAAAACAATATGCTGCCATTCCGGTTTAAAAAAAGAACAAGTCATTCCTTTGTGTAATAAAGAAAAGGCCTACTAATGGTTAAAGGGTCAGTAATGGCTCCTAAAAAATATTTAGAGATAGGTAGACGTTGAAAAAAGAAACTAATTGCCACAAACCGCTATGGTTTGAGAGATATAGGGATTCAAAGTTGCCCCCTCCCTCCCCTTCTCCTGATGTCAGCGTCTAGCTGACAGCAGGAGATCCCGGTCCGTGGACCAGCAGAAGGCTCTGCAGCAGAGCCAAAATCAGGTTACTTAAAAAGAATTCATTCATTGGAAAGGTCTACAAAGTGTGCTTGCAAACCAGGCACACTTTGCAGACCATTCCAATTAATTAATTATTTAGCAATAACGCAATTTTGGCTCTGCTGTACAGCCTCCTCGAGTCATACAACTTGAATCTCCTGCTGTCAGCTTTACAGCTGTGTGTAGACTTTTTATATCCACTGTATATACTGTATCCTCCACACACAGGTTATCATATTCACAACAAATGTGGAGTTGCAATTGGTTAAACATCTTGCCTTGTACCCTTTCTTTGTAGCACACGACCTAAATCTTTTATTTGCTTCCACTTTTGGAATAAAATCACATGTAATACCATGTTTCTGCTCATGGAAAATGTATATTTTTTATTGTTGTTTTTGACTTCCTTCTTTTAGTATCACTTGGAGCCACTAATTGTTCTATGTTTTTATTTCTCCTAAATTATATTTTAGGTCTATCCCCTATCACAAGACCAAAATCAGATAATTTTTAATTATGTACCTATACTTATTCAGGATATTCGAAATATTCTCTGCACATTCATTTCATGTAGTGGTGAAAAAGGGGAGCCACCCTTCTTTCCGATCCTTATGCTTTTCTTTATAAATCAGAAAATTCAAATTCAAGTTCAAACTTACCTCAGTATGACTCGGGCAACAACCTACAAGGTATATAGAGGGGTATTTTTCATCTGCTTTTCTGCAGATGCCGCCAGAAAAAAAAATCAGAAAACTGATAGATAAGGCACAAAAGAAGATTCAAGTTTAACCTTGTGACGTGTAGAGCATTGTGAGCGCTACTGCGCATATCATTCTGGTTACTGTTCAGTTACGTAGTCACTCCCATCATTCTCTATTACCCCGCCCGCGTCCTCCTTGTCCTGCCCTTATGTGACACGTCACCCGGTACGCACGGGCCTTTACTAGACTGGAAATAAATTTCAGCCACCTTTTGCCCATAACTGAGCCAGTGGTGCAAACTCAAAGCATACCATTTGCACTACTGGCTCTGTTATGGGCAAAAGGTGGCTGAAAGTTAATTCCAATCTAGTACAGGCTCATGCGAGCCAGGTGACGTGTCACATAAGGGCAGGACAAGGAGGACGTGAGCGGGGTAACAGAGAATGATGGAAGTGACTAAGTAACCAAACGGTAACCAGATTGACATGCGCAATAGCGCTGCAATGCTCTACACGTCACAAGGTTAAACTTTAATCTTCTTTTGTGCCTCATCGATCAGTTTTCTGATTTTTAAAATTTAGACAGCGCTTTATAACTACATTAATGCTACACACACAGATAAGGTCATGGTGGGGTGAAAGTTCTGCTTTATTTCTTCTTACCTAGTCGCACATGTATTGCTTTTCTGTTTGTTGGTGTTTTTTTGACACATTATGGACTGAACACCTATGTCTGGTAGATGCACAATTACTGGCAGAAAATGCATCCCCCTTAACATTTGTAAACAGCACTGCATCCATTAGAATAGCAAATTGATGTGTTGTTCCATTGACATGAGACATGAGACATTTTTAACTCAACGTAGTTTATCATGGCACAGGTAACAGAACACCAAACTGTGATTAAAAACTACCCTTGCCATTTGCATTTCCATAACAGCCCTAATAGAATCCTCCCCAGCTCTACTGAACTTCCCTGTGCTTGACAAATGGACGCAGGAGAGTTGTAGCATACTGTATTCCCTTGAGACATGTTTTGCTCCAATGTGAACAGCCACCTTTAGAAAATATGATCAGATCCCTGGAGATTAGTGTAGCATTTTAACCCTATTGTCCTGGAAAGGCATCTAATGCATTGCTCTGCAATGCACTAGATACCTCTCTGACACTTAAAGGGTTAAAATACTGCACTATAATTGCTAGTGTAATCAATTACAACTGTGATTTTGTTGCACATAAAGATTTTCTTTATGCTCAAATACTTAAAGTGGAAATAGCACAGACTAGCTTACATTTCCGTATTCATTAGACTACAGTAGCATTTACAAATAATTCCAGCTAATCAAGTCAGTATCACTCACCTGCCACTCCATTAGCTAACTGTGGATGGAGCATTTTTTATATGTACATAACATCTGACAGCAAGCAAAATACTGAATTGCAAATCACTGAAGTAAATATTTATTGCACAAGAAAATGTTTATGCATTGGCTGTCAAACTATCAGATGTTTTCACAGGTTCGTTATGCTGCATACTGGATGTGGCTTAATTTCTGGAGGTCTGACAATTCTCAAAGATGGTTGCTTCTCCCATTTGCAAGTGTGATCTGGTTTTAGATACACATGCAAGTAAAATAAATGTTTTTTTGGGGGCCAGTAGCTTTTTGTTTCTAAATATAAAAACAAATGCATTCTAATTACTAATTCTTCTCTTTTAATTTAGGGAGGTTGGGGTCTGAATAGGGTACCATTTTTGGTATGTGATTCATCAAAACTGTCAGTTCCATGAGTGACCTTTTAGATACATTGACCATGAACTGCTGCAAAATCAAGGGAACTAGTGATAAAGATAAAATTCAGTGCAAGTGATCTTTCCAGTTCGTCTGTTATACTATGGAACCTACTTGGGAATAAGGGTATTCAGATATTTTTTTTTTATTAAGAGACTCTGTCAAATGCATTCTTAAATGTATCTCTAACAAGACTTCTCTCTCAATTTAGTGTGTATGCCTTGTTTCACCATATAATTTGGTAATCATTCCAGAAAGCCGGACATGAAAAGAATAGTCAGGATATGTGATTATGTATCAAGGTCCTGTGATTTAACATAATGAGAGTGCAAAGATTTTCCAGTCTCAAACAGTCACCAATTGTATGGGAAGTAGTTTGTTTTCAGGGTCAGTATGAGATGCAATGACTAGTAAGCGAAGAGCTGGCAATTTTTGAAATGGGCAAAATTTTCTAGACCCTTACACTTCATGTAATGTTCTTCTAAGTAGCTGTGTTTTTCTTCATTTGCCTACACATGAAATCACTATCAAGGATATTTCTCACACTGCACGGTTCTACTTGCTACAATAGTATCATGTGTAGGAGTATTGGTGCAATGAGACTATACTTATATCTCACTTAACCACCCCTGTGTATTACCCCCACCTCCATACCAATCTGGTTTTGCAGAGCACAGAAAACACTCCCAGCTCTTAACCCCTTAAGGACCGGGAAAATCTGATGTTGTTTTCCCTTAAGGACCGGAGCAATTTTGACTTTTTTGACTATGTCTTTGTTCAACCATATTTTCTCTTTAATTCCTTTTGTACACCCACACAAATTATATACTGTTTTTTTTTAAGCACAAGTAGGGCTTTCTTTTGATACCACAATTATATGAATTCCTCATTGTTTAATTTGAATAGAAAAAAAGAGGGAAAAAAAACAAAAACATTTTGCTTACATTTTTCTGTCAGGATTTGCATACTATTAGTTAATGACAAAAAATACCCCTAAATATATTAATTTGCTTCTCCTGAATATAAGAGTACCCCATATGCCTAGTATTTCAATCCCTTCCTCACATTTACAAGGTAAATATTACAAGATGGATGCCATTATTTCCAACTTGTAATTTCTTAACAATTGGCATGTGAGCATCATAGCTTAGCTGATGGTGCCAGAACCAAAAATGTCCACAAAGGTATATCTTTCTGAAAACTAGACAACATAAGGTAAATAATCAGGAGAATTTTGAAGTTTTTTATGCAGCTATTTTTCCAGAAAAAAATTTCAAATTTGTGGAAAATTTTTGTTTTTTTGCAGCTTTCACACTTACATTTCAATATTACTGTTGATATGAAGCACGGGATAGTTGAAAATTTAAAAATATCCATTGTTTAGTGTTCAGCTCCTTCTTCTGAGTACGGCAATACACCATATTCATAGGTTTCTCAAGATTTCTGGGAGCTACGGGGCCCAAATTGGAACATGCTCGTTTCCGGTTTCACACTTTGAATTTTCGCAGCTTGCATCACTGGTGCCATGTCTCATTTGGGGCTGTGTAACAGTGCTCCACTCTAAGATTTCCCCCCAAAAGTGTATATTTTTGGAAAGTAGACACCCCAGGCTTTCATTTTATGTATGTTTTCAAATTTTTTACGCAGCCATTTTACCACGAATCCTTCGTAAATCTTGATGTAAGTAAAAAATTCAGCGTTTTTCACACTTAGGTTTCAATGTTGGTGTGAATTTCAAGCACAGGATAGGTGAAGAGTTTTAAAAATGCATTGTTTAGTGTTCATCTCCTTCTTCCGAGTACGGCAATACTCGATATGTATAGGTTTCTCAAGGTTTATGGAAGATACGGGACCCAAATTGGAACAAATATTGAATTTTCATATCTTTCTTATCTGGTGCCATTTCTCATTTGGGGCTATGTTCCAGTGCTCCACTTTAAGATTCCCCCCAAAAGTGTATATTTTTGAAAAGTAGACACCCCCAGCTTTCATTTTAGGCGTGTTTCTAAATTTTTTACACAACCATTTTACCACCACTCTCTCGTAAATGTGACGTAAATAAAAAAACAGTGTTTTTCACACTTGAATTTCAACGTTGATGTGGATTTGAAGCACAGAGTAGGTGAAGATTTTTAAAACTGCATTGTTTAGTGTTCGGCTCCTTCTTCTGAGTACAGCAATACCCCATATGCATAGATTTCTCATGGTATGCGGGAGCTACGGGGCCCAAATTGGAACATGTGCATTTCCAGGTTCACACTTTGAATTTGCACAGCTTGTGTTACTGGTGCCATGTCTCATTTGTCCTGTGTAACAGTGCTCTTTTTTAAGATTTTCCCCCAAAAGTGTATATTTTTGGAAAGTAGACACCCCAGGCTTTCGTTTTAGGTGTGTTTTCAAATTTTGTACACAGCCATTTTATCACTAATCCTGTGAAAACTTGATGTAAGTAAAAAAAAAAATCAGCGTTTTTCACACTTAGACTTCAATGTTGATGTGAATTTCAATTACAGAATAGGTGAAGATTTTTTAAAACTGCATTGTTTAGCGTTTGGCTTCTTCTTCTGAGTATGGCAATACCCCATATGCATAGGTTTCTCAAGGTTTGGGGGAGATACTGGGCCCAGTTGGAACATGTGAGTTTCCTTTTACAGACATGCCATTTTTACAGCTGGTGCCTTGTCTCATTTCGGACTGTTTGGCAATACTGCAATGAATTTTACCACCAAAAGTATATGTTGTAGAAGAGTAGACAACCCTGGCTTTCATTCTATTTGCATTTTTTCAATTTTTTCGCTCCCACTGTATCAGCAATCCCCCCCAAAACCTGCAGTAAGGCAGAGAAACACCATTTTTTCACACTTATATTTTAGTGTTGCTCTAGATTTCAATCAGATGATATTTGCAGATTTTTTAAGTGCTTTACATCAGTGGTGAGTTACATCGTCTAAGTACGTCAATGCCCCATATGCATAGGTTTGTCAGGGTTTGGGGGAACTACTAGACCCAGTAGGGAACATGTGTGTTTCCATTATCAGAGATGGAAAAAACTTAGGGTGCTTTGCTTCCCATTATATTTTGATTGTGTTAGATCTAAGGAGGGATGTGTTTTGAAAAATAAAAAAAACAGGATATTTCAGGGGGGGAAAAGTGGCCAAATAATAAAATAATCTTCACAGCACTACTGCATTGTGCATTCAAGCACAAGGCCCCAAAGTCACCAGAACCCCTATGAACCAATTAATCATAGAGCCCAACAACAGAAGTGTCAACGGACACCAACCAGGGGTAAAAACGAACCCCCTGAACTATCACAGCACACTGAACTAGAGCCAACAGGGCTCAACAGTAAGGAAGCACTGAGAACCTCAGAAGAAGAAGATCCTAGACAGGTAAGACTGCCTCCAGGACCTTTCTCCCAAAGCTGGCATCAGCCGAGGCCAGTACATCTACACGATAGTGCTTCGAGAATGTGTGTACAGAAGACCAAGTGGCCGCCCGGCACAGTTGATCAGCAGACGCTTGATTTTTATAGGCCCAAGAGGCCCCAATTGATCTGGTGGAATAAGCAGTAACCCTGAAGGGAATGTGCTTATTCCGCAACTTGTAGGCTTCACGAATGGTAGATTTTATCCAAGATGCAATAGTCACCTTGGATGCCGGTCTCCCTGCCCTAGGCCCCTCAGGAATGACAAACAGAACATCAGACTTCCTGATTGACTCAGTGCGATGAACATAAAACTTGAGACAACGCACGACATCCAACAAATGAAGATCCCTCTCCTTGTCAGAGGAAGGGTTAGGGCAGAAAGAGGGCACCACAATCTCTTGATTGATGTGAAATTCGGAGACAACCTTGGGTAAAAACTCCTTGGAAGTGCGGAGCACAGCTTTATCCTTGTGGAACACCAGGTAAGGAGGTTTACAAGACAGGGCTTGTAACTCCGCCACCCGGCGAACTGATACAATAGCCAAAATAAAGGCCATTTTCCAGGTCAAAAGACGTAAAGGAATGGAAGCCAAGGGTTCAAACGGGGGTCTCTGAAGAACCCCCAGCACCAAATTGAGGCCCCACTGAGGAGCTGGACTCTTGAAGGCAGGCCGAACATGAGCCACACCTTGAAAGAAAACTTTAACATCAGGAAGAACGGCAATACGTTCCTGGAAAAATACAGACAGAGCAGAAGTCTGAACCTTGAGAGAACTCAGGCTGAGTCCCTTCTCAACACCATTCTGCAAAAAGGCCAGGACCGTGGGAAGATGGAAATCGAGCGATAGATCCTTATCAGCACACCATGCAACAAAAGTTAACCAAATTCGATGATAGATCTTGGAGGACACAGGCTTGCGAGCCCTAAGCATCGTAGACACCACAGAAGAGGAAAACCCTTTCTTCTTCAGAATTGAGGATTCAACCTCCAAGCCGTCAAATGCTGAACATCCTCCTTCCACTGGTAGCCTTGAAGCAGCAGATCTGGACGGGCAGGGAACGGAAAGGGATCCGCCACTGACATGGCCAGCAGGTCCGGATACCAGGACCGACGAGGCCAATTCGGAGTGATTAGGATGACAGGACAACGCTCCACCTTCAGCTTCTGGATGACTCTGATCAACAGAGGGAGAGGAGGGAAGATGTATGCTAGGGAGAATTCCCAAGGGATTGACAATGTGTCCACTGCCAGAGCAAGAGGGTCCCTCCACCGAGAGCAGAACACTGGAACCTTCCTGTTGTGTCTGGTAGCCATCAGATCCACTACAGGTACCCCCCACATCTGGGTTAGAAGGTGAAATACCTCTGGATGAAGAGCCCACTCTCCGCTGTCGACTGTGTGACAACTGAGGAAGTCTGCCATGACGTTGTCTACGCCTGGAATGTGTACCGCAGAAATAACGGGAACATGTTCCTCCGCCCAAGATAAAATGGCCTTGACCTCTAACCATGCGGCGAGACTTCTTGTTCCACCTTGTCTGTTGATGTAGGCCACTGCGGTGGCGTTGTCGGACTCCACTCTGACTGGACAACCCTCCAGCTGAGATTCCCAGTGTCTCAGGGCAAGGAAAATGGTACAAAGTTCCAGGACATTGATGGAGAGGAGAGATTCTTCCAGTCCCCATTTCCCCTGAGCACTGAAACGACCCAACACTGCCCTCCATCCCCGGAGGCTGGCATCCGTCGTGACTGTGGTCCAGTAGGGAATCTGAAAGGACCTCCCTTTCAGGAGATGAGACAGGTCCAACCACCATTCCAAGCTCAGCTCGACATGAGGAGGCAGAGAGACTGACAGATGCAGATGGTCTGGATGATTCCTGCGCGTCTGAATGACGAACCTCTGAAGTTCCCTGGTATGAGCCATAGCAAATGGCACCGCCTCTATTGTGGAAATTAACTTTCCCACCAGAGAAGTCAACTTCGGCACTGGAACCCTCTCGAGATTCAGGATCTTGGATACACGGAGAGCAATCTGATGAGCCACTTCTTCCGGTAAAAACACCATGCACTGCTGAGTGTCGAACAGGTGACCCAAGAAAAGGATCTGTTGAGATGGGATCAAGTCTGACTTGTCCAGATTCACAATCCATCCATGGCGATTGAGTGTCTGGATGCACGTCTGAACCTGCTGGTGAAGAATCTCCGCAGATGAGGCTTTCAGGAGTAAACCGTCCATGTAGGGGGTCACCCTGATGCCATCCCGATGAAGCACAGCTATCAAAGCCCCCAAGACTCTCTGAAAAACCTGAGGAGCTGAAGTCAGCCCAAAAGGAAGAGCCGAAAATTGAAAATGGCCCCTGTGGCAGGCAAACCTGAGATACCGCCTGCTTTCCAGATGGATAGGGATGTGCAGATATGCATCCTGGAGCAAGAAACTCCCCTGGAGACATAGCAGCTATCACAGTGCGCAGGGATTCTTGACGATAGTGGGTACTCACAACAAAGGAATTGAGATCCTTGAGGTCCAGAATAGGACGGGCGCCCCCGTCCTTTTTGGCCACAACGAACAGGTTGGAATAAAATCCTGAACCTGTGTCCTCTGTAGGAACCAATTCCAGGACTTCTTTGTCCAAAAGATCCTGAATAACGTCATTGAACAGACGTCTTTTTGTAGGCTCCTGAGAAGGACGAGTAAAATGGAACCGAAAGGGAAGAAGGGAAGAGAAAGGGATCCTGTATCTCTCTGATACCATCTGAATAACCCAAGGGTCCGCCACTGACTCCTCCCAAATCCGGCAAAAGATGTGGAGACGTCCACCTACAGCCGGATGCGGACCCGGGTTCGGTGAGTCATGCCGAAGCAGTCTTGGAGGTCTTGGCCTTGGACCGATTGCGTTTGGCTGGAAACTTCTTTTTGAAGACTGATGGTAGAAGAGTACTTTTACCGCCAGTAGCCTCACTAATAATTTTCTTAAGCTCAGATCCAAACAGTGAAGTCCCTTGAAAAGGCAAAGAAAGCAAGGCTTTCTTAGAAGCGGTGTCAGCAGACCAAATTTTTAGCCAAAGAGGGCGTCTAGCCACCACAGATGAAGTGCAGGCCCTCGCCATCATGCGCACAGCATCAAAAGCAGCGTCAGAAACATAATTCTGAGCTTCGGATGTATTAGCAAGTTGTAACTGCTCAGACACTGGCGCATCCTGGCGAACCGCCTCAGTAAGCTGTTCAGTCCAGACCGCAATGGCCCGGTTAACCCACGCCACTGCAAAGGTTGGACGCATGGCAGTGCCAATAGAGGCAAAAATAGACTTAAGACAAGTTTCTAACTTTTTATCCGTCCAATCTTGTAGGGCAGAAGCATCAGAGACAGCCAAGGCAGTAGATTTAGACAACCTAGAAACTGGGGCATCCACCTTAGGAGGATGAACCCATTTAGCCAGTTCAGTCTCAGGAAAAGGATAAAGTTTAGCAAACTTTTTTGATACAGAAGAGGATTTATCAGGATTTCTCCACGCATCAGAGACTAAACGTGCAAGGGTAGGATTAGTAGGAAAACATATAACAGTCTTAGAAGGTTTCTGAAACACATCCGTTGGGTCATGAGTAGATTCCTGACTCAAGGGAAGTTTGAGGGTGGTTAGCACAGCCCTGATCAAACCCTCAGCAGAGAGTTCAGGGTCACATTCTTAAGGGTCACCAATGGACCTGGTAGACTCAATAACAGTGCCCTCCTCAACATCAGAATCCTGCAACAATTCTTCCTCAGAAGAATCAGACACATCAGGAGCACCCTGTGGCTTGGGCAGGGCGGTCCTGATAGTGGAGGGGGTCTGCCAAACCTGAAGAGCCCCCTGAACCTGAGAGGGAAAGAGCTGAAGAGTGGATCTGAGATCCCTAGTTGCAGCCTTGAACTCTTTCACCCATGCTGGCTCAATGGCGTGACTGGAAAGCCCTGGGTTGCTGCCATGGCCTTCCGCACATTTTGGGCATAAATGACCAGAAAATTCTCTAGGTAGCCCAGAGTGACAAGAGGAGCAAAACGCAATGGGGGAAACTGACACCCCAGCCTCCTTAGTCTTGGGTCTAGCCCCTGACTCCAGTGGAGTAAACATGCTCACAGCGTCAGATATACTCCACTGACAAGAATCACCCAATTGAAGTGTGAAAGATTAAATATTCACCCCAGAAATGCTTAAAATTAAACTTATCTGGCAAGCGAAGGGTTAATCTGCGGAGGAGAGAGAGAAGGCTCGGTCCCTGCGTAGTATACTCGCTGAGAAGAACTCACAAATTGGCTGCCTGCGACGGGAGCCAATCAGAAAACAGTCGCAAAACAAGCTCTTGTGGGAAACGTAGTTTTTCTCAGAAGTACCCCAAAACAGTGCCCGAAGCCCCCCCAAGACCCCCAACACATGCAACCGGATGATAGAGCAAGGGAAGACCAACAAAATGAGCCCACTCTGAAGTCGCTGTGACAAGTGGTTCCAGAGATACGTCCCACACTGTGTAAACCCATAGAGAGTAAAGGAGCAATGTCGTCTATGCGGGAAAAGAGCTCTTAAAGGCGCGGAACATAAACTTTTAATAAAGTTACCCTGAAAGGAAAAAGTTACCATATACATATCAAACACATGTAAAACATGATAAAACAATATCCCAATGAGGAAAACAGCAGGGAAAAGGTTAAAACCCCCATAAACTGCTCCAAAACCCAGGGAATACACACAGACATTGCATAAATACAGTGCAATATAAAGAAAAACACCCAATGAGTGCTGGAGTGCATAATGAGAACTCCCAAATACAAGCCCAATGAAGGGACACTGTGGGACAAGTGGACCTTCAGCACTCAAAGGGTGGCTCACCTTTCTGCAGGACTTCTGTCTTCAGGTAACCATGTGAAAAGGGAATTAACCAAAGGAAAATCCCCACCAGGGAAGCTACTTGAATCAAGTTGTTCCCTCTTCAGGGCATAAGGTCCACCAGAAAATCCCTGGAAGCTGCACTAGCCACTTTGGAGAGGGCAATTGTCAGCCATGGTCACCCGCCTAATTGTGGTATTCCATATTTGAAGAAAACAATAAAAAAACTAAAGTTGATTGAGAGATGTTCTCCACCTGATGTGCACAGCACGCAGGAACAAATCATTCTGGCTTGTTCTGGCTGAGGGCAGCTTAAGAGGGAGGGGAGGCTCCACCCCCTGCCTACTTAAAGGGACGGATCACCTCCCAATGTGCCAGTAACCTGTATTGGACGACAGTGAAAGTAAGTTTTAGGGTGGGGTTTGCCAATTTGAAAATCAAAATAGAATTGTATGCTGCAGTCTGCATCATGTAAATGGCAACCTTTTTGTACCATGCCCTACACTTTCGCATGGTGAGGTACAGCTGCATGAGTTGATCACACAGATCAACTCCCCCCATGTTCTTGTTGTAGTCTTTGATGCAGACTGGCTTTCTTAGTACCCCCCTCCTGCCACGAACAGAGACTGCCACAGTTTTGTCCTCATGCATGTAGCATGTAGACATCTTTTCTGTCCTTGAACTTAACTGCCAGCAGCTCTTGTTGGCATAAAGCTGAGGACATCCCAGTTTTAAGTTTTTTTTTCTACCAGTTCTTTGGGCATCTCCCTGCAGTTGAGCCTGACTGTGCCACAGGCCATGGTGTCAAAATAAAAAAGTGACTTAAATAAAAGGGGGCTGGTGTAATAATTGTCAAATGATATCCTTTATTTAACAAGGGGTAAATCAGATCCCAAACTATCTTCCCATTTATTCCCAGAGATTCGGGGCACCCAGGAGGATCAAGTTGGTGGTCCTTGCCCTCATAAATTCTAAAAGCCTGGGTGTAGCCTGTGGCACTTTCACACAATTTATAAAATTTTACACCAAATCTGGAACGCTTTGAGGGGATGTACTGCTTGAACCCTAACCTGCCTTTGTATTTCATTAGGGATTCATCTACACTAATTTCTTTTTGGGGAATATACACTTGGGCAAATGTTTTCTGTAAATGGGTTATTAGGGGCCGAACATTGAACAGTCTGTCATACTGGGGTGTTCTTTTTGGAGGCACAGGGTATTATCACTAAAGTGCATAAAGCGCAAAATCATTTCGTATCTAGTCCTGGTCATTGTTATGGCGAATATAGGGGTATCATATATGGGGGTTTTACTCCAGTATGATCTAATACTTGGTTTTTTAACTATTCCCATTGTCATTGTAAGGGCCCAGAATTTCTTAAATTCTAAAAGGTCTGTGGGATGCCATATTTCTTGCTTGGAAATTAATGCTGATGGGTTGGCGGCAATATATTGGTCTGAATATAAATTTGTTTGCGACACAATTTCCCAAAAAATTTCTTCCCCCAAAAATAAATAAAAAAACTGAACATGGGTAAATCCTGCCACATCCACTTGAATTCCTGGGTTGCCTGTGAATTCAGGAATTTGTGGGCATAAAGTGGCTGGTGATACCCATTCATCAGCAGGAGTGGCAGTACTTGTGGCAGGTCTTTGGGCAGTACTTGTGGCAGGTCTTGGGGCAGCTCTTGGGGCTTTTCTTAGGGCAGCTCTTGGAGCAGTTGCTGGGGCAGCTCTTGGTGCAGTGGGTCTTTTTTTTCACAGAAGGCCCTGCGTCATCACTACTAGAGCTCTCACTCTCAGAAAACTGAGTGACGTCAAAGTCTGATGCAGTGTCTGTGGCTTCAGAGTCAGACGCCAAATAGGAATACGCCTCTTCTAACATATACCTCCTCTGCATCTTATACACCTACTCTAAACTAAATAAATGACTAACTTCTATAACTAACTATACCTAAACTTAAATCTATCCCTAAGCCTTACCCTAACACACGTAGTCCCTGAACCTACCCAACCTAACTACCTATCTAAACTAGCTTATAATATAGAATAAAGTTTTTAATAAAAGTTTTTTTTGGGATTTTTTTCCCCTACACTACTCCTAAACTTAAATCTATCCCTAAGCCTTACCCTAACACACGTAGTCCCTGAACCTACCCAACCCAACTACCTATCTAAACTAACTTATAATATAGAATAATTTTTTAAATAAAATAAACTTTTTTTTTGGATTTTTTTTTTCTTTTCCCTACAGTACCCCTAAACCTAATTCTAACCCTAAACCTTACCCTAACCCACGTATACCCTGAACCTAACTTACACAAGTGCACTACCTATCTAAACTATATATGTATATATATATTTTTTTTCCCCTAAACCTAAATCTAACCCTAAACCTTTCCCTAACACACGTCTACACTAAACATACCCAACTACCTACATAAACTATCTAAACTATAGCTTTAAATCAATTTTTATTAAAAAAAAATAAAAAAAATAAAAAAAAATAAAAAAAAAATACAAGGGGGATAGGGGGTTTCCCACAGATCAGCAAACACTGATCTGCAGCAAATTGATCACTCCAAGAGTGATCAGATGGGAGGGAACATATTGATCACTGCAAACCAGTGATCAAATGGTTAATTTTATCTTTTTTTTTAAGACTTTTTTTCACAGGAACACTCTGCAACGCTGGAACAGGATCTGACACGAAGTCTCTCTGTCTCTCTCCACCTCAGCAGTGTGCAAGATGGAGGGAGGCAGAGATATAAGACAGGACAGTATTTACAAATGCTGTCCCTGTCATTCAGCATTTGCAACATGGGATTCGCTCATCAAGCGAATCGCATTTTGCAACAAAGTTTCTATTGGTTGTTACTAAGTATCCCGGTGCCGGGACACTTAGTAACAAGCAGCCCGCGCTCTCCCATCGCTCCGTGCAGCCGTGATGGGAGAGTTTAACCCATGACGGTGCAGGACCGTCATGGGTCCTTAACGGGATTGCAACCCATGACGGTCCTGCACCATCATGGGTCCTTAAGGTGTTAAAGGAGCTGTAATTTTTCAATGAAAAAAAATGTATGTTGTAGAGTTTGTCTTACTAAATACAACAAGGGTGCTCCCAATGCCAGGAAATTTTTCATTAAAATATTATATTTTAAACTTTTTTCTTTACTCTTTGAGTGCCAGAGAGGTTTGAAAAGCATTGTGAAGAAATACATTAAGCACCCTTCTGTCATTCAAAGGTTTAAACTGTTAGCAATAGCTATAGAGAAAAAATGAGCTGTAAAAATATCTGAATGACAAATCTCACAGAAGTGGGATTGCCTTTGTTTTACTTAGTTGAAAACACACTATAACAAATATTCTTCATAAAAAAGTTTACTTCTCCTTTAAATAAATTGATCAGATTAGTATATAAACTGGGCAAACAGCAGTTCATAAACTGACTAGCGGTACTGGCACTGCTTTACCTGTGCAGTTAGTAAACCAAAATAGAAAAAAACAAAGACACACATCCTGTTGGCACGCACGCACGCACACACACAACACAAAAATATGTACATATTAGAGGTTGTACATAAGTGATTACTTATGCATCTGAGAATTTATTATTAACACTTGTTAACCATGAATGTGCTGTACACCAGTGCACTTCTGAAGAGGTTAAGCATATAGGTGCGTTATTTACCTATTTATTTTGCACAGCCTATGGTAGAACTTATTCATCCTTCCTGTAAGCTCTTTCTCCCTCACAAATTGCCAGCAGTCTCCCCCCAAAGGATCGTCACCTCATCCCGGCACATCGGGTAGTACTATCACAGTTGTTGCAATGCTTTTAATTTGATGCAATTAGTGATCAGTTTCACAGAGAAAAAAAAATAAATCAGATTCCTCCATAATAATGTTTCCCTGCTAGTCTAACATCCAAATCAACTGCACCTTCCGCAACCCAAAATGTACATCAACGAACTTCAAGGAGGAACCACAGAGCACCCTTTCCTGTCTACCTAAATAGTATGCTTTTTCAGTCCATTTTAACAAATAGCCAAGGACATTGGACACCCCTACTGTTGTCACATTAGTCTTATTAGTTAAGGTGACCAGATCTTTTAAATGAGATCAGGGGACATTATTTTTTACAGGCACATGATAAACACAATTTATGAGCATACCATATTTCCACAGAATATGCAAGCATTGCATTTGGAGTTTGCCAGGCCACTTACTGCCCTGCATGGTTCCCCCACACAAACAAAGGAGAGTATAATGGCAATCTGTAGGTTTGTTTAGCAGTGTTACATAGAATGTAATATCTTGCATGAGCTATGCATACACTGCGACATTGTAAACAATAAGCATGAACTGCTCATCTACCTTACCAGGCCATTTATTGCCCCAGTTCCTCCCCTCACAGAAACACAGGAAGAGCAAGCAGGACACTGTCCCCGCATGCATCCACAGCCAAATGGTGAATGCTTCCAGTGTAAAGGTATGCCTATTGTGAGTGCAGATCGCATCCTACCTGCTTTCTGACATGCATTGTCTGGCCATGGAAGTGCTCCACTGTGCGTTTTGAAACTGGGGAAGGTGGGAGGGAAAGGGGAGAAGGATGAACAGGAAAGGTAGGAGGGAGAGAGGAGAAGGGTGACTAGGGAGGGTGTGAGGGAGGGGGATTTTGGAGTTTATGCTAGTCCTTGCAGATATTTTCACAGGAGTGGCCTGGGCAAAGCCTCCCTGGCCACTCCTGTGAAAATCACACACCCAAACTTGGCCATTGAGAGAGGCAGTATGGAGTAGGTTTGCTTAACTTCTCCTGACTGCCACCCCTGTATGTGTGTGGCACATATGCATATTTTTTGTTACATGATAATGTTGATCTTTTATATATAAATGAACCAGTCCAAATAATAGGTAATAGGAGTGTAGAAAAAATGATGATAAAAGACTGGCTCATGCCTGGCATACT
The DNA here is from genome assembly GCA_037306005.1 of Rhinophrynus dorsalis. Lineage (NCBI taxonomy): Eukaryota > Metazoa > Chordata > Amphibia > Anura > Rhinophrynidae > Rhinophrynus > Rhinophrynus dorsalis. Next base: position 358,305,534 of record CM074720.1, on the reverse strand, counting down.
CTTCCACTTAGATCATGGGCATCCCAGGCATGGGTCCTTGCTCTCCTTGTGCCTAGAGGTAATCAGCTTGAATCCATTGATGAGACCTACATAGGCTGAAACGAAAGTCTGGGGTTGTGCTATTTCTCTTGTGAAGAGAGTATTTGTCTGACATTTTGGAGCTGGATGGTCTTGGCGGGGGGGAGCCAGTCTGATATAAATATGGAAAGGTACTCTCTGCAATGGCACATGGGAGTGGAAAAACGTGACTTGAGCAGCACCTGAAACTCCATGTCTTGAACAAAACATTTAATTTTGCTCTGTCTCGCGTGCGTTGGTCACACTTTGTTTTTTTGGGGTAATGGGAGTGGGCTGACCATCCCCACAATTTTGACAGCAATAACAGCCAGTACAATGGAGATGGGCCTCACAGTTAGGCTCCCCTACATGGTTTCCTTCTCTGCCTAATGGCAACTGTGATTCTGGATGCATACAATGTGGGCACAGGAAACTAGAGAGCACACGACATAAAAAACAGGAAATATGAATGCATTGCAGTTAGACACCATTTTTCTCAACCAAATCACTCAATGAACAATCTTCATACCTGGAACTCTCAGGGTTTGACCCTGAGACTCAGGGATTTGGCCCAAATCTCAGGGTCTCAGGGTGAAGATCCAAAATCTCAGGGTGAGAGAGTTCAGCGCTACCTGTTATATATTCTCTTCCAGTTAAATGCTTCTTAAGTCTCTAAATGGGTGCCACTTGTACCAGAAAGGCAGAGGGAGAAGTCCTGCTTGATTTGTGTGTGTCCATGCAGTGATATATGTAAGTTGTTGTGTAGTAATGGCTCCTTGAATGCAGACTGGAGCGACTCTCGATTACAGAGATTAGGGATATATCGAGGATAATCTATATTATAGGAAATTTAAGGGTTAATATTTACACAATCTCAGGGTCAGCTCATTTTGAAAGTTCCCAGGTATGACAATCTTACAATCAAGATGCTTAATCCTTTGAATGCCAGAGGGACGTGCAACACATTCTAGCATTCAAAGGATTAAAGGTATTTAAAAGCATCCAAGAAAAGTTATTAAAACCCATGAAAAAGGACTCTGAAATATGGGAGTTTTAGCTCACTATGAGAAACTTCTATAGTGCCTCCTCTGTAGTTTTCCCAACCCCCTCATCTTCTCTCTGCTCTGTATCCAAATCACTGCTCACACCCTTTATTCATTGCTCACTCCATTTACATAGTTATCACCTTCTCCAAGCTTTCCCTGTTGGCATCCTACTATGTTATGTAACTTGGTAACTCTGCATTGTTTTGAATACACTGTGTAATTGAATATATTTTGTAATTCAGTATTGCTTGACGAGAGGAAATGCTTGTCTTAAAAAAATAAGATTTTAATAAACATTCCATTAAATCATTTACTCTTTAGACTATATGGAACTCTGAAAACATGGGGGGAGGGTTTGAGCTCCTTCCTCAAAGAGAGAAGGGCACTTAAAAAAAAGACAGGGTCTCCCTCCTCCAAAGCTCAGCCTCCTACCTTAATCCGGACTGATGTGTAACAAGTACCACAGAAAAAGAACCAAAGTGGGAAGAAAAGGAAACTCCCTAAAAGATCATAAGAAGACTCCTCTGCCAAATAAAGTAAACACAGGTAGATTTTATACAGACTAAAGAGAAAAAGACTTAACAGTAAGTTCACTAAAATCCTATTTTCTCCTATGTCCAATATGAAGCACAGGAACCATGGGAAAATACCAAAGCATCCCAAGATTATGGGGGGGGGAAGGTGAAAAAACTCACTCTCCCCATAGAATGCCAGTCTTTTACATGACTAAACTGGATTTATGTAACCTTAGGTGTCAAGGGACACCTCTCTATTATAGTAAACAACAAAGAGAGCCAAAATGTGGCAGTAGGTGAAAGTAAAAGTTTTTACACAGGCATTACTGCCTTGTAGGAACTTGTAGACAAAGCTAGCCTCTGCCAGGGCCAAAACATTGACACTGTAGTGTTTGGCGAATGTGTGCTAGGAAGACCATGTGGCACCCTTGACCAGCTCTTCAGCAGAGACTTGGTTTTTGTAGGCCCAGGAAGCACCACAGATCTGGTGGAGTATGCTGCAACTCTGAATATAACAGGTCTCTTCTTGATCACATAAGCCTGATGTATGGTAGCCTCAAACCAATAAGCTATAATGACTTTGGATGCTGCCTGATCCATGCTAGGTACCTCCAGAATGAGAGAATCAGCCTTGCAGAGAGACTGTGAATGATGTACATAATACTTAAAGTATTTCATCACATCCAAGAGGTGAAAATCCTTTTCCTGTTTAGAGGCAGGGTCAGAACAAATGGAAGGCAAAATTACATCCTGATTTATGTGAAAGTCTTTAAAGGGATAGTAATGTTTCATAATAAAAGAAGCTCTAATTAATCATCATAGTATTTGGACTTTGGAGAGTGTTATTTCAATTCTGTCAGAGTTGTAGTTCAAGAGTAATTCAATGACAAAATATCCCCCTCCCGCCCCTTTTACTGATGTAACACTGTTCAGCCAGATCAGAAGGGAGGTGCCCAGGTAGACTGCAGAGAGGGACAATCTTTAATTAAGATAAGGGAAAAACCTGAAAAATGTGTCAATGGGAGCAGGGCTTTCATTGTTCTCATAGGAAGAAGATTGTCCCCTACTGTTATCTGTCTGGTCTATGGACTGGATTCCACATCTGAGAAGAGATGGCTTACACTAGGTAAAAGGGGCGGGAGGGGAAACTTTGCTTGTGACTATCTCTCAAACCATAAAGGTTTGAGAGATAAGACATATCATTCTTCATCTTTTTTTTAATGCCTACAAAATAAAATAAAGATAAAACGAAGTATTACTATCCCTTTAACAACATTCGGTAAAAACTCCAGAGAGGTACAAAGTACTGCCTTGTCCTGATGATGTATCAGGAATGGAGGTTTTCAAGGCAGAGTTTGCAACTTGGCACCCTACTTACAGAGAAAATGGCTTAGAGGAAAAGTCATATTGAGCATCAAAAAAAGAAAAGAAACTGAGGAGAGAGTTTCAAAAGGAGGTCTCTGAAGGATGTACAGGACCAAGTTCATGTCCTCCAGGTTCATGGGCTCTCTGAAGATAGGGAAGGCATAAGCCACCCCTTGAATATAGGTTTTAACATCCAGCAGAATCGCAATGCACCTCTGAGAGAGGACAGAGAGATCCGTACCTTAATAGATCTAGACTAAGTCACTTGTTCACACTGTCTTGTAGGAAGATGAAAAAAGTCTGAGCATACACATCCTTATCAGCATACAGTTGGTGGAATATGAACCAAATTCTGTGGTATCCTTTAGACGAGACAGGCTTCCTTGCATGGACAATGGTACAAGTTACATCATCTGAGTAACTTTTCTATCTCAGGATGGTGGTTTTAAGAGCAATGCTGTCAAAGCTAGCCTTTCTACATCCTGGTACCAGATGGGACCCTGGAGAAGGAGATCCCATCTTGGAGGCAGATAGAATGGCTCCTGGATGGATAGATTGAAAAGATGCTCATATCAGACCCCACAGGACCAGATGAGGATGATGTAGCCACCAATGGACACTCTCATGGAGTAAGACAGATGAGAATGCTGTTGGGACCAGTTTCTGAGACTGTCCAGGTGGAGTTCCCTTGTGTTGAACTGAGTGTAAGGGACTGCTTCAAGGGCAGAAATCAGACATCATAGATCCTCATGTAATCCCTTATTGTTGCAGAGGGTCAAGCCAGCACCCACAACACTTCCTGGGACAGGATCTGTATCTTGTCCTCTGGTAGGAACACTTCATTCCCAGAAAGAAAAGGACTTGAGATGGAATCAGAGAGGACTTCTTTAGGCTGAGAATCCAACAATGGTGTACCAGAATGCGCGCACACTCTTGGATATTGATCATTAAGATGTCATCTGAAGGATCCTTGATCAGTAGATGGTCCAAGTATGGAGTCAGAGAAATGTCTTGTGAGTGGATGTATGTGGCCAAAGCGGACATGATTTTCATGAAAATTATTGGAGCCAAGGCTGTGCCAAAGGGCAGTGCACATAACTGGAAATGACTGCATGCTAAATCAAAACATAGGAAACAGTGGTGGTCTGGATGGATAGGGATGTGCAGGTAGGAGCCCTGAAGATCCAGCGAGGTCAGAAACTCGCCTGGACACATCTCTGACATGACAGAGTGTAAAGATTCCATCTTGAAGCATGTAGCAACCATAGTTGTTGAGGCATTTCAAGCCCAGAATAGGACTTCATGGGAACTACAAAAAGGTTGGAATAAAAACCCGAAGAGCGCTCTTGCCCAGTAGACAGGAGACAACATCTCTAAAGTGGCAATGTCATTTTGGGTCCCAAGGATCCTTTGACAAAAATAAGATAACCTGCAAAACCATCTGATCCATCAATGAAGACACACAAGTCAGGAGTTTCGAGTCATGCGGAGGTTGGCTTTTCAAATTTAGATTTCTTTGAAACAGATTTCTTGTTCTGCCAAGTCTGTTTGGATTTTGGGGCAGGACACCTGGGAGAACTGAGGGGCTTGAAGCCTATGTGCCCTGAACTGGCAGGGGGAGCAAAATCCACAAATGGCAGACAACACAGTGATTTCTTGGATGATTGGTCTCCAGACCAAATCTTTAGCCACAAGGTACTGAACGCCTTTCAAACAAACCCGGCAGCATCCAAAGAAGCTTCAGAAAGATATTCATTAGCTTCCAAAATATTGGCAAGCATAATTAAAACATCTTCTTTAGAAGCATCAGTGCGTATTGCTTTAGAAAGCTGTTCCCTCCCAAAAGGCTATAGCCCTATTTCACCACACTTAAAGGGACAGTAATACTTCATTTTATCTTTATTTTATTTTGTAGGTATTAAAAAAACATGAACGAATCTTTATGGTTTGAGAGATATTCACAAGCAAAGCAAAGTTTCCCCTCCCGCCCCTATTACCTAGTGTAAGCCATCTCTTCTCAGATAGATAACAGCAAGGGACAATATTCTTCCTATGAGAACAATGAAAGCCCTGCCCCCCTTGACAAGCTTTTCAGCTTTTCCCTTATCTTAATTGAAGATGGTCCCTCTCTGCAGTCTACCTGGGCACCTCCCTTCTGATCTGGCTGAGCAGTGTTACATCAGTAAAAGGGGCGGGAGGGGGACCAGCAGCATCTGCCAATGGAACAGCTGTGTATTTGTCAAAGCATGATATGGGGGGGGAGCCCACTGTGCTAAAGCATCAGCTGTAAAATGGTACAGTTTAGAAATCCGCTTTTTAAGGAAAAGCCTTTCAGCTGGGTTATTCTACTTTTCTAAGATAACTTGGTCAAGGGAGCTGTAAGGAGGAAAGACTGGGGAGTCTTTCTTAGGTCTATGGAAAATAGATACTGAAGGGGCTCCAACACCACTCTAATGGGCAAAGGGTCAGCCTCATTGGGATCCCCAAAGGACAAGGAAAATTCCATACCTAAAGCAATCTTTTCAACAGATGTCGCCTTAGCTTTTTTGGAACGTCCCCTAAAAACAGGACCAACCTGCCTCCCATGTGTCATCAGGAATGATGGACCCCCTGAATGGATAAGGGAATGGATGTCACAGGAGAAAGAACCCAAGCTGGCTCTTGATCAGTGCTGGATGGCCTTGGGGATGTAGTAGGGGCCACAGTACAGGAGGGACAGAGTAGATAAAACTATGTAAGAAGCTAGTTAAAAGTAACTCCAGTCTAATACAAATCTCCAAAAAAGACCCAGAAAGTACTGGTATGCAAATGGTTAAACTGTCAAAAGAAAGCAGGAGAGTCAGCCTCTGCTTAATATAATTAAGATGGTAGCCAAAAAGGCACCCAGCCAATTTGTCCATTGCTTCCCAAGCTTATTACTATGTAGTTTTTCACCATTGCTGTAACCAAGCATCAAGTGGCTCTCCAGCCAGAGAGTGGTATACCACACATTACTGGAAGTCAGGGTCCTGATCATGTGATAGAGCATGATCAGAAGAAATGAAAGCCAATACTGATCCATGTAGAATAAATGGGTGCAGAGATATGTCCCACACAAGTTTTCCCATAGAAGTCTATGCTGCACAATGTCAGCAGTGCAGGATCCCATTCTTAAATGGGTCATGTACCAAAAATTTTACTTCTGTAAAACAAGCTAAAATGTTCTAAAACAAAAACAACCCCCCCCAAAAAAAACCCCTTGGTACACCAGCAAGAGGAGACTAATAAAAATTAAATTGACACGTGATTAAAGGAACAGAAAATAAATACAGCTACCAGTGTACTAACTGGCACTGAAAGGGTTAATTTGAGAAAAGAATTTAAGGCAGCAATCTCTGCTACTCAGGCATAAAAGGCAGAGCAAAGATAAGGAAGGATGAGTGCATATTCCCCACAAAAAGTGCGGAAGAGTACAAAGTGGGACATATAGGGTGGGACTCAAAGGGTTATTCACCGATCATTCTCCAGACTCCTCTCTAAATAGAGCAGAACCTCAGAGGTTCAGCCATGAGGAACAGACATCATAAAGGTAGCCTCCACATAAAATGGTCCAAATCAATACTCCTGTTAACTGGGCAAAACAATGCTATGGAATCCAGTGATGGGAGCCCGCCTAAATGGATTATATATTTAAAGGGATAGTAGTGTCAGAAAAATGTATTAACTATGTGGTAGATACAATTAAGAGAGTTGTTGCACTTATTTGTCTCTCTCAAACAGTTATGGTTTGAGAAATATAGGAAAATGAAGTTCTTCACTCCCTCCCCTTTCTGCTTGACCAGCCGTAAAGCTATCAGAAGCAGATTCTGGTCGCTTGACCAGACGCGGCTCTTCAGCAGCACCGATATAACTATATCTAAAGATAAATACTTCACTGGACTGAACAACGTGTGCTTGCAAACCAGGCATGGGTGAATGTCCCTAAAGGAACCATGACGTACATGTACGTCATTGATTTTAAGGCAGAGCCCTGAATTGGATTAAAAAATAAAACAAAAAAAGGTTCTGTGGCCTTTTAAGTGCAGGATGCTTGCGTGCGTGCCAATCCTTAAAGGGATAGTAATACTTCATTTTAACTTTATTTTATTTTGTAGGCATTAAAAAAACATGAAGAATGATATAAGTCTTATCTCTGAAACCTTTATGGTTTAAGAGATATTCACAAACAAAGTATCCCCCCCCTGTCCAACCAGATCAGAAGGGAGATGCCCAGGTAGACTGCAGAGAGGGACAATCTTCAATTAAGATAATGGAAAAAGCTGAAAACCTTGTCAAGGGGGGAAGGGCTTTCATTGTTTTCATACAAAGAAAATTGTCCCCTTCTGTTATCTGTACTGTCATACAACCAGACTCACATCTGAGAAGAGATTGTTTACAGTAGGTAAAAGGGGCGGGGAGGGGAACTTTGCTTGTGAATATCTCATAAACCATAAAGGTTTGAGAGATAAGACTTATATCATTCTTCATGTTTTTTTAATGCCTACAAAATAAAATAAAGTTAAAACGAAGTGTTACTATCCCTTTAAGGATTAAACATATTTTGGCCAACGTAAGAAACAAAACCCTATTTTATTCCTTACAAATTAATACTTTGGTATATACATTGTACACATGATTCACACTTAAATGGATAGTAATGTTTCATAATAAAAGCAGCTCTAATTAATCATCATAGTATTTGGACTTTGGAGAGTGTTATTTCAATTCTGTCAGAGTTGTAGTTCCAGAGTAATTCAATGACAAAGTGTCCCCCTCCCGCCCCTTTTACTGATGTCACACTGTTCAGCCAGAGAAGGGAGGTGCCCAGGTAGACTGCAGAGAGGGACAATCTTCAATTAAGATAAGGGAAAAACCTGAAAAGCTTGTCAAGGGGATCAAGGATTTCATTGTTTTCATTGTTATCTGTCTGGTCTATGGACTGCAGTCCACATCTGAGAAGAGATTGCTTACACTAGGTAAAAGTGGCGGGAGGGGGAAACTTTGCTTGCGAATATCTCATAAATGTTTGAGAGTTAAGACTTATATCGTTCTTTATTTTATTTTGTAGGCATTAAGAAACCATGAAGTTAAAACGAAGTATTTCTATCCCTTTAAGAAGTTTGTATAAAGCAGAGCAGGGCTATCTTTCAAATTAGGGAAGGTGAAAGGTCCTCACTCCTTGCTGGACTTCGTATCTTATTTACTTAGATTCTTTATATATATATTATATACACATATACATACACACACACATATATATATATATATATATATATATATATATATACATACATATATATGCATACATACATACATACCTGGGAACTTTTTACTTTGGGCTGCCCAGAGGACAACCCTCTAGTGCTGATGAGGGTAGAGAAATGACGTGATTTGAGTCATTAAAAAGGGGCGGGGCTTAATCACAAGTGGGTGGACTACTAAGCATAAAAAACCCCCATATAGAATACACTAGGGGAGGGCTAGAAGAGGGCGCGGAGTGGCAGGAACAGGGTGGGATTGAGCACAAGTGGACAGGGTTTCCCCACATCCAGAGAATCTGGCTTTGCCCCAGAGACCCGGTAATTCATTGTCAAACCCGGAGTCTCCGGGGCAAAACCGGAGAGTTCCCAGGTATGTATATGTATATTACGGAGTTTTGGCACTGCAACATTCTTTCCTTTTTTTTTCCCCAGTAGAACACATTTCCCGAAAATGCTTATAGTTTAATATGAAAATAAAGTATATAGCATATACCACTTTTGGAAATACAGTTGAGCGGTTACTTTTTAATTTTATGTTGGTGTGCACAAATATGTATAACAAAGTGGCAATTTAGTAATTAAATAATTAGAATTTTGTAACATTTCCACCACTTCAAAGACCCCAAAATCTTTGAAACCCATGTAATTTCCTAATGTATTTAGTAGGTAATGCACTTCTGAGAAAAACAGTACCACATTGGTATTGGAAGGAGGGGTAATGTAGGGGGTACAAGAAACAAACTATATATAACACATACAGCTATAATCTTAATTTCCTAATTATTTTTTAAAACCGCTAATATTACAATAGCCCAACTTGATAAGTATGTGTATCCTAGCTTGAGAGGGGGCAAAATCTTTCAAGAAAGAGTCCATTTGTTTCCCTAGGGTCTGGTGGGGTGAGATAGGGTATCTGTATTGCCCCTCCTCGCTCTACCCAACAAACTAAATTATTATTGCTAGTATAGGGGGATCCTCATTTGAAACAGGGGTCATAGAGTGGTCATTCTAAAAAGGCTGGAGGCATAGACTGGGATCTTTTGAGGCCTCATTACCCTTTACTGTGTACATATATACCAAATACTAAAGTTGTGTGATCACATCAACCCATGCTAGTGGTCAATATCTCAAGATGGGCTCTTTTACAGCACCTCATCCAAAAGAAATGTAGATTTTTTTTAATATACTTATTGACAGGTGATGGAGGGGTTTAAATCCTTGAGATTATCTGACACATGTACCCTATTTGAAATAGGAGACACTCTCCATTCAAATACGTGTACTATTGTACCCATCACTGGAGGTGGACTAAGATATATCCTACCTCCCTTAGACTAACATAAATAAAATGACACTGGGCAGATGCCCCTACACACAAATTAGGAGACTCTCCCGTTCTCAGCTATATTAGAATTGTGTCTGTAGGAGTATAGGGGAGCAGAGATACGGTCTATGAAAATCTCCCCCATCCTCTTTTAGAAGTATAGGGGGAAAAAAGCAAACAAGCAAAAAAACAGTTGCTCACCCAGCATGAACTGGAAATGGAAGACTCTCCAGCAATGCCTATTTTATGATGGCAGAGTCCTTGGGGGGCAAGATATGGCTGCTAATGTCATACACCTACCTGATGGTCCAGTGGGAGTGACTTCATCCCACACAAGCAGTGATGTTCCAAGATTGTGACAGGATGTGGGAACTGCAGGGACAGATGGGCTACAGGTGGATGGCCAGGTAAGTACCCTCCAGCCTTCAAAAACCTAGGGGTCTTGGAGAGGTCAACCAACCACACTGAGAACCTAAAAGTTATGATATCTTCCAAGAGGTCAGCCACACTAAAGGGGTTTAAGTGGACCTATCACCTAAAGACCAGATTTGTTTTATAATCTGCCTACATATTGTACTAGCCATTTTATTATAAGTTGTTTTAGAGAAATTAACGTTTATATTTTGGTGGCACATTATTCCATGAACACAGTAAAGCAGTTTAGGAGGCTGAAGAGACATGCATCCATCAAGTTCAGCCCATGCCATATCACCCCTTCTGATCCAGAGGAAGGAAAAACAACATTTAAGCCATTTCCAATTAAGCCTCAAGTGGGTAGGAAAAAAGTTCTTCCTGACTCCAAATGGCAGGTGGCTTTCCCTGGATCAACATCCTATCTGTTTTGAAGCCAACTTTCAAAATTCTTAATATTGTTCTGTTTTAGATAGGTATCAATTACTTTTTTGAGAGCAGTTACACTGTCTGCAGACACAGCATCCATAACCTCTTGTTCTTTGCTCAGCTCTTTAAGTAAATAGTTCCTTGGAGGGTTTTTGTATTGCCCTTTAAAGGGATAGAAATACTTAAGTATTACTAATCTCTATACTAAAGTCCTTTTAAAAATAAATGTATTGCCGCCAGTGTCATTTCTCAAACCTTTATGGTTTGAGAGATGATCGCTCCTAAAATTGCCCTCCCCCTTCCCCGAAGTCAGTGTTGTAGCTGACATAAGGAAATCCGGTCTTAGATCATCAGGCGGCTCTGCAGCAGAGCTGCAATCGCGTTAATTAAAAAAAAAAATCTTTCACTAAAACGGTCTTCTACGTGTGCTTGCAAACTAAGCACACGTAGAAGACCATTTCAGTGATAGTTTTCCTTTTTATTAAAGCAATCGCGGCTGTGCTGGAGAGCCGCCTGAAAGTCGTACGTCTTGCTTCCCTGCAGTCAGCTAGAACGCTGACTACGGGGAAGGGGGAGGGAGAGGGCAACTTCAAGAGTGATCATCTCTCAAACCATAAAGGTTTGAGAGATGAAACGGGGGGCAATACATGTATTTTTAAAAGTACTTTGCTATAGGGATTAGTAATACTTACGTATTACTATCCCTTTAATATATTAGTAAATGGTAATCAACATCACCCCTCAGACATCTCTTCTCTAATGTAAACAAACCCAGATTGGCTAGTCTCTCTTTATAACTCAGAATATCTTCCGATCCCTCTATTAGTTTTGTTGCACCTCCCTGCACTTTTTCCATTTCAATAATATTCTTTTAAGAACTGGAGTCCAAACCTGTATTCCATATTGTAGACTGAGCCTTACCAAGGATTTATATAGAGGTAGCATTATAGACTCATCCCTTGCATCTATAGTATAGACCCATTTTTATGCAGGATAATACCCTATTTGCGCCTGCAGCAGATGAGTGGCAATACCCCTGCAGTGAAGTCTATTGTCTATCAGTATTCTTAGATCTTTCTCTAAATCTTTAGTGCATATGCAACATGTTTCCAGAGACCAAATGCATAACATTTCATTTATCTGTATTAAAACATCTGCTGCCATTTTTCCACCCATTCACCGTTTATCCAAATCTTTCTGCAAAGAAAAAAAAAAAAAACATCCTGCTCTGTAAGTATTCCCTTACACAACTTAGTGCCATAAGCAAAAGATTAATATATTACTTTCAATTCCCACTTCTAGATCATTAACAAAAAGTATTAGCCTAGGACTGAACTCTGTGGTAACCCACTTACAACTTTAGACCAACTTGAAAAGGTTCCATTTACAACAGCTCTGTGCCATCTGTCATTTAACCAGTTCTCTATCCATGCACCCAGATATCTGCCTAACCAAAGCCTTTTAGTTTATGCAGTCATCTGTTATAAGGCACATTATCAAAAGGCTTTTGCAAAATCCAAGTATACTACCTTAAAGGGATAGTAATACTTAGTTTTAACTTTATTTTATTTTGTATGCATTAAAAAATATGAAGAATGATATAAGTCTTATCTCTCAAACCTTTATGGTTGAAGAGATATTCACAAGCAAAGTTTCCTCTCCCGCCCCTTTTACCTAGTGAAAGCCATCTCTTCTCAGATGGGGAATCTAGTTGTAAGACCAGACAGATAACAGAAGGGGACAATCTTCTTCCTATGAAAACAATGAAAACCCTGCCCCCCTTGACAAGTTTTTCAGGTTTTTCCCTTATCTTAATTGAAGATTGTCCCACTCTGCAGTCTACCTGAGCACCTCCCTTCTGATCTGGCTGAACAGTGTTACATCAGTAAAATGGGCGGGAGGGGGATCCTTTGTTATTGAATTACTCTTGATCTACAACTCTGACAGAATTGAAATAATAGGATTTTAGTCTTACCTGTTAAATCCTTTTCACTTAGTCCATACAGGTTACTGGTATCTCTGGGGAGGCGTCAGTCCCCTTTAAGTAGGCAGGAACATTCTCTAAATGTATGCAGGTGGTGGAGCCTCCCTTCCCTCTCAGGCTGCAGTCTACCCAGCCTGCCTCAGAATTGTTTGAAAATGAACCAGACTAGATAGTAGAAGGAAAGAAGACTCCTGTGAGCATGCCCCGAAGGACTCCCATGTATTGCCACAGGAGAGCCTAGCACGGTCCCTTGACAGGGTGGGAGACCAGTAACCTGTATGGACTAAGTGAAAAGGATTTAACAGGTAAGACTAAAATCCTATTTTCACTGTCATCCAATACAGGTTACTGGTAACTCTGGGATGCCCAACCATTGAGTTACCCTGAGGTGGGAAGAAGGCAAGGACCAGGCGCAAGGCCCCCAAAGTCACCAGGACCTCCATGAACCATCCGGTCAGAGATCCCAACGGACACCAACTAGAGGTAAAAACAGACCCCAAGAACTGTTACACAGCACACTGAACCAGAGCCAATAGGGCTCAACAGTAAGGAAGCACAGAGAACCTCAGAAAAGAAAGATCCTAGACAGACAAAACTGCCTCCAGGACCTTCCTCCCAAAGCTGGCATCAGCCGAGGCCAGCACATCCACACGGTAGAGCTTCAAGAAGGGGTGCACAGAGGACCAAGTGGCCGCCTGGCACAATTGAGCGGCAGACGCTTGATTCTTGGAGGCCCAAGAGGCCCCAATTGACCCGGTAGAATGGGCTGTAACCCAAAAGGGAACATGCTACTCCCTCAATTTGTAAGCTTCACAATTAGAAGACTTAATCCAAGATGCAAAAGGTACCCCGGATGCCGGTCTCCCTGCCCTAGGACCCTCAAGGATGACGAACAGGGCATCAGACTTCCTGATAGACTCAGTGCGATAAACATAAAACTTGAGACAATGCACAACATTCAACAAGTGGAGATCCCTCTCCTTGACAGAGGAAGGGTTAGGCAGAAAGAGGGCACCACAATCACCTGATTGATGTAGAACTCGGAGACCACTTTAGGCAAGGACTCCTTAGAAGTGCGAAGCACAGCCGTATCCTTGAGAAACACCAGATAAGGTGGTTACAGGACAGAGCTTGCAAGTCCGCCACCCGGCGAACCGACACAATAGCCGTAAGAAAGGCCATCTTCCACGACAAAAAGGCGCAAAGGAATAGAAGCCAAGGACTCAAACGGGGAACGCTGGAGAACCCCCAAACCAGATTAAGGTCCCACTGAGGAGCCGGACTCTGAAAGGCAGGGAGCACAGTAGCAACACCCTGGAAGAAACCTCTGACGTCAGGAAGATAGCAATGCGTTTCTGGAAAACGACAGAAAGCACCGAAGTAAGAACCGTAAGAGAACTTAGACTGAGTCTCTTGCCAACACCGTCCAACCAAAAGGACAGGACAGTGGGACGATCAAAGTCATGAGACAGATCTCTGTCAGCACACCAAGACACAAATATCGACCGGACACGGTGAGAGATCGTGGAAGAAACAGGCTTATGGCACTAAACATAGCAGAAACCACAGCAGAAGAAAACCCTTTCTTCCATAAAATCGAGGATTCAACATACAGGCCATCAAATTGAGCCGAAGAACATAGTCTTCCACAGATAACCCTGTAGAAGAAGAGTTGGACGAGAGGGGAGCTGAAATGGCTCCACCACAGATCGGGCCATAAACTCCGGATAACAGGGTTGACGATGTCAATCCCAAACAATCAAAATTACCGGACAACGTACCAAATATAATGTCCGTAACACCCATATAAACATAAGGAGAGAGAGAGAAAAAATGTCCAGAGAGAATGTCCAGGAATGGACATTGTATCAGCAGCAGAGTTAGAGTGTCGCTCCACAGAGAGCAAAACGGCGGAACGTTTCTGTTGTGTCCCACTGCCATTAGATCCACTGGGGCATTCCCCATCTCAGAACCAGGAGTTGAAACACCTCCGGATGTAGTTCCCACTCTCCGCTGTCGACTGTGTGACGACTGAGGAAGTCTGCCATGACGTTGTCTATGCCTGGAATGAGCACTGCGGAAATGACCGGAACATGAACCTCTGCCCAGGACAGAATGGCCTTGACCTCTAACCAAGCGGCGAGACTTCTTGTACCGTCCTGTCTGTCGATGCAAGCCACTGCCGTGGTGAAGTCGGACTCCACTCAGACTGGCCCGTTCTCCAGTTGACACTCCCAATGATGGAAAGAAGGGACTCCTCCATGGACCACTTCCCCTGAGCGCTAAAGCGACCCAGAACAGCTCCCCAGCCCAGAAGGCTAGCATCCGTCGTGACCTCGGTCCAGTAGGGAATCCGGAAGGATCTTCCTTGTAGGAGACTGGAAGGCCCAACCACCACTCCAAGCTCAACTCGACGTGAGGGGGGGTGATTGATAGCTTTTGATGATCGGTCGGTCCCTGCACGTCTGTACCACAAATCCCTGAAGTTCCCTGGTGTGTACCATGGCAAATGGAACCGCCTCTATCGTGGAGATGAACTACCCCACCAGAGAAGACAACTTCAGAACCAGTATCCAATAGCGGGATAGGATCATGAAGACCCTTTGGGCAAATTGATGGTTACCTCGTCCGGTAGAAAAATCATGCACCTCTGAGTATCGAACAGAAGACCCAGGTGCCGAGACGGAACAAGGTCAGACTTGACCAAGTTTGCAATCCAACCGTGATGTGTAAGGAATTGAATGCAAGTCTGGACCTGCTGAAGAAGAAGGTCCGCAGATAATGGTCGCAAAAGGCAAGTCCTCCATGTACGAAGGCACTCTGATGCCGTCCCGATGGAGGACGGATATCAAGGTCCCCCAACACCCGTTGGAAAACCTGGGGGGGGCTGTTGACAAACCAATGGTAGAGCTGAAACTGAAAACGACCTCTGGTGCAGGCAAGCCTCAGATACTGCCTGCTCTCTAGATGGATTGGGATGTGCAATACGCATCCTGAAGGTCCAGATAAGCAAGAAACTCCCCCGGAGACTGTGAGCAGAGACTCCTGACGATAGTGAGACTTCACTACAAAGGAATTAAGATCTCACAGACCCAAAATAGGGAGGCATCCGCCGTCCTCCTTTTCTTTTTTTTTTTTTTACCACCACAAAAAGGCTTGAATAGGATCCTGAACCCCTGTCCGCAGGGGGTACCTGTTCCAGGACAACCTTGTCCAGAAGAGCCTGAATAGCGTCTTTGAACAGACGGCTTCACTCGACTTCTTGAGGAGAACGAGAAAGATAAAGACGAAAAAGGTGGGAGAGAAAAGAAAGGGATCTTATATCCCACAGACACCACCAGAATAGCCCATGGGTCCGACACTGAACCATCCCACGGTGTTGGCGAGTCATGCCAAGCAGTCACGAAGTCATGGGCTTGAATGCGGCCTTGGGCTGCAATAGGTGCATGGGCTTGAAGGAGGAACGTGGAGCAGATGGAACTGCCTGGATCGTCATACGTGTCTCAGAGTGAAAGGAACGAAAGGACTGGTTACGTGTAAACGGCCACTTTTTTTTTTTTTGTTAAAAGACCAAGGGTAGAAGAGTACTCTAACCCCCGAGGCCTCACTAATTAGTTCCTTAAGTTCGGATCCAAAGAAGCAAGTACCTTCAAAAGGCAAAGAAAGAAATTTTTTTTTTTTTTTTTTTTGGAAGCCGTGACAGCAGACCAAATCTTAAGCTGAAGCGCACGCCACAGGAGTAGCGGAGGCCCTTGCCATCATGCGGATGGCATCAAAGGCAGCAGCAGAAACATATTGTTGATCCACAGAGATAATAGCAAGGAGATGCGATCTCTCCGAAGTAGGCACATCCTGACGGACCGCCATTGTAAGTTGCCTAGTCCAGACTGTAACTGCCCGGATAACCCATGCAACAGCAAAGGCTGGACGCACAGCAGAGCCAATAGAAGTGAAAATGGACTTGAGGGGAACCTCAAGTTACTTATCAGTCCAAACTTGCAGTGCAGAAGCATCAGAAACATGTAAGACAGTAGATTTAGGCAGTCTAGATATGGGTGCGTCCACCTTAGGGGGATGAACCCATTCAGTCATTTCTGTTTCAGAAAAGGGGAAAAGTTTAGCAAACTTTGTAGACACTGAAGAGGATGTGTCCGGAGAGTCCATGCGTCAGAACCAAACAATCAAGAGTTGGGTTAGGAGGAAAATGAGTAAGGGGTTTTGCAGGCACCTGAAAAACATCAGAGGGATCAGAGGAAACCCCCTGAACCGATGGAATGATGAGAGTGGACAATACAGCCATGATCAGGCCCTCAATAGAGGTTTCAGAATCAGCTTCAAATGGGTCCCCTAAGAGACCTGGAAGATTCCAAAAGAGCACCAACCTCAACATTCGAATCTAGCAACAATTCTTCCTCAGAAGAATCTGACACATCAGGTGCTCCCTGCGGTTGAGGCAGGGAGGATCTGATAATAGAGGGGGTCAGCCATAATTGAAGTACCCCCTGTATCTGGGATGTAAAGAGCTGTAAAGTGGACCTGAGGTCTCCAGTTGCAGCCTTAAACTCTCGCACCCAATCTGGCTCAATAGCATGGCTGGAAGGCCCTGGGTTGCTGCCAGGAACTTCAGAACCTGCTGGGCAGAAATGACCAGAGAACACTCTAGGTAGCCCTGTGTGACAGGAAGAGCAATGCGCAATGGGGGATACTGATACCCCATCTTCCTTAGTCTTAGGTCTAGCCCCTAGCACCAGCGGTATAGACATTCTCACATTGTCAAAATAACCAACTGTACAATGAATCACCCAATTGTAGTGTATAACATTGATATTTCACCCCAGAAACGCTAAATATAGACTGTTCTGGCAGGCGAAGGGTCAGTCTCCAGAGGAGAAAAGGATTGTCCAAGCGCTGTGTAGGATACTCATTGAGAAAAGTGCCCAAAATGGCTGCCGTGACGGGAGCCAATCGGAAATTAGGCGCGAATCAAGCGCTCATGGGAAATGTAGTTTTTCCCAAAGAGTACCCCAAAACAGTGCCCGAAGCCCCCCAACACACTTGAACTATAAACCGGATGATAGAGCAAGGGTAGACAATTGAAATGAGCCCTCTCTGAATTCGCTACGTGAAGCAGTTACAGAGATACGTCCCAAACAGTGTTAACCCATAGAAAGTAAATGGAGCAATGGCGTCTATGCGGTAAAGCGCGCCTTAAAGGCGCAGTACACAATTTTAATAAAAGTTAAACTACAAGTTAGAAACATGAAACACATGCAGTGAACATGTATGCATAGAGAAAACACTGATCCAGTAAGAAAAGTGTCAGAAAACCCCATTAAACCTGTCAAACCAGCAGAGGAAGGGTTAAGTTACCACAGAAACCTGCTCCAAATACCCACAGACATACACATATACACCCAATGAGTGCCGGAGTGCGCAATGAGAACTCCCAAATACAAGCCCAATTGAGGGACACTGTGGGACAAGTGGACCTTCAGCACTCAAAGGGTGGCTCACCTTTCTGCAGATCTTCTGTCTTCAGGTTACCCTGTAGTAAGAATTACCTCAGAAAGGTAATCCATGGGGAAGCACTTGTAACCAAGATATTCCCCCTTCAGGGCTTAAGGTCCACCAAAAGGCCCTGGACACTGAGCTAGCCACTTTGGAGAGGGCATTTGTCAGTAAAGGTAACCTGCCTAATGGTGGTATTCCATATTTGACAGAAAAATAGGATTTTAGTCTTACCTGTTAAATCCTTTTCACTTAGTCCATACAGGTCACTGGTACAATGGGAGGTGATCCGCCCCTTTAAGTAGGCAGAAACATTCATTCAAATGTATGCAGGGGGTGGAGCCTCCCCTCCCTCTTAAGCTGCCTTCAGGCCAGAGCCAAGCTAGATTGATTTAAGACACTAAACTGACCAGAGGTAAGAAGGAAAGGGAAGACTCCTGTGAGCATGCCCCAAAGATCTCCCACTGAGTGCCACAGGAGAGCCAAGCATGGTCCCTTGACAGGGTGGGAGACCAGTGACCTGTATGGACTAAGTGAAAAGGATTTAACAGGTAAGACTAAAATCCTATTTTCACTGTCGTCCAATACAGGTCACTGGTACTCTGGGATGTACAAACATTGAGCTTTCCCAGAGGCGGGAAGTAAGGCAAGGACCAGGCGCAAGACCCAAAGTCACCAGAACTGCTATGAACCAATTAATCATAGAGCCCAATAACAGAAGTGTCAACGGACACCAACCAGGGGGAAAAACAAACCCCCGAACTAACACATCACACTGAACTAGAGCCAACAGGGCTCGACAGCAAAGAAGCACTAAGAACCACAGAGTAGAAGATCCTAAACAGGCAAGACTGCCTCCAGGATCTTCCTCCCAAAGCTGGCATCAGCCGAGGCCAGTACATCAACCCGATAGTGCTTTGAGAATGTGTGCACAGAGGACCAAGTGGCCGCTCTGTACAGTTGATCAGCAGACGCCTGATTCTTGTAGGCCCAAGAGGCCCTGAAGGGAACGTGCTTATTCCGCAGTTTGTAGGCTTCACGTATGGTAGATTTTATCCAAGAGGCAATAGTTACCTTGGATGCCGGTCTCCCTGCCCTAGGACCCTCAGGAATGACGAACAGGGCGTCAGACTTCCTGATAAATTTTATGTTCATCGCACTGAGTCTAAGACAACGCACAACATCCAACAAATGGAGATCTCTTTCCTTGTCAGAGGAAGGGTTAGGGCAGAAAGAGGGAACCACAATCTCCTGATTGATGTGAAATTCAGAGACAACCTTGGGTAAGAACTCCTTGGAAGTGCGAAGCACTGCCTTATCCTTGTGAAACACCAAGTAAGGAGGTTTACAAGACAGAGCTTGTAACTCTGCTACCCGGCGAACTGAGACAATAGCCAAAAGAAAGGCCATTTTCCAGGTCAAGAGACGCAAAGGAATAGAAGCCAAGGATTCAAACGGGGGTCTCTGGAGAACCCCCAGCACCAAATTGAGGTCCCACTGGGGAGTAGGACTCTTGAAGGCAGGCCGAACATGAGCCACACCTTGGAAGAAAACCTTAACATCAGGAAGAATAGCAATCCGTTCCTGGAAAAACACAGACAAAGCTGAAGTGTGAACCTTGAGAGAACTCAGGCTGAGTCCCTTCTCAACCCCATCCTGCAAAAAAGCCAGGACCGTGGGAAGATGGAAATCAAGAGATAGATCCTTATCAGTACACCATGCCACAAAGGTGGACCATATGCGATGATAGATCTTGGAAGACACAGGCTTGCGAGCTCTAAGCATCGTGGACACCACTGAAGAGGAAAACCCTTTCTTCTTTAAAATTGAGGATTCAACCTCCAAGCCATCAAATGGAGATGCTGAACATCCTCCTTCCACAGATATCCCTGAAAAAGTAGATCTGGACGGGCAGGAAGCAGAAAGGGATCCGCCACAGACATGGCTAGCAGTTCCGGATACCAGGACTGACGAGGCCAATTTGGAGTGATTAGGATGACAGGACAACGCTCCATCTTCATCTTCTGGATGACTCTGATCAACAGAGGGAGAGGAGGGAAGATGTACGCCAGGGGGAACTCCCAAGGGATTGACAAAGCATCCACTGCTAGAGCAAGAGGGTTCCTCCACCAAGAGCAAAACACTGGCACCTTCCTGTTGTGCCTGGTAGCCATCAGATCCACTACAGGTACCCCCCACATCTGGGTTAGGAGATGAAACACCTCTGGATGAAGAGCCCAATCTCCGCTGTCGACTGTGTGACGACTGAGAAAATCTGCCATGACGTTGTCTACGCCTGGAATGTGTACTGCTGAGATGACGGGCACATGAGCTTCTGCCCAAGATAAGATGGCCTTGACCTCTAACCAAGCGGTGAGACTTTTTGTGCCGCCTTGTCTGTTGATGTAGGCCACTGCGGTGGCGTTGTCGGACTCCACTCTGACTGGACAACCTTCCAGCTGAGATTCCCAGTGCCTCAGGGCAAGAAAGATGGCACAAAGTTCCAGAACATTGATGGAGAGAAGAGATTCTTCCAGTCCCCATTTCCCCTGAGCACTGAAACGACCCAACACAGCCCCCCATCCCCGGAGGCTGGAGTCCGTCATGACTGTGGTCCAATAGGGAACCCGAAAGAATCTCCCTTTCAGGAGATGAGACAGGTCCAGCCACCATTCCAGGCTCAACTCGACATGAGGAGACAGAGATACTGACAGATGCTGATGATCTGGATGATTCTTGCACGTCTGGATCACAAACCTCTGAAGTTCCCTGGTGTGTGCCATGGCAAATGGCACTGCCTCTATCGTGGAAATAAACTTCCCCACCAGAGAGGTCAACTTCGGTACTGGAACCCTGTCTAGCTCTAAGATCTTGGACACCCGGATAGCAATCTGATGAGCTACTTCCTCCAGCAAAAACACCATGCTCTGCTGAGTGTCGAACAGGAGACCCAAGAAAATGAGCTGTTGAGATGGGACCAAGTCTGACTTGTCCAGATTCACAATCCAGCCGTGGCGATTGAGTGTCTGTATACACAACTGCAGCTGCTGGTGGAGGATCTCCGCAGATGAGGCTTTCAGGAGCAGATCGTCCATGTAGGAAGTCACCCTGACTCCATCTCGATGAAGCACAGCTATCAAAGCTCCCAATACCCTCTGAAAGACCTGAGGAGCTGAAGTCAGACCAAAGGGAAGAGCTGAAAACTGAAAGTGGCCTTTGTGACAGGCAAATCTGAGATACCGCCTGCTCTCTGGATGAATAGGGATGTGAAGGTATGCATCCTGAAGGTCCAGGGAGGCAAGGAACTCCCCTGGAGACATTGCTGCTATCACAGAATGCAGAGATTCCTGACGAAAGTGGGAACTCACAACAAAGGAATTGAGATCCTTGAGATCCAAAATAGGACGAGCCCCTCCGTCCTTTTTTGCCACAATGAACAGGTTGGAATAGAATCCTGAACCTGTGTCCTCTGGTGGAACCAGTTCCAGGACCTCTTTGTCCAAAAGATCCTGAATAGCGTCGTCGAACAGACGTCTTTTTGTAGGCTCCTGAGAAGGACGAGTAAAATGGAACCGAAAAGGAGGAAGGGAAGAGAAAGGGATCCTGTATCCCTCTGATACCACCTGAACAACCCAAGGGTCCACCACTGACTCCTCCCAAACCCGGCGAAAGATGTGGAGACGTCCACCTACAGCCGGATGCGGACCCGGGTTCGGCGAGTCATGCCGAAGCAGTCTTGGAGGTCTTGGCCTTGGGGGCAACTTTGGGCTTCCAGGACTGTTTGGGCTTGGAGGAGGAGCGCGTGGAGGACGGACCTGCCTGGGACGTGGAACGTGTCTCAGTTTGGAAGGAACGAAAGGACCGATTGCGTTTGGCTGGAAATTTCTTCTTGAAGACTGATGGAAGAAGAGTACTTTTGCCACCAGCAGCCTCACTAATCATCTCCTTAAGTTCAGATCCAAACAGTAAGGTCCCCTGAAAGGGCAAAGAAAGCAAAGCTTTCTTAGAGGCAGTGTCAGCAGACCAAATTTTCAGCCAAAGAGCACGTCTAGCCACCACAGAGGAAGTAGAGGCCCTTGCCATCATGCGCACAGCATCAAAAGCAATGTCAGAAACATAATTTTGAGCTTCTGATATATTAAAAAGCTGTAACTGCTCAGACACTGGTGCATCCTGGCGAACTGCCTCAGTCAGTTGTTCAGTCCAGGCCGCAATAGCCCTATTAACCCACGCCACTGCAAAGGTTGGACGCATGGCAGTGCCAATAGAGGCAAAAATGGATTTCAGACAAATCTCTAACTTTTTGTCCGTCCAATCCTGCAGGGCAGAGGCATCTGATACAGCTAAGGCAGTAGATTTGGATAACCTAGAAATAGGAGCATCCACTTTGGGAGGATGAACCCATTTTCCAGTTCAGCCTCAGGAAAAGGGTAAAGTTTAGCAAACTTTTTGGACACAGAAGAGGATTTTTCAGGATTCCTCCACGCATCAGAGACTAAACGAGCAAGAGTAGGATTATTAGGAAAACAAACCACAGCCTTAGACGTTTTTTGGAAAACGTCAGTTGGATCATGAGTAGATTCCTGAGTCAGAGGAAGGTTGAGCGTAGTTAGCACAGCTCTGATCAAACCCTCAGCAGAAACTTCAGGGTCACATTCATAAGGGTCACCAATGGACCTATTAGATTCAATAACAGTGCCTTCCTCAGCATCAGAATCCTGCAAAAGTTCTTCCTCAGAAGAATCAGACATATCAGGAGCCCCCTGTGGCTTAGGCAGGGAGGTCCTGATTGTGGAGGGGGTCTGCCAGACTTGCAGATTCCCCTGAACCTGAGAGGGAAAGAGTTGGAGAGTGGATCTGAGATCCCTAGTGGCAGCTTTAAACTCTTTTACCAAAGTTGGCTCAATAGCGTGGCTGGAAAGCCCAGGGTTGCTGTCATGACTTTCTGCACATTTTGGGCATAAATGACCTGAAAATTCTCTAGGCAGCCCAGAGTGACAACAGGAACAAAACGCAATGGGGGAAATAGACATCCCAGCCTCTTTAGTCTTGGGTCTAGCCCCTGACTCCAGTGGAGTAGACATGCTCACAGCGTCAGATATACTCCACTAAGAAAAATCACCCAGTAGAAGTGTGAAAGATTAAAGTTTCACCCCAGAAATGTCAAAAATCGAACTTAACTGGCCAGCGAAGGGTTAATCTGCTGAGAGGAGAGAAGGCTCGGTCCCTGCGTAGTATACTCGCTGAGAATAACACCACAAAATGGCTGCCGCGATGGTAGCCAATCAGAAAACGAGCACGAAACAGGCGCTCATGGGAAATGTAGTTTTTCTCAGAAGTACCCCAAAACAGTGACCGAAGCCCTCCCAGACTCCCAACACACCGAATCTAGCTACTGAATGATAGAGCAGGGGAAGACCAACAAAATGAGCCCTCTCTGAAGTCGCTGTGACAAGCGGTTCCAGAGATACATCCCACACTGTGTAAACCCATAGAGAGTAAAGAAGCAATGGCGTCTATGCGGGTAAAAGCGCGCTTAAAGGCGCGGAACATTAAAAATTAATAAATTATTCCTGAGAGAAAAAGTTTACCAAACATACCCCAAACACATGTAAAACATGAGAAAACAATAACCCAGAGCTCCAAAACCCAGGGAATACCACAGACATTGCAGAAATACAGGCAATATGAAGAAAAACACCCTATGAGTGCTGGAGTGCATAATGAGAACTCCCAAATAAAAGCCCAAAGAAGGGACACTGTGGGACAAGTGGACCTTCAGCACTCAAAGGGTGGCTCACCTTTCTGCAGGACTTCTGTCTTCAAGTAACCATGTTAAAAGGGAATTAACCAGAGGAAAATTCCCCAGCAGGGAAGCTACTTGAATCAAGTTGTTCCCTCTTCAGGGCATAAGGTCCACCAGAAAATCCCTGGAAGCTGCACTAGCCACTTTGGAGAGGGCAATTCACAGCCATGGTCACCCGCCTAATGGTGGTATTCCATATTTGAATAAAAACAATAAAAAACTAAAGTTGAATGAGTGATGTTCTCCACCTGGTGTGCACAGCACACAGGAACAAATCAATCTAGCTTGGCTCTGGCCTGAAGGCAGCTTAAGAGGGAGGGGAGGCTCCACCCCCTGCATACATTTGAATGAATGTTCCTGCCTACTTAAAGGGGTGGATCGCCTCCCATTGTACCAGTGACCTGTATTGGAGGACAGTGAAAATAAAAAAGAAACTAAAAACTGACGAGATGTTCTCCACCTGGTGTGTTCACACACAGGAACAAACAATTCTGAGGCAGGCTGGGTAGACTGCAGCCTCAGAGGGAAGGGAGGCTCCACCCCCTGCATACATTTAGAGAATGTTCCTGCCTACTTAAAGGGGACTGACGCCTCCCCAGAGTTACCAGTAACCTGTATTGGACGACAGTGAAAACACTCTCCAAGGTCCAAATACTATGATGATTAATTAGAGCTGCTTTCATTATGAAACATTACTATCCCTTTAAAGGCAATTCCCTTGTCCAATCGTGGTCACTGCTGCCTAAAATGTTCCCTTAACTGTATACTGTTTACCTTGTCAGAATCTCCTGCACTGTATGCAAATTCATCCTGTGCAGTGTCAAACTTACCGTTCATTGTGCCATTAAAACATCCCCAGTGTGTGAGCTCTACCTAGGTCAAGGTTTCTCCACATAAGTCCTCAGGTCACACCAACAGGTCAGATCTTGAAGATATCCCTGCTTTTTCACAGGTAAGTAATCAATGGCTCAGTTGTTCTGATTAAGCTGTCTGTGACCAATTAGACATAACCTGCAAATCTGACCTGATGATGTACCCAGAGGACTGGGGCTAAATTATCATTTCCTACATTCATAGTGCAGTGCATGCCAATATTGGCACAGCACAAACTAAATAGAATAAAGTGCCAAACTGTGCCACCAAAAAGTATTACAAACAAGTAGTACGAGTTCTAGGCAGTTTTAACCCTTTGAGTGCCAGAGAAGTACGCAACGCATTGCGCACCCCTCTGGAACTCAAAGGGTTAATGACCATTACAATTAAACATCTTAAAATGGCAGGTCTAATGTAAAGTTTCCATCAATCAGGATTAGTTTCCAGCATTTGGCAGTAGATTGTGGGAGTTTTAGTTCAACAGCAAACAGAGCTCTGGAAGACTCTCAACCCTGCCCTAAGCGGTTGTAAAATTGTTAAGAAAATCAAACATTTTAATTAAGAATTTAGAGAGGCGGTAAAAGGATTGAACAGCATGGGGTCAGTCTGTTTTTGGTTTTAAAAAAAATTCCTTGACCTCTGTCTCTGTATCAGTGGCTTCTTAACTAAAAATCAGAAGGTTGAGTGCCAGTGGAGTATGTAACACATTGCTAACCCTCTGTCACTCAAACGGTTAAACAAAATGAAGGCCACTCATTCGTAAGCTTATCCTATATAATAATTTGCTAGGATGTTTGTCAGAAGCTGTCATGCACAGTAGAGACTACCCGAACGCACAGAATGCTGGGAGTTCTGTGCTGGGAGCACTCTGTGCTTTCAGGCAGTCTCTACAGTGCATGACTGCATCGGCAGCAGGATGTTGAGCGGGACCGGCCTCTTAACCCTTTGAGTGCCAGAGGGGTACACAACGTATTGCAAAGCAATGCGTTGCGTACCCCTCTAGCACTCAAAGGGTTAACATCACTTAGCCCATGTACACGGGCTTTTACACTAGTCGTAAATAATACGTCATACATCTTTTTATCCTATACTCTATGTTCTGTGAAATTGCAAGATTCTGCTTTTTGAGGGGACGCAACCAATTTCTGTTTTTGGTAGGATTTAGTTTCAGATGCTAGCTGTACCGTTCATTAATTTTTGGGGCATTTTCTCATCTTAATAGGATTCTATTGGTATTCAACAGAATAGTTTTGCCATAATTAGGCTGAATCCTAAAACTACAGTATTCAGTACACCTGTAGGAGGGTTCCATGGTGATGCATCAAAAGATGCAAACACACAACAGTATCCATTCAGGTGTGTGTGTGTGTGGGATGTCACTTATAGGGAAGGGGCTATTTTAAGCATGAGCCTCAATTATGGCCCTGTTCACACAGGTGACCAGCTCACTTTATCCAAGGTTCACCCTATGGTGCTTTTCACAGAGGTGATTTTTGCCTCCCATAATACACAACAGAGTAGGATGCAGAAACTTGGATGCACGTATGTGTTGGATACTTCCAAATTTCAGCATGCCTGATCTACCCAGCAGCCCATGGGAACACAGTTCAAATCATTCACTCTGGACAAATGACTGCTGCGAAGCGGTTCTCCATTGACTGTCCAACCCATGTGCACGTCCGTAATAAAATATGGCTAATGCCCACGTGGACAGCATCTCAACAGTTCCACCATACCCCCCCCCCGAGTAGAGAGAATAGTCGGGGAACACAAGGGATTGGAGGCAAGTAAACACGGGCTGCTTGCATATGCCTAAAGAGAGCACAGCCAAGTCACTTATGTGAATAAGCCCTCAAAATAAGCAGGATGAGTTTTAAAAATTATAGAATAGTGTTACCTATATGTTTTTCAAATCAAAATACATTTCTTGAATTTATTTAGAATATCTTAACCCCTTGGATACTGTGAAGCAATGAAATGGAGAAATCTTTAGCATCTAAGGGGTTAAAAAACTCCTAACCCCCTATTAACATGGAACAGCCACTCTTTTACATGATCCAATTGCTGTGTAATCAGCGGTGTGTCTCTCTGAGGTGGTGTTTTATATGATCCAATTGCTGTGTAATCAGCACCGTATGTCTCTCTGAGGTGGTGTTTTATATGATCCAATTGCTGTGTAATCAGCAGTGTGTGTCTCTCTGAGGTGGTGTTTGCCCGGAGAGGTATGTAGCTTCCAGTAATAAAAATAAACAAACTCAACTCACACGCTTTTTTTATTTTTATTTTTTTGCAGTTTTTACTTATAAAATAAATTTGCATCTGTGCATAACAAAATAAAATGGCACGAGGGGACACATTTAATGTAGTTAAGTCTGACACATAGTTAAAGATATTCCTACCCTTAATCCTGTAAGTGCCAGAGGGGGTATGGGGTGTATTGAAATGCAATTTTAACCTCTGTAACCCTTTGAGCGCCAGCAATGCGTTGTGCACCCCTCTAGCACTCAAAGGGTTAAAGAAAAGGAAAAAAAAAAAAAAAAGTCTCCAATCGAGGAGTTAAGAGTCATATTTCAAATAGCTGGAATTGGAGGAGGGGTGGGGGATTTTTATTTGTTCTCTATGATGTCATTGGTTTGCCCCAGAATTACACCACTTTTTCTTTGTGTATATGGTCATTAAATTATGCCAATTAACACTCAGAAGCTAGAATATAAAAAACGTGGTGAAGATCGACTAAAGCCCCTTGGCTCAAGAGAAAATCATAGTAATTCTGGAATGTACCAGCTGCTCTCAGAGAGAAAAAAAACAAAAATACCTCCCCATAGATTTAAATGGTGCTGTTAACCTATTGAATGCTGGAGAGCTCCAACGCATTGCTTCTCAATGAACGGGAGACCTCTCTATCATTCAATAGGATAAAAGAACTATTTACGTTAATGATAACTGGGGAATTTTTTATTTGTTCCCTATGATGCAATTGCTTTGCCTCAAAATTACTTTGTTTCCTTTTGAACATGAGACAATTAAAATGAAGAAGAAAAGGTCTACGTAGATAGTAGACAATACATACATTATTCAAAGAGGAGGAGTTGAAAGAACAATTTAACCTTAACTGAGAGGCAAAAAGAAATCCAAGTGTAGAGAATGCAGAGATAAAAGATTATTCAATCAGCAAACAGAGAGAGGTGGTGACAAGGTCAAAAGGAGAGGAACCGATACCTATTGCCAGACCTCCATACAATAACGTCATATGAACTCTGCTCAAGAAGTGGTTTCCAGCACCAGTCCCCAAGCAATAGTCTGCAACAGGGTTGGGCAACTTGAGGCCCTCCAGCTGTTGAGGACTACAATTCCCATCATAATGGGAGTTTTAGTTCTCAAAAGCTAGAGGGCTTCAGCCTGCCCGATCCTAGTTTATATCATGGCAGGCACTGCAGGTGTTATTTTAACATGAGCACAGCTGCTTTACCAACATGAGTGACAGAGGGGTCTCCCCGCCGGGCCTCAAGGTTAAAAAGTGGCAGAATCACAAATTGATCCAACTGTACTCAAGTAGTGATGTAAATGTGCAAAGGAAACAGGATAATTCTGAGGTAAACCAAATGAAACATAAGATTGAAATAAACATTCCCATTGATTGAGGTTTCTAAACCCATTCCCCCCTCCCCAAATGTTTTTTCTTACATCCCTGAGTTCAAGAAGTTAAAAGCCCATTTAATAAATCAGCAGGAATTTTTATTTCTCCCCATGGTACAGTTTCTTTGGCCCAGAATTTTTCCCTCTCTTTCATTGTGCATGTGGTCCATAATTTGACCTCTTGGGTGTCTCTGGAGCTGGAAATAACAGGAAGAGAGTATAAAGGAGGGAAAATGCTTCTCACATTTTTCATTTAGTAGGCTGGAGTTAGTGCCATTTTACCATGGTGCATGAAAACATTTCATGTGATCCCTACACCTTGGCCCAATACCTTTAATTTAAACTTTACTTTTATAAATTAATAACATTCTCATCATGAACAAACAAACCAATCAAGGTTAAATTCACATAATTATCTAAGAAGTCTCACTGGGTTTATCCTGGGTGACCCCGGTATGAAGGTTTGCATAATATAAACCAAACGGTTCCAAGTCATTTCCACTTTTTGTAAGACATGAATCCATATTAAGTGTCTACAAATCACACAGATGTCAACATATCAGCTGTTTTGTTTTAAATCTGCGGTCAGGGTAGCTGCCTGGCTCTAGAGTAAATGCCATCCAGAGCAGAGTTAGGATTTGAGAAAAAAGCTTCAATTAAAAAGGTCCACTTTTTCTCATATAAGGCTCCAGTACAAAAAATACCAAACAAGGACCATTAAGAGCCCCCGGACATATAAACCCAGCACAAAAAACACCCAACTCTAAAACAATTCACGGTCACAGTGCTCAGCTGTCCATATTGTACCCAGAATATTGCTCTTTGGAATCTCTTGACGCAAGGCACATGAGATCATGGATCCCATATAAAAGGTTTATAAAATAAAACTTAGCATTTAAAGGATTTTCCCTAAACCTGCCAGGGAAAAAAACCTCATTACAGTACAATAAAATAACTTGCAAGTGTTCATCTTGATCCCTCACAGGTCATCTGACATGCGCACTAAAGGATGTTGACCTTACGAGTACATGTTAAGTTACTATGGACAAGTACCCACATATGCATCAGTTCATCTGGAAGCAGTTTGTGCACCACCAACATACTCCGGAAGAAACATGGCTCTTTGTTCATTTTGCTGTTCTTATTTTTGACAATGCCAAATGTTTTAAACCCTTCATGCATGATAGGCTTCACCTGAATCACCTCCAGGCACATCCCTAGGAAGACATCATCAATTGGGTACAACTCCAAGGCCTCTGAAGCCTTGTACAGTTTCTTTGCCAGGGGACCACCCATAAGGAACCCTCCTCCACCTGCATATGGAGGGTAAAGTGGTTTGTCATACAGAGCAGTGGGGATGTAATATTTGTTTTCTTTCTTGCGTATGGGTCGAGCTTTAAACAGAACATCACCCACAAAGAGATCCGTGTTATTGTTGCCATCAAGATACTCCAGGATATTAGTGGGGCTAACAAATACATCATCATCCCCCTTAAAGATGTATTTTATGTTATGGCAGTAGATGCTCATCCATTTTAGAAAATGTACCTCTTTGAGTGTCAGATTAAAAAAGGAATCCAGGAAATCCCACTGTAGAATGTCGCCATAAATCTGATTCTCAAAGTCTAGAAGCTTTTGGTAATTTGCTCGCTCCTCCTCTTTCATGGCTGTCCCAAGAAGAAAGAGTGTCCTCACATTTTTGCCATTTATATCCCTTTCTTTGCCCCAAGTTTGACGGATCACTTCCCTGCGGTCATGCTGAGTGATTATTGACTTCACTACAATTAGCAGGTCTATGTCCCCATGGCATTTCCGTGGGTTATTAATGATCATTGGAAAGTAGCGGCAGTGCCGATACAGAAGGAACTGCTGGAAGTTTGGCTCTAAAGTCTTGTACCAATCCATCTTTGTTAGGTTCCAGTTGGCAGTGCAGTTGATTGAACTCACATCCCATTCTGTAATTTGTTTCTCTGTAGTAAGAGGAGCCTCTGTTAAATGTCTCACTGCATTGGCTGCCCAGAACCCATTTGGAACAGGGTAAGTCTCTCTTTTGTGAGTACTCAGGAGGTCTTGGGACCCAGAATTCTTCTGTTGACTCTGTGTAAAAAACCCAGGTGATGTCCTATTCTGTAGAATTGTAAATGTAATCAACAGGCAGAAAGAGAAGCCAACGCTTTTAAAGATGGTCTTCTTCCTGTATGATAGAAGAGACTAAACATTAATTTTGTTAATCTTTAAAAATTTGTTATAGTGACAAGGGGGGGGGGGGGTCAAACTGGAGGCATCAGTAAGGAAACATTGTTGCATTAATGGGTCTGAACTATGAATACTTTCTCATCCCTCTATCTGCAGAGAACAAAATAAATAAAGTCTGCAAAAGTGAAGTGCAACCTCCATTTTGTTAAATTAAGAGTTAACATGTATATATTACGGATCTTTCAGAGGCTAATGTTACGGAGATCTGCAGTCTGGAAGTTTCACAAAACCTGGGTTTTTGATCTACTGAAATATTTAACAAAATACAAATAATAATTGAAAAATATTCATCCATAGTTTTGTCTTGCATTCTGCATAAATGGGGTGCGCCTAGGTGAGCGCATGGGCAAACTGGGGTGCGCCTAGGTGAGCGCATGGGCGAACTGGGGTGCGTGCGTTTTAGGTCTGTTGATGTGAGGATTTGTTTACACATTTCTCTAGGGGTCTGTGCATGAGTGTAGGAGTGTGTATGTGTGCTTGCGTATTATATATATATATATTTTTTTTTTTAATTAATTAAAACTGATGCAGCCATCTGATCAGACTATCCATGTTATAAAATTATAGCCAACTCTCCAAAACTAGATAGCTCAAAAGTAATTTTTACTAAACATGTAGCTTTTCACTGCTTTAAAAATCAATTCTATTAACCCCTTGAGTGCCAGAGGGGTATGCAATGCATTGCATACCATTGTGGCACTCATAGGGTTAAATTCCTTGTAAACCAATGCACTGGAAACGTTAAAGGAAGTCCCAAGAAAATTGTAATCCTCTTTATAAGAGAAGTTGTGGCATTTATATTCTCAATAACAAACTGCTCAGAGAGACTTCAAATATTTGCTATTGTATAATTATATATCTTACTTTTTTCCTTCTCTGGCATTTGTTACTTTAAAGATTAAAATCAAAATGTGAAGGCCACACTTCACTGGGATGTGTTGACACTGCACAGCTACAGTGAACGGTCCTAATGTTGGAGGCTTACAAAAAGGACTAGAGAGGTTAATGTGTATGACTCTGAACATGTTGAGGACGCCCCTTACACACCCTGCCCAGCACGTTTACATTACAGTGAAGCCTCTTCAGTTTCGAGGCAATTAAATGGGGCTTTGCAATGAAAGACGTCTTTCTCCTCAGTGAGCAGTCAAACGCTGGCTAACTGTAGGGAAAGGGACAGGAATCAAACTCGGCTTTGTAAGAACAGCTTGGCACCGGAACCATATGTATGTACGTGTGTGCATAAACACAAGAGTGTGTGCATGTAAACCCTTTAAAGGGCCCGAGTGATGTGCAGAGTATTGCTTCAGAATCTGCTGTGCACCAGTCTGGTCCTTAAATGGTTAACCAGGAATACACTAACAAAACTTTGGGCAGAGAATGATTTACCAGTATCACACTGCCATATGCTAAAAATGTCAATGTAAAGTGCTGAAATTCTGGGCACCATGATCAATAACAATTCTCAAAATATTAATTCAAATAGTGCTCTTAACCCCTTGAATGCTAATGAATGAACCAATGAACTGCTTTGCAATGCACTGGAGTCCTTTGTAATCTTCAAGCCTTAAAGGGATAGTAATGTTTCATAATAAAAGCAGCTCTAATTAATCATCATAGTATTTGGACTTTGGAGAGTGTTATTTCAATTCTGTCAGAGTTGTAGTTCAAGAGTAATTCAATGACAAAGTGTCCCCCTCCCGCCCCTTTTACAGATGTAAAACTGCTCAGCCAGATCAGAATGGAGGTGCCCAGGTAGACTACAGAGAGGGACAATCTTCAATTAAGATAAGGGAAAAACCTGAAAAACCTGTCAAAGGGGGCAGGGCTTTCATTGTTCTCATAGGAAGAAGACTGTCCCCTGCTGTTATCTGTCTGGTCTATAGACTGCATTCCACATCTTACACTAGGTAAAAGGGTTGGGAGGGGAAACTTTGCTTGTGAATATCTCTCAAACCATAAAGGTTTGAGAGATAAGACTTATATCGTTCATGTTTTTTTAATGCCTACAAAATAAAATAAAGATAAAACGAAGTATTACTATCTCTTTAAGCTAAATCAATGGCAATGTTTATTTGTCCATTAGGTGCAGTTGGTTTGCCACAGAATTGTTCCTTTATATTTTTGTACATATGGTTCAATAGCTATTAACCAGCGAGGCATTAGGAGAATACGCCGTTACATGGTATCCCCATTCAGACATGCCACTGGACATGGGACCCACACAAATATGGTCACTTAACAGTTTCTCCTTTACCCTATGTGTGTGTGTGCCTGAAGGGTAATACGTTGGACTTAATTTTAAACACACCTTTGACACACAAAGCACACACACAAGACCCTGTTCTATATGATTTTCATAGAGGAATACTTAGATGCAGCTAAAGGCAGATTATAATATCTGGTGTCAAGTCACTGATGCAACGCCTCACCATCTCTTTAAAGTTGATCACATGTGGTACTATTACATAGAATCCAGAAATTACATCCCTCTCTGATGTTGCACCTACCCAGTTACCACAGTTTACCAAGTCTACACCTATAGGAGCAAACTATGGTAACAAGCCAGAGGCTTATTGGTGCAGACCAAAAACAGGCTCCTACCAACCATTCAGGGTGGGGGGGCTAAAAAAACGGATGCCATCAGCTTGAGCACAGCATGAAGGTATGCTGCTCTCAGGCACAAATTCCTGGGTTGTATGCTCAGTCTGAACAAAACCAGAAGTGTAGGGAACTGAAGCCTTATACAGAGGGTCTATGGGGACTGTCTGTATAGGAAACAGTCTGTGCAATGGATTTATGAGTCTTCCATGGGAAGCAGAAGGGTTCTGTTTTAAGACCACCTTTCTGCCCTGATGCTCTGCCAGGACTCACAATGTATCCTAGGCATCAGAAGCTCTGCTACGAGAGGGGCAGCCCTGCCGGCAGAGCACTATTGAAGAAAGTTGTTCTTTAAATTGAGATAAATAAGTGACTATACCAGCAAACAAATCATATTCCAGCTGAAAAGATAAAAACCTCTATAAACAAAGCTGGCCAAACCTCCCCTTTAACGAAAAGACAAACGTTTTGCAGGACTGCATCAAGATCACAGCAGACTTGTAGTATGAAATTTTCACATGTCCCCAATTAAAATGGAGGTCTGGTCAGCCTTCCCCATGCCTTAATTCTGTAGTCTTGTTTGCTTACATGCATGATCAGTAGATTGCAACAATACACAAAGAATGGCAACTGGTGAAACTAAATAATTTCAAAAGGACAATTAAAAAGGGGAAACCTAGGAATAAGTGCCTAGTAGTTTTTTTTTTTGTTTTTTTTTTTAAACTGTAGTATTAAAATGTGGCTGTGGACAAGGCGAGTGTCAAAAAGGAGAGTTGAAAAGGTTGCCCTCATCATGTCACCAGCATCAAAAAGTTGACTTCAGAATGACGGTGTCAAAAGGATGACTTCAGAATGTCTCTGCTAACTTTAATTTGCACTCCAACCAGGTCTCTATCTGCACTCAGCAGACAGACAGCACAGGGGAAACTGCATCAGCATACCAGCACATTGCACAGCAATGCCGTTGCAGTATTCCTCCTATAAAAGGCATAGTCTGCATCTGCCTGGGTTGCCTGCAACCACATGCAGCACACCCCACAGGATGAAGCTATAAAGAGAAAATAATTAATGATAGATGTGTCAAGGGCAAATGATCCACTCAAGAGACCATAACCTGATGCATAACCTTCATCCTTCAATTTTCATCTTATGAGGTAACTTGCAGGGCGAGATTTACACAGGAAACATTTTTGTGTCGCCCTTTTGGAGGACTGCCACGTAGGCGGTGCCATTGTAATAGTATACCCGTTTAAACATAATGACTAAACTAGATAGATATCTTTTTATATTTTGCCTTATACCAGCACTTTCTGTATATAGTGATCTCTATTGACTTGTGACTTTAGGTCATAACTCTTAAAAATGTGCTTTAATAGACCTGAATGGCTTGTAAGGGTCATTACTATCTCATATGTAGACTATACCAGATAAAATACAAATGTAGTAAATTCAGGAGTGTAACCAGAATCTACCGGTCCCTGGACCAAAATCTGAGACTACCTCTCACAAACACTTGCCGACACAGACTTTACTTAAAGTTCCACAGCAGGTTTGACTCACTCACCAACATGGACGCAAGAAGCAATTCACCTTCAGAAAGCCCTTGAATGCTGCATCATGAATTTATGATGTACATGCTGACAGTTCAGCCTTTTAGTGCCAGGGAGTGCCCAGTACATTGCTTTGTAATGTGTTGGACACGGCTACAGTGCTCAAAGTGTTAATGAAGGGAACAGACTCTCCAGTGCTATTCTTATATTACTGGCTGACTTTGACTGCGTTCCAGCAGGTTAAATGGATAGTATTGCCAAGTTTTTAAAAAAAGTGAATCTTGTAGGCATTAAAAAATTAAACTAAATGCCCCCAGTCCCATCTCTCAAACCTTTATGGTTTGAGAAATATGCTGCACTAAAGTTCCCCCCTCCTTCCCCTTTCCCTGATGTCAGAGCTCAAGCTGACTGCAGGGGAATCTAGTCCCGGGACCGTCGGAGGCTCTTCAGCAAAGCCGAGATTGTATTATTGAGAAAGAAACCCGTCACTGGAATGGTCTACAAAGTGTGCTTGGTTTGCAAGCACACTTTGTAAACAGTTCCAGTGAAGGATTTCTTTGCTGAAGAGCCTCCGCTTGTCCCAGGACCAGATTCCCCTGCAGTTAGCTTGATCTCTGAAGTCAGGGAAAGGGGAGGGTGGGGGGAACTTTAGTGCAGAATAAAGGGGAGGTATTTCAAGATATTACAGTTGTTGATGCACCGATCAGCTTCAGAAGTGCAAGGTAATCCCCAAAAGACAGAAAGAGCATGCAAACGAGTTCCAGAAGAGCCTCCACCAACAACACCCCTCAACACAATTTGAGCAGGAGGCTCCATCTCAGGCTGCTGAAGTAACCTCCAAACACTAGAACCTCTACTATTGACTCCACCTTCAAAGTATAAAGTGCTCATACCACTCAGTCTAGGTGTAAGGCTACAAAGGCCCAATGCATTTTATAACTGAAAAGTACTTAATCATGCTTATAAAAAGCATTTTTGCCCCTGTGGAAGTTGCCATCAGTTACAAATTGCAGTGGGCCTTTGGTAGACTTGATACATATTGTACTGTTTTTATTATTTTGCCACGTGACGTTGTTCCTCCCTTCTCCCATTAATGCCCTACATTTGGAACCACTGGTTTTGGGACTTTGGAGCTTGGTTCCAAGTGTTTGTAGCTTACACCACCTGCATTCTACACAAAAGGCAGGTCTTACCTCCTTTTCTCGTGAATATCCATTTGGTTGTTGGGTGCTATTAGTGAAAGCTCAACTGGAAAGGTTTAAGCGTCTACATTTAGACAATGTGCACATCATTTTTATGTCTTTTTGAATTGCCTTGAAGCTCTGGACTGAACGCTGGATCAACAGCTGTAATCCCTAGAATGAACATTTACCAGGGGTGTAGACCTGTGTCTGCCAGTTATAAAAGAGCGTGTTTGTCTCTTGTTTATGTCAGCATGTACTGGTGTTCATGGTGATTGCCTCACATGCTTTAGAACGGTTTTGAAGGTGTGCACTTTCATTTTAATCAGTTTGATTGAGCTGGGCACGTTGCAGGATTCTCTGATACTGCAGCATTCCCATTACCAGGACATCTGTGCTCATTTCCTCTGCTGCTCCAGCACATTCCTGCAACATTCCCCACTCTGAGCTGAAGAGTCTGAGATCTAGATAAAGTGAGGCTGATGTAATGAAGAACTGCTCCATGGGGCAGTTGGTTTGCCCCAGTTCTAGCAAGTACATCGGCCTCAATGACTTTTTGTAACACAGACAGAAGATTTCCATTTTAAGTATAAAAGCCAATTCTATATTTTTATGCCTGTGATTTTGATAACACCTTATGAAAACAGGCAACCGAAGTGCGATATATACTAGTTTCTGGTTTGCTGTCCACCTCTTCCCATGGCAGCAGGGGGAGTTGAGATAGCCCACTCCCAGCAAACCACCATAGAGAAGTGATTTTGCCAGGAATGTGCAGGAGGGCTAAGCCACCCCTGGCAAAAAAAAAAAAAAAGCTGCAAGGAGAGTCACATAAATTTCACAGATGTGAGATTCATCACCACTGCCGTCCAGCCAGTCCCAGATGTGCATGTATCGCAGCATTGAACACACAAAGCTGTCCAGCATTCACTAATATATGTATGTCAACGTGCAGGGCTTTATAGTGTCATTGGTGGTCCACAGTGCCATTTAGCATGAAAGCCAACAGAAAATCTTTGTACAGACTTAAAGAGCTGCACTTGTACAATGGACAAGACAGCTAAATACTACTTGTAATTATAATTAATAATATATACATTTTTTTCAAATGTTCAATATAAATACATACATTCCAACAAACACTTAAACAATTTAAATTATCATATTCTTATCAAATTCCTACTCATCACTCCCATTCCAGTCATCCCACTCACACATAGAACATACACATGAACCTGGGAGTTCATACTGGGGATCTCATCTGGGGAGCTTCATACCTCTCTGTGCACCATCCCATCTGAGAGTCCACACCACCTACTCTATCCCCCTTCCTTGTAAATACTCAAACCAGGGGGCCCAAATATTTTTATGCAAATCCAAATTCTCATTCATTATAGAGAAATATTGTTCCATATTTGCTTGGTGTGATATTTGACTAGTAATGTCCAACCAGCTCAGAGGGTCCAAGTGCCTCCATTTTCTAGCCATACAGATTAACTGCCAATAAGACATTTATTACCAAATACCTTACATGTTTATCAAACCTTTCAAGATCTAAGTGAAGCAACCATTTCTGCGGGGGTCAGGTCAAACCTTGAATTAGTTACCTCTGACTTTTTGTTTGATAACTTGTAACTTTATGCACTCCCACCATATAGGATACAGAGATCCATGTGCTTGTTCACATCTCCAGCACTTAATAGAAGTTGCATCTGCAAACTTACTTAACACCGATGGTACAAGGTACCAACGATGCAAAAGCTTACAGAAAGCTTCCTGAAGGCTGATAGAGTCTACTGCTTTCCTTACTTCATTCCAGGCCCTTATCCAACTATCCAATGGAAACGTCTTCTTGATGTCCTCCTCCCATTTCTTATCCACAGAGAGTTCTAATTCCTCTCGATCCCCAATTAGTGTTATTAAGCTAGAGAGCAATTTACTATTGCTCTTTTTCTCCACAAAAATATCCATCTTTGTTGAGGAGTCAGATTCCCCCTAAAAAAAAAATTCTTAAGATAATATTCCCTCCGTAGGGATTTGAAATTTCAACTGAATCTCATCAAAAAGTAGAATCTTCTTATTTTGTGCAATATCCACCACTCTAATAATTCCACACCTCCTCTATCGACAGATCTATACCTTGAATGTGATATTTTAATACTTCAGTGGGTGTTGATCTAGTTATACAAATTTCACTTTTTAAAAGTTGATTTTTGCGCATATAAAAAACTGTTTTGTTTTGTTTTTTTTCAAAATGAACAGTTATATACGCAAAAATCAACTTTTAAAAAGTGTCCGGCAGCCTACTTCCTGCACAGAGGCTGCTCCTGTCCCACTACCCAGCATCCTCCGATGACAGAGGCTTTCTTTCTCTAAGCTGGAGTGATCTTATTGGCAGAGATTGATATTTAGCCAATGAGTTCGCTCCAGCTTAGTGACAGACAGTCTCCGTCATCGGAGGATGATGGTAGTGGGACGGGAGCTGCCTCCGGTCGGCAAGG
Source organism: Rhinophrynus dorsalis (assembly GCA_037306005.1). Taxonomy (NCBI): domain Eukaryota; kingdom Metazoa; phylum Chordata; class Amphibia; order Anura; family Rhinophrynidae; genus Rhinophrynus; species Rhinophrynus dorsalis. Next base: position 358,267,218 of record CM074720.1, on the reverse strand, counting down.
TTCGGCAATCCGGAAGTAGGCTGCCGGATACTTTTTACAAGTTATTTTTTGCTCATATAACTTTTTTTTTTCCAAAACGAACAACGTTTTCAATCTCTTTGATAAATGCTCTAACTAATTAGCATTATATCTCTATAGGTGAGAGATTCCCTTTAACAGACAATACAGCACCATCACTTATCAGATACCGGACAGGATTGCTATGTTAATGGGAGTCAAGGAGCCCTGCAAAATGCAACAATGGAAAGTCTTGTGTAGTGTAAGCAACCCTCGATTTTGTAAATCAGAAAACAAACATGGCATTTTCACAGATACTAGCATGAAGTGTATATAATCCCAGTTAATGTTTAGCTTTTCATGTTTGCTTCTAACACAACAGTAAAAAATACTGCTACATCTATGACATTTAAGCCACTGTATAGAAAGACCACATTCGGACTGCCTTTTGCCAGTGTATCCAGTGAGGGGTTTCCTATCTCACTATATCGAATGAAAGTCTTTGGCTTCATTCACACTGGCATCCTGGCTGCTGTTTTGGCATATGCCTAACTGCCCATTTATTTAGAAAATGTTTTACCAGGAAGAATCATTGAGATTTCTCTCGTTTTCAAGTATGTCCTGGAGTGTTTATAGCAAGATTTGCGTATTTGCACAAATACAGAGACATAATACAAATATACACACACATATACTAAAAATGTTATATACAGTTGAATATGGTTTTTAGATATGAAGACATGCCAACATGCATCAGATATCCTTTCTTCTCTCTCTCTCTTTCAGTTATCATTTTTTTCCCTGCAATCCATCAACATGGGGTGAGAAGGAGGTGGTCTGTGTGGGCTTTGGCCATAGATAATTGTGTCAGTCAGTTAGTTACGTGAGGATGCAAGTGGACTTGCATCCTCAAGAATTACCATTATAAACAATCTGTACAGCAGCCCATAGGCCCCCATGCAAATCAGCATGCTGGAACCAGGATGTGCCCATCACATCAACAGCACCATTGGGGCAAGCTGCTCCACAAGTGTGTTTAGCTCAGAGTTATTAACACTGCTCTGAAGACATCTGTAAGAACACCGCCTAATAGCAACATAGGTCTTCTTCATACTGACCCTTTCTGGGCATGTGATCTTTGAAAGAAAAAACAATACTACACAAGATTAATGGGTTGAATCATCTCTAAATGGTACATAACTTAGGACAACTGTAGGTAACCTGTGGCCATGCAACAGCTGAGTGAAATGGGGATTTTAGTCCAAAAATTGTTGTGGCTGACTGATGACAGGAATTGTAGTCCTTGCGTTGGTATCACTTTAATTGTACAAAATGCACAATTTTCACTTTGTAAACTCACTGGTCCTCACATAGGTTATGTCAAAGCACTGTGTAAAACAATGGCACATACAAACTAAAGGAGCAGTACATTTTTTTGTTTAAATTAAAACCTATTATAGAGCTTTTCCTGCTGACTAGGGTACTTCCACCAGAGGCGTAGCGGAGGCCCCCGCAGCCCCCGCGGTGCGGGGGGGCCCCGCCAGCCTTGGGGGCCCCCACGAAAATGTACCACTCATATTCTATTGGAGGCCCCAGCCGGACATAGGGCCCCCAGGAGAACATTAAAGAGGCCCCCAAAAGTGAAAAGCGCAGGTCAGTATGCCGAGAGGCTTCACTTTTCACCAATAGACAGACTTCCTCCTCCTTTCTTTACTTTCCTGCTCTGCATGCAGCAGTGCGCCGCTACAGAGCTCAGACAAGTCAGCTGGTGCGAGGTGACGTTATCCTGAGCAGCCGCATGCTACGTCAACACGTAGCTTTCTAGCGCGGGCTGCTTAAAAAGTTAAGAAACTTGTAGCGGAGGCCCCCAGCCTGACTCAGGGGCACCCAGAAGTTTTGTCAGTACTATTATACTGGAGGGCCGCCAGAGTGAGGGGCATCCGAGTCCAGACTGCTTTGCCGAATGGCCATCGCTAAGGGGCGGGTGCAGGGGGGCCCTGGAATGCCTGACCTGGCCTGCCCATGTATTCCCCCTCTCGTATGCAACATATCTAGGAAGTCACACTGATGGGCTGCGGGCATAGTGTGTTGGCAGAAGAGGAAGAGAGACAGCAGGTCGCTGCGTCACATCAGTGATGACTCTGAGGAGCAGGAACAGAAGGCAGACTGAGCATGCAGAATGGCAGAGGGGAAGCAAGTAGGTGATTGGCAAAATAGGTATATTTCGTGGGTTTTTGAATAGGTTTAGCAGTAAAGGAATTCGTTTGAGTAAAGGAAGGGGCTAAATGTTTCACTATGAGACAGTGTAAATGACAGGGTGAAGAATTTGGGCACATCTGAGTTTGTTTATTGAAGTAGGTGCACCACAAAGGGGTGTCCAATGCATTGGACAGCTGTCTGCCACATAAAGGGTTAATGCTGCAGCACACTGACATATATGATTTATTTAAGCAGACCGGAATGGAGAGATCGTCTCTGACTCCTTTTTGAATGAATCTCTTTAAACTGTCAAATGCCTATTTGATCGGAGGAGGTAGCTGTTGGGTGATTTATTCAGGAAAATGAGTCTCTCCGTGACCGACCCGTCTGCTTGAATAAATTATATACAGCTTCAGCTGTGTTCTAGTAGGTGCTAAAATCATTAACTCTTTGTGTTCCCTCAGGACACCTATGGCTCCATCCCACTGGTAACTTTAAAACCACTTTATTTTCTCTTCCTCTCTCACACTTCATACTATCACTCTTCTTTTCATCCTCATCCACTAGTCACCCTCCAATCTCTCAGCCCCCTTTGCACACTCACCCCCACTGGCACTGAAAGGGTTATGCTCCTGCACATTGTGGTATGTCGTCTGTTGGTGGGTCGTGGTAATAAATCCTCCAGGGATATGATTTTTACCTCCCCCCACCCCTGCTGCATTCCCAAGAGCTCCTCACTCTGTCTCTGACCAAAAGCAGCTTATTTACTGGTCAGACACAGGGACTGAGAGACACGTGTTGTTAGGAAGCAGCTCTGGAGGATTTATGACCACTGTCCACAAAATGACTTGCATACTAAGACAGTGTTTACACACAATTAACCCTTTCAGTGTCCTAATGGTGAGAATGAGAACACACTGCAAAGCAATGTGTTGTTTAGTCATTCTGCACTGAAAGGGTTAACATCAGTCTACACTTGGTCCTGCCCAGACATGGGTTGATAAGTAAGGAAGAGAAGGCTCTCTCTCAACCCATGTCTGTCTCTACCCATCCTTCTTCATGTCTTCCTTCCCCTTCTTCCCTGCCTCCCCCCAATTCATGTTTCCCTCATCCTCATGTCTTTTCTCCCCTTCCTTGCATATCCCCCCTTCACAGGTGGAGCAAGGCAGAGTTATCAGATAGTGTGTATGCAGTTCTGTGACTACCAGTGGGACAAGGCTAGGTGTCACACAGTGTATGTGCAGGTTTGTGACTACCAGTGAACAGTGAAACACGGCTGGGGTGTCAGTGTATGTGTGGTTCTGTGACTACCAGTGGGACAAGGTTGGGTGTCAGACAGTGTATGCATAGGTTTGTTACTGCCAGTGAACAGTGGAACAAGGCTGGGTGTCACACAGTGTATGGATTTGGCGTGAGTAATGTGCGTATGTGTGCGCGTGCATACAGGATATGTATATAATTACTGTGTGTAACAGAACCACTTACCTAGGTAGCATACAGCAGTCAGGTATATCTATATAATTACTGTGTGTGACAGAAGCACTTACCTAGGTAGGAGTCCATCACACAGCAGTCAGGTGTATCTATATAATTACTGTGTGTGACAGAAGCACTTACCTAGGTAGGAGTCCATCACACAGCAGTCGGGTGTATCTATATAAGTACTGTGTATAACAGAAGCACCTGCCTAGGTAGGAGTCCATCACACAGCAGTCAGGTGTATCTATATAATTACTGTGTGTAACAGAAGCACTTGCCTAGGTAGGAGTCCATCACACAGCAGTCAGGTATGTCTATATAATTACTGTGTGTAACAGAAGCACTTACCTAGGTAGGAGTCCATCATACAGCAGTCAGGTGTATCTATATAAGTACTGTGTGTAACAGAAGCACTTGCCTAGGTAGGAGTCCATCACACAGCAGTCGGGTGTATCTATATAATTACTGTGTGTAACAGAAGCACTTGCCTAGGTAGGAGTCCATCACACAGCAGTCAGGTATGTCTATATAATTACTGTGTGTAACAGAAGCACTTACCTAGGTAGGAGTCCATCATACAGCAGTCAGGTGTATCTATATAAGTACTGTGTGTAACAGAAGCACTTGCCTAGGTAGGAGTCCATCACACAGCAGTCAGATGTATCTATATAATTACTGTGTGTAACAGAGGTACTTATCTAGGTAGGAGTCCATCATACAGCATTCACTTACGCAGCAGTCACTTATATTTCCTATCTACTACTTTTAGGAGTTTTTTTTCTGCTGGCATTTCTTCATGGTACAGGTAATTGAACGTCTTACCATGCTTAGAAAAAGTGCCGGCAGGGGACATTTATATCGAGGCCTTAGTTTGCCAGTGCTCTGCCTCCTTGTGTTAGACACTTTACCCTATGGTTCCTGTGTTCCACAAGGACTAAGAGAAAATGGTTTATCTGTCGGTACACAGAAATCTCCTTTTATCATTGTCCCCATGTAGCACTGGTTTGTAACTTTCTCAGACAGCTGAAAAAATAAAAAGGATGCACCCCAGAGGTTCTCATTGCAGTCCCCTGCTTCTGGGACTGGTTACATGTGAACAGGAGACCACTGCAAAAGCACCTGGCTTTCCAGGAGTGTGGTACAGTAACAGTACATAAAGGGTTAAAATGCAGCAAGCCTGCAATTTACTTCTGCTGAGAAATGTTTTTTGTTTTTGCCGATCCTAGCTCACACTGGAGTGAGCAACAGAAAAGGCTGATAAGGATTCTATCCCAGACTACCTTTAGAACTCCCCGTTATAAGAAAAACACACAGCCCTTGCTATGTACGTTCTCTATTGACACACATTACACTGCTTCTAGTGATGATCCCTATATACACAATATTATGTATTGTAACAGCAGAGGGGCAATCTGATCCCCACTATATCAGCACTAAAAGCAGTGCAAGTCTGTCAGCAGAGATGTCTTATGGAAAGCAAGGACTGTATGTTTCCTTATGATGGAGTGGTAAAGGGAGTACTAGGGAGATGATCCTTGTCAGCCCTGTCTGCCTGCCCTCCATGCTGCTCACACCAAACTGGACTCTAAGCGGTGAACTGCTGGCTGTTTGCTGTTCTTTAACCATGAGTGCCAGACGGATGTCCAGTCCATTGTATACCTTGCTGATATTTAACCCCTTGAGTTCTAGACACTGGTCTACAAAAATGTGTGATTCAGAACATTGTTATAAATTATTTTAGCAACCACAACCTCTGCCACTGCCTTGATTTAATACCTCCATGTAACATGTTTGTAGCGCAAGTAAAATCACTCACTCTTTTCCCTTCACATCTGTTACAAGCAAATATATGTGCTTCTTCATGTCCTTGTGCCCACACCTTGTTTCTCTCACTTATTCCTTTTATATTTAGCCTTTGTCACTTGACTCTTTCCCCTTACGTATGCCACTTGCTCCTCTTACCCCCTTACCTCTCGCTTACCCCACCCCCCTTGCCTCTCACTTACCCCCTCTCCCCCCACCACTTTACAACTTGCTCCTCTCTCCCCTCTTGCCTCTCACCCCTCTTTCTCTCCCTTACAGCTCCCATTTACCTCTTCCTGTTACCGCTCAACAACTTGGAGCAGGGGTGTACATTGTGAGGCCCACCAGCAGCTGTTGAACAACAAGTAACCATTGTCATCTGTAGTCCAACAACAACTGGAGGCCCTCAGGTTGCCCAGGTTTGCATTATAGGGAAAACTGCAAAAAAAAAAAAAAAAAATCTAAGGTGAAATTGGTTTAACAACAAACCCTTTGAATGCCAGGGGACTGAGCAATATATTGCTTTCCAATTACTTACCTCTCTCACACTCAAAGGTTGTGTTTATTAAAGAGTCAAAATATTTTTAAATGTACTACTTTGTAAAAATAAATATTATGGGGGCTTTTGGCCACCTAAATCCAATGGATATCTTATTTGCACTTCTCACCTAGTAACACCAGGATTTTGCTACTTGTGGCATATAATGGAGTATGACACTGGTGGTGGCATAAAACTCTGTATTTCTCTGGTGCTGGCATAAAAAGCTATTGCTCTAGTGGTGGCAAATAACTCTGTATTGCTTTGATGGTGACATATAATTGTATTGATGTACTGGTGACATAACTGTACTGATCTGGTGGTGACACATAACCATAAAATCTCGCGTATACTACACACAATTTTGCCCCCTTCACCTTATGTGAAGTGGGGGGTGCGCATTATACATTAAAAAAAATGCCACTGCTGTACTGCTCGCCTCCTCTCCCACTCCGTAGTTCAATTTTGTTATCCTGACAGGGTCCCTGCGGGTGGCATGTTTGCATCTGCCGCCCTGAGGCCTCCAGGTCCTTGCAGGGCAATATCATATATATATAATTAGGGTTGCATCGATACAGATACTGGTATCGGTATCGATACCCGCATTTACGCGAGTACTTGTACTCGCACAAATGTGGCCGATGCCAGCACCGATACCCGGTGTCAGGGTCGGTGCTGTAGAGAGGGAGCCCAGGGAGCTGCTCACAATGCTCCCTGGTCACCTTTCTCCCTCCTATAGCGTCAGAGTGTTGCCGATGGTTACCATGGCAATGCTCCGATGCTGACCTCTGCCGGGGCTCGTGAGAGAACAGCGAGCACCTGGCAGAGGAGGGTAAAGGAGGCAAGATGGGGCATCGAGCGGGTGGTGAAAGAGGCAGGGAGGGTGGTCAGGAGGGAGAAAAATAGGCAAAAGGGACTAAGAAAAAGAAAAAAAAAAAAAGAGGCAAAAGGAGGAAAGATCAGGAGACAAAAGGAGGGGGACCAAGAAGAGGCAAAAAGGAGGGGGGATCAGGAGAGAGCGAGAGAGGCAAAAGGGTGGGATCAAGAGTCAAGGAGGGGGAGAAAGGGGGTCAAAAGGGAGAGAAAAAGCCAAGGCAAATGGAGGGGGCTCAAAAGGGGGAGAATGAATCAAAAGGTGGGAATCAAGAGTGGGAGAAAGAGGCAAAAGGGGACAGTCAAGAGGTGGTGTGTGTATGTACGTGTGTGTGTGTATATATTTCAAGTACTCACCGATACATTTTTTTTTGCGGTCATTTGCCAGTTTTCCAAGTACATAAAGCATATATATATATAATATTCGCTTTAGGTACTTGGAAAACTGGCAGATGACCACAAAAAAAAAAGTATCGGTAATTGGTATCGGTGAGTATTTTTTTATTGAGCCTGATTCAGGCTCTGCTTTTGTGTAATATAGGTTATGTGTCAGGAATATGTTAATGTGTTAAATAAAACTTATCTATATTAACTCCTTGGAGCTTTGGGAACTTCTCTAGCACCCAAAAAGTTAATACAGACAAGTGGAATGTGTTTTATTTTGGGTTTGTTTTAGTCTGGTACCTGGATAATCCCTATGGCTGTTATGGTGCCCATCCATTTGAAAAGGGCGGGGTGGCAGGGGACTATGGCTGCTGTTTCCTCACTGTAGCTTCTGAGTTTGGTATGACGCTCAGTAGAATTAAAATCTTTGCGTGCCAGAGGGCTGAGCAACACACTGCTGTGTATATACGTGTAAAAGCATATATATGACCTGTCCTGAACATAGCCAGTGTAAATTTGTTTTAGGATGTGTGCGATATTCATTTTCTGTTGGTTTATTTTTGCTATTTGCTTAGAAAAAGTTTGTATTTCTCATCATTGGCATTTTGCCAATTTAGAGACTGTGTAAGTAATTGTGTTGTACATCTGTACATATTCTTGTGTGCTAGGAACATTTGGATAATGGTTACTCCTTATGTCTATTCATTATTGTTATGGGTGTGGTTTAATAGAGGTGGGGCTTAAATGGGGTGGAGTTTAATAGAGGCGGGGCTAAGGGGCCCCTTCTTCGAGTTTGCAGGGGGGCCCCTGCATTTTGTGTTACGCTTCTGACTTCCACCACTGTCATTTTTATTCAAAAGTTGTAACAGGTCACAGAATCAGGAAGTGAATTTACTGTGCCTTTACTTCCTGATAGTTTACCGCTACTTTAATAAACATGCAGCAATTCTTGGTAAACACCAGCTGCACAGGGACAAATAAAATTCCCATGGATTTCAGTGGGGCTTTTATCCCCTTGAATGCAAGACAGGTTTCTAATACTGCATCAGAGACCTCACTAGTGTTCAATGTATAAAGTGCTCCATTTAAAAGGAGCAGTAAACTTTTTCTGAAAAATAAATCTTCCTGCTTAGTAAAACAAGAATATTCAAACTGCTGACCACTCCTGTCAAAATCTCTGCAAGAAGTTTCATGGGCTACAACTAACATAGGGGCATGATTTTGACAGGAGTGACCAGGAGAAAAAAAAGCTCCCTGGCCGTTCCTATCAATAATTTATATATCGACTGCTCGCCACCACATCTGTGCTTTTGCCCATCCTTCACATTCCCCCTGTGCTGTATCCTACAACTGTGGCCTGTTACTTGCTTCTGCTATTCTCACTCTTAACATTTTGCCAGTACCCTTGCTCAACAAAATCATTTTAGAACCAAAGTCCCGCTTTCTAAGCCTTCAGGAAGTTCCCTAAAGAGATGTCATATTCTAGATGGCTTGCTGGCTCAGTGCTCTGCTCTAATTGGTCATCGTATAAGACAGGACATGCCCAGGTGAGAAAACAAAAACACAAAAATAAACAAACTGAATCAATACTCCCAAATGAAGTTGCCTCTATCCAAATTATTGGTTATTATAGGGACAAATGTGACACAAAAATAATAATTGATTGAATGTAAGCATCCTGGCCAGTGCCAAATGTAGGACCGTCAGTGCAGGTTGCAGTGTGTTCTATTGAACTTGATGGCTGGTGCAGTAAGCATACCTACCAATACTGAAAATGGCCAAAGAGACATTTGTTTTAGAAGGTGTTGCTGGGGGTGTGGCTGGTAGATGAGGCATTACTGATAATTTTTAGGCTATTTCATGACCTATTAAAACCTCTTTTTGTAACGGAATTATTTAGAGCAAGACCAAAAGTATTTTATTTACACAGACTAATTTATAAACACATATACCGAAGCTGATGCAAGTTTTATTGCTGTGGAGCAATATGATAAATTTAAATACATTCCACACAGTCTGATCTAAAAAGATGGACACCAGGGTGCTAAAGAGGGACACTTGGGAAGTATGAGTTTGTAAGCCATGCCAACTAGTATGTTTTTATTTTACACACCAAGCTGTAATAATTATTGAATGAAAAAAACTTCCCAGCAATGAAAATACCATTGTTTTATTCAGCAAGAACCATAAAACATGTTTTTCCTAAAAAGTTTAGGAATTTGGGGAAAATGGTTTGTTGCCATTGGATTGCCCCAGAAATTCTCCACTTTTCTCTGACTATATGGTCCTATGTCTTGCTATTATGAAAACATGTTGAAGGAATAAAGATATAGGTAAGACTGAAGAGCTGCAAATCTGTCATTACTATGCTGTACAGCCACTTGACCCAGTAAACTCATGCAAAGAGCATGGGACACGTCAGGGAGTGCGTTTTAAATACAAAGAATGAAAAAATGTCAAAATGAGATGTTAATATTGTGAGTCAGAATCTCAGTTTCTAATGCCCTGTGGTGATAATCATGATGTGCAAAGAATGAGGGCACCATTCCCTTTGCTCATGGGCTTGGATTCCTGACAATAGACGCAACTGGTAAAAAGGAGGTTGGGCACGTGGAACTACACAGTAGTCCTCACTTTGACATTTTACAGAACAAACCTTAAAGAACCTCTATTCTGTTAAAATTAAACAAGGAAATAAGGGCAGGGTTGGACAGCCTGCAGGCCTACAGCTATTGCTGATGTGCATCTCCCATCATTCTTAGCTAGTGCATCCAACCCACTGTAGGGTATGTTCCTATAGGAGACTATCACAGCAATCTGAACACATGAGAAAAACACATTAGTGGGATAACAAAAAGAAGATTTTAGTCTTACCTGTTAAATCCTTTATTCTTAGTCCATACAGGTTACTGGTAACTTTGGGTAGGCGATCAGAACCTTTAAGTAGGCAGGAACAATGCTGAGAAGTGACTGCTCGGTGGAGCCTACTTCCTCTCCTTAGCCTGCAGCTAGCCAATCCCCATCCGGTAAGATTTGAAAACTACTGACTAGGTAGTACGAAGGTAAAGGAGACTCCTGTGAGCATGAACCTGAAAAGGACCCCCACGTTCTGCCACAGGAGAGCCAAGCATGCTCCCTTGACAAGGTGGGAGACCAGTAACCTGTATGGACTAAGAGAAAAGGATTTAACAGGTAAGACTAAAATCCTATTTTCTCTGTTGTCCAATACAAGTTACTGGTAACTTTGGGATGTCCAACCATTAAGTCCCCCAGGGCAAGAAGAAAGGCAAGCACCAGGTGTAGGCCCCCAGAGTTACCAGAGAACCAACAGACAGATCATGAATAGCTCAATAATCACAAGGTGTCAGACACCAAACAGGGGGTAAACAGACCCCAGTAACTGTTGCACAGCACACTGAACTAGAGCCAACAGGGCTCAAAAGTGAAAGCGTACTGAGAGACTAATGAGATCCTAGACAGGCAAGGCTGCCTCCAGGATCTTCTCCCAAAACTGGCATCAGCCGATGCCAGCACATCCACACGGTAGCGTTTCAAGACGATATACACAGACGACCAAGTGGCCGCCTTGCACAGCTGATCGGCTGAGGCCTGATTCTTGTAGGCCCAAGATGCCCCAATAGACCTTGTAGAATGAGCCATGACACGAAAGGGAACAGGCTTCTTCCGAAGTTTGTAAGCCTTAGGTATCGTGGACTTGATCCAAGAAGCATTGGTTACCTTGGAAGCAGGCTTCCCTGCCCTGGGACCCTCAGGAATGACAAAGAGTGTCAGACTGCCTCAATGGCTCAGTGCGATGCACATAGAACTTGAGACAGACAACCAACAGGTGAAGATCCTTCTCCTTGTCAGAAGTAGGGTTAGGGCAGAAAGAAGGAACCACAATCTCCTGATTAATGTGGAACTCAGACACCACCTTTGGGAGAAACTCTTGCGAAGTACTGCCTTGTCCTTGTGAAACACCAAAAAGGGTGGCCTACAAGACAGGGCATGCAGCTTCGCAACACGGCGAACAGACACAATTGCCAGGAGAAAGGCCATCTTCCACTTCAGCAGACGTAAAGGAATAGTGGCCAAGGACTCAAAGGGAGGGAGCTGAAGGACTCCCCCAAAACCAAGTTGAGGTCCCACTGAAGAGCGGGAGTCTTAAACACAGGACGGGTATGAGCAACGCCCTGGAAGAAAAGCTAGGCGCCTCTGAAAGAAAACAGAGAATGCAGAAGTCTGAACCTTAACCCCTTAACGACCGGCCGATCGGTGCAGCGCGGTCAGTTAAGGACCACGGAGCTTTTTTTTTTTTTTTTGCTCCATTCGCTTCTGGACTCCCCGAACGGCATGCAGCCGCGGGGGGAGCCTGGAATTCCATGACTGTCATAGTACCTCATGGGTCGTTCAGTAAGATCAACCTTTGACGTACTATGACCGTCAAGGGTCGTTAAGGGGTTAAGAGAACTCAGACTGAGACCCTTATCCATACCATCCTGGAGGAAGGAAAGGACCGTAGGAAGATCAAAATCCTGAGACAGGTCCCTATGAGCACACCAAGATAGAAAGGTAGACCAAACTCGATGGTAGGCCTTAGAGGAGACATGCTTGGTGCCCGCGAACCTAGTAGCCACCACACCAGAAGAAAAACCCTTCTTAAAAATTGAGGATTCATCCTCCATGCTGTCAAAGCCAGATGATGAACGTCCTCCTTCCACAGCTAACCCTGTAGAAGAAGATCCAGACGGGAGGGGAGCCAAAGAGGTTCCGCCACGGAGAGGTCCAGTAGCTCCGGAATTCAAGCCTGCCGGAGGCGAGTACGAAGCAATCAGAATGACTGGGCAGTGCTCCAGTCACAGTTTCCTCATCACCCTGTTCAGCAGGAGAATGGGAGAAAAGTGGTATGCCAGAGGGAAAAATCCAGGGGAATCGACAAGCATCCACTACTAGAGTTAGGGGATTCGCCCAGTGAGAACAGAAAGTTGGAACCTTCCTGTTGTGTCTTATTGCCATCAAGTCGATGCACGGAAGAACCCATAGCTGGACAATGAGGTCTTGATGCAGTTCCCACTCTCCGCTGTCCACTGTGTGTCGACTGAGGAAGTCTGCCAGAACGTTGTCTACCCCAGGAATATGAACTGCAGAAATGGCAGGGACATGCATCTCTGCCCAGGATAAAATAAAATAGCTTTGACCTCTAGCCAAGCTGCGAGACTTCTTGTGCCGCCTTGCTGGTTGATGTAGGCTACCGCTATGGCGTTCTCTGACTGGACCCTGACCGGTCAATCCTCCAGTTGGTGCGTCCAGTGGCACCGGGAATTAAATATCGCCCGAAGTTCCAAGACGTTGATGGGAAGGAGAGATTCCACCTGGGATCACCGGTCCTGAGCATTCAAGTGCCCCATAACCACTCCCCAACCGGAGAGGCTGGCATCCGTCATCACAGTTGTCCAAAATGGGACCTTGAAGGGACTGCCTTTCAGCAGGTTGAGCCACCACAAGAGACTCAGCTCCATTTGAAGAGGGAGAAATAGGGACCTCTCCAGGAGATCCAGCTGACCCCTGCATACCAGGATTAGAAACCTCTGAAGTTCCCTGGTATGAGCCATGGCAAATGGAACTGCTTCTACGGTGGAAATGAACTTCCCTACCAGGGATGACAACTTCTTGTCTGGAACCGGATCCTGATTCAGGTCTGCCTGGACCTTCAGTGCTATCTGATGAGCCACGTCATCTGTGAGAAACACCATCCCTCTCTCAGTGTCGAAGAGGATGCCCAGAAAGACCATCCTCTGGGAAGGAACAAGGTCTGACATGCCCAGACTGATGATCCACCCGTGACGGGACAAAGCATGAATGCAATCTGCACTTGCTGATGGAGTTCTGGAGAAGAGGCATTCAGAAGGAGGTTGTCCATATACGGAGCAACTCTGATGCCATCCTGATGTAGGACAGAAGTCAAGGCTCCCAGGAATCTGTTGAAGACTTGAGGAGCCGTGGTCAGGCCAAAGGGGAGGGCAGAAAACTGGAAATGCCCTCTGTCGCAGGCAAAGAAGAGATATTGTAGACTCTCTGGATGAATGGTAATATGCAAATATGCATCCTGAAGATCCAGAGAAGCTAGAAATTCCCCAGGAGACATGGAAGCTATCACTATGCGTAGCGACTCCTGGCAGTACTGGGACTTGACCACAAAGGAGTTGAGATCCTTCAAATCCAAAAAATGGGACAACAGCCGTCCTTCTTGGAAACCACAAAGAGGATGGAGTAGAATCCCAACCCCCTTTCCTGAGGAGGAACTGGTTCCAAGACCGCCATGTCCAGAAGGGCCTGAATGGCTCCCTCGAAAAGGCGGCATTTTTCTGCGCCCAGAGGAGAGCAAGAAGAGGTGGTTAGAGAAGGAGGAAGGGATGTGAAGGGGATCATGTACCCTACTATCACGGTGCCCGTGATTTGCTGCCTTTTCCTGTCAGTTACCTGAATAGGCTCTCCATTGGCTGTCTGCTTTCAACCCACCCAGTATTGCCTATTTAGACTGGGCTTGGGCACCCTTTGGTTGCCCTTTCGTGGTGTCTCTATGTTGCCTGCACCTGCATTGTGTTCCTGAGCTTCCTGGGTCGTGTTCTATCTATGCTTACCAGTGTTCGCCTGAGTTCCTGTCTGACAGCTTCCTCGGTTCCAGCTTCCGTTCCTGATCCGGTTGGGGTTGCTGTTCCTGCTGCCGTTCCTGCCCCGGCTGACTGCCATCGATGGTCCTGTTTCCTGCTCCTTGATGCCTGCAGAGTGTCTCCTTCCTCCAGTCATCTTTGGTGACATTTTCATTCACTTTGTTTGTGTAACTCCAGTACGCCGGTACTGGTTCTCTCCATGTTAACCGGTTGCTTGCTGCGTACCTTACAGCACCGGTAGAGATTGTGTAACTCCAGTACGCGGGTACTGGTTCGCTCCATGTTAACCGGCTGCTTGCTGCGTTCCTTACAGCACAGGTAGAGATTGTGTAACTCCAGTACGCAGGTACTGGTTTGCTCCATTATTCGTTGGGTGTTCTCTACATCTTGATAACTCAGCTGGCCTGTGTCTGCTCATCATAGGTGACTGGCTAGCTACACCTTTATTCCAGTCGCTGAGGCCATCCCTGTCTGTGTTCCAGTACTTGCAGCCTCCAGGCTGCCTTGCCTGGTATATTGGTAAGGCTGGTAAAACCTATTCCATCTTGTGCCAGTCTAAGGTTACCTTACCCGGTATTGGCAAGGCCGGTAGAGCCTCATTTCTCGTTGTACCAGTCTCAAGGCTGCCTTGTCCAGTATATTGGCAAGGCTGGTAGAGCCTCATTCCTCTTTGTACCAGTCTCAAGGCTGCCTTGTTTATTATATTGGCAAGGCCGGTAGAGCCTCCATCTCCCTGGTTGCTAGCCTTTTAGGCTGCCTTGCCCGGTATATTGGTAAGGTCGGTAGAACCTATTCCATCTTGTGCCAGTCTAAGGTTGCCTTACCCGGTACTGGCAAGGCCGGTAGAGCCTGTCTTACATTCTGTATACCACTACTCACTATGACTATGTATTGAAGATATATGTTACATGTGTATTCTAACCCGCGAGGGTTCCCTTTAAACTTTTCAATAAAGTTGTGTTTTTATCTTAACTCTGTGTCGGAGAGTCATAACAAACCGTGACACCTAAAGACATCACCTGCAAAACCCACGGGTCCGCCACAGAGGCTTCCCAAGCAGAGAGGCAGTGGCGTAAGCGGCCACCCACCTGCGGGTGGGGACCCGGATTTGGCGAGTCATGCAGGAGGTTTGGAAGCCTTGGGCTTAGCAGAGGACTTAGGCCTCCATTGCTGCTTAGGCTTGGATGAGGCAAGCGGAGCCTGAGGCACCACTTGGGTCGCTGGACACGAGTCAGCCTGAAAGGGATGAAAAAACAAGCACCTTCTTTCTCTGCGACCACTGGCAGGTAAGTACTCTTTCCCCCCCAGGGGCTTCACAGATCAGATCCTTAAGATCAGGTCCAAACATTGAGGTGCCCTGAAAGGGCAAGGACAGGAGAGCCCTCTTGGAGGCCGTGTCAGCAGATCAGATCTTGAGCTGAAGAGCACGCCTGGCTATCACCGACATGGTGGATGCCCTGGCTACCATATGCACAGCATCAAACAGGGCAGCAGAAACATAATGCTGGGCCTCAGATGCTGGTGAGAAGCCGCAACATGTCAGAAGTAGAAGCTTCCTGACGGACAGCTGAGGTTAGCTGTTCAGTCCAAACAGCCACAGCTTTGTTCACCCAAGTCACGGCAAATGTGGGGTGCAGGGCAGAACCAGCCGTCGCAAAAATAGCCTTGAGAGAGAGGTCTCGAGCAGATGCATCAGCCACAGGCAAAGCAGTGGACTTAGAAAGCCTGGAAACAGGGGCATCCACCTTGGAAGGATGAACCCACTGAGCTAGGGCAGCTTCAGAGAACGGATAAAGCTTAGCAAATTTCCAAGAGACAGATTTCTGTCTGGAAACTTCCACTCTTCAGACACCAAGAGGTCAAGAGTGGGGCCTAACAGGCACCTGAAACACATCAGAAGGATCAGAGGAAACCTCCTGTACCAAGGTGGTCAACACAGCCCTGATCAGGCCCTCTGCTGAGGGAACGGGATCAGCCTCAGAGGGGTCCCCAAAAAAACTGGGAGGAAGGAACAGCAGAACAGTCTTCATCATCAGAATCCTCCAATAATTCATCCTCAGAGAAGTCAGATACATGAGGTACACCCGGTGGTTTAGGCAGGGAAGATCTGATAGGGGTGGGGGCCTGCAAGGTGGCTGGAACAAGTTGTAAGGTAGACTGGAGGTGCCTGGTAGTAGCTTTAAACTCTTGCATCCATACTGACTCTAGTACATGGCTGGAGGTCCCTGCAGGGGATTCAGGGTATAGTGCATGCTGGCCAAACACGACCTGAGTATTCTCTAGGTAACCCAGAGTGACATGAGCAGCAATAAGCAATGGGGGACACAGACGCCCCAGTGACCTTAGTCTTAGGCCTAACAGAGTGTATGATAATTAAAATCACCCCAGAAACTCTAAAATAGACTTATCTGGTAGGTGAAGGGTTAAACTGCTGAGGAGAGAAGGAGAGTCCAAGCCCTGCGTAGGATACTCGTTCCGCAAAGGCACAAAATGGCTGCCGCGGCAGGAGCCAATCAGAAACGAGAGCACGAAGCCAAAGCTC
Source organism: Rhinophrynus dorsalis (assembly GCA_037306005.1). NCBI lineage: Eukaryota > Metazoa > Chordata > Amphibia > Anura > Rhinophrynidae > Rhinophrynus > Rhinophrynus dorsalis. The sequence continues at coordinate 358,250,732 of CM074720.1, read as the reverse complement.
ATGGGAATTGTAGTTTCGATAAAAAAGGACCACAACAGTGCCCAAAGCCCCCTCAGCCCCCCAACATGCCCTAGAACGTTGACCGAATAACAGAGCAAGGGCAGACCAACAAAATGAGCCACCTCTGACCTCACTACGTCAAGCGGTTGCAGAGATATGTCCCAAACTGTAAAGTCCCATAGAAATGAATGGAGCAATGGAGTCTATGCTGTAAATGAGCGCCTTAAAGGCACGGAACACAAAGTTAACAAGGTGAATACCAAAATGTAAAACCACTCAAAAGACCACCAGAACAAGTCAGTAGACCCAATAAACACTGGTCCCAGTAGGGAAAGTGCCCACAATGCCCCAAAAGGTGCTAATCAGCAACAAAAGGGTTAAGTTACCACAGAAACGTGTTCCAAACACCCCAGAGACATACAGATAAACCCAATGAGTGCATGAGTATGTAATAGGAACTCCAAAAGAGACCCCTGTGCGGAGGGGAAGCATGGGACATGTGGACCTCGGCACTCAAAGAATGCTCACCTTTTTTTAGCAGGTCTATCTTCAGATTACCATATATCAAGAAGAAGCCTCCGTGGGTAACTCTTGGGGAAAGAACTTGCAGCCAAGATTCTCCCCCCAGGGCTTAGGTTCACAAAAGCAACTGGTAAACTGAGCTATCCACATTTGGGTGATGGGAATTGTCTGATGGTAATCCGCCTAATAGTGGTATTCCATATCTAACAGAAAAATAATAAAAAAAGCTAAAACTATAGCAGAACTGTTCTCTTGCCTTGTGTCTTGACCAAGGAACAAATCTTACTGGATGGGGATTGGCTAGCTGCAAGCTAAGGAGAGGAGGTAGGCTCCACCCAGCAGTCACTTCTCAGAATTGTTCCTGCCTACTTAAAGGGGCTGATCGCCTACCCAAAGTTACCAGTAACCCGTATTGGACGACAGAGAAATACAAGGCAGATTTTCACACAGATTCTTTTCTAAACGCATGAAAGGTTGATGTACTAAGAAAATCTGTGCAATTCTGGAGCAAGCCAACTGCACCATAGTGACAAATACAGATTTACACGGAAGGCTTAGTTAACATGGATGTTTGTGATGCACTTTTTTTGCACCAGTGTAAGTGAAGAAGTGAATTTTTCACACTGTTGCAGAGTCAGGAAGGGACACCACAATGCTGCTCCTATTACGCATGAAAAATAGAATATGCTGTTAGCTCATGTGCGCTGAATTCCATTGTATACCTGTGATAGTGCATCAACTCACAAATCGTTTGCAAGCTGTGTGGGCCTGCACAATGTTCTAATGCACACTTGAACAGTCTCATACAATCCAAAGCTTTGTTTCATGGGTTTCTGAGGAGTTGAAAAATCGTGTGAACTAGGCCTAAATGAGGATTTAAATGCTTAAAATATTACAGCATCTCTAAAGCATTGCTATGCAATGCGTTGATGACATCACTACATTTCAAGAGGTTTAAATTCCCTATTAAACCATTGGATATTTGAGGAGGTTTTATTTGTGTACTGTGGTGCAGTTGGAATTGCACCGATTTCTATTAGTACAACAGCCGTGCTGAGCTTTAGCTTAGTGACATTTTTCCAATGGGATTGCATTTTTTTTTCTTTTTTTTATCAGCTGTCTGTATAGAAAGCAGACTGCTGGGAGATAAAAAAAAAACAAAGAACAAAATGGCTACAATACCGCAAGGAACAATCCTATATTATAATTCGCTAAGTATGTTTGTCACAAGCAGTCATGCACAGTAGATACAGCTGCGCGCGCTGCAGTCATGCGCAGTACAGATTGCCCGCACCGAGGCTGATACGGAGCGAGGTGTTCCGAATTCAGACCGGTCTGAATTCGGAACACCCCGCTCTGTATCAGCCGTGGCGCGGGCAGGCTGTACTGTGCATGACTGCAGCGCCACCAGTGTTGGCCCGTGTACACGGGCTTTAAAACTAGTAAGCTATAAAAAATGTATCCCCTGCCTTAAACCCTCTGTATAGCAGGGGGACGTGTAAAGCACTGCTGTGAAACCCATTGGTCCCTTGGAATTCTGGAGGCTGTCCATTGTTAAAGAGAAAACTGGAACCAACAGCAAAGGGAGACAAAAATATCCTGATTTTCTTCCAGTTTATATTGAGCTTTTAAGCCTCTGAATGCTCAAGAGATCTCAAACTCACAGTGAAACAAGGGTTTAAAAGACCAGTTTATAATCAATACGATTTTTTACCTTGTGGTGCAGTTGGTTTGCTCCACAAAATGTTCTAGTTTTCTTTAGAATGCAAGAGTTATGTTTTGTTTTTTTTGGGTTTAAGTTGTGACACAAATCTGGGAAAATTACAGTGCTAGCACGTAAAGAAATATATAAAACTTATTGATTGTATTTGAACAGGTGTGACACTAAGCTTAGTGAAGTTACACATTAAAGGGGAACTTTCACCCCTTAATAACTAAAGCTCCCCTTACTGCTGACCTGGCGACTAGCTGCTTAGTAGCGCTAGTCGCCAGAAAACTTACCCCGTTCTCAAGATTTCGCCGTTTGAAAGGATCAGGAAGCACGGACGTCTCTTCACAGTGACGTCCGTGCGCCTGCGCTGTCAGTCCCTTGTGCACCGTACGGTGCACAAGGGACTGACAGCGCAGGCGCACGGACGTCACTGTGAAGAGACGTCCGTGCTTCCTGATCCTTTCAAACGGCGAAATCTTGAGAACGGGGTAAGTTTTCTGGCGACTAGCGCTACTAAGCAGCTAGTCGCCAGGTCAGCAGTAAGGGGAGCTTTAGTTATTAAGGGGTGAAAGTTCCCCTTTAAATGTGCTGCAACACCAATTGGCAATCACTGCTTTAGATCTTGTGAGGATTCACTTTTCAAGTAAGACTGTACAGCTGTCTAACCCCTTAAGCACCAGAGTGTTGCACAACACTTTTCCTTGAAAGTCGTTGCTCATCCCTCTAGTCCTTAATGGGTTAAAATATATAAATAAGTGTTAAATATACCAGAGTATTTTCTTTTTGCTTAACCCTCTAGTTGCAAGAGACATCTCCAATGAATTGCTAACAAGGCATATGAGACATCCATAGCATCCAAGGGATAGAAAAATGCAGCTATAATAAGAGATGTCAACAGTTAATAATTAGTTTAAAAAAGCCAACAGTCTTTATACCTTGGGGTATAAGGTGGAACATGAATTATTATGTCACCAAAACATATATGCAAGTGTTTCTTATAAATAAAAGAAACAGCCATATTCAGGAAGCTTAAGAGGACCAATGCTGGACCAAACCAACTGCACAGTTATGGACAAATCAAAATACCCATTAATATGTGGATTTTAATCCCTTGAAAAGGTATCTAACAGTGATGTAAAATGACCTGGAGCCACCTCCAGCATTCACCATTTAATAAGTGGGTATTTCCATTCCACACCATGGTGCAGCTGGTTTGCTCCAGAATTTCAATTCTCTAGCTTGATCTACAGTATATTTTGTTGTTTCTATTGTAAATGACTTGGAAATAAACCTGTTTGTGTTTACCATTATCATTTTACCCTGATGGTGGGTAGCCAAAGGTTACAATTTGTGCTTCATTGAAAAACTAATCTGTGGCCTGACTTTTGGTCTCAGACTTGACCTGTTACCGACCCATGTTCCAGAATTGCAGTGGCATCCACAAAAGTGACTATATCCACCAGAAAGGACTCCAGCATCCAATGGGATAATATGTATTAACTAATAGAATGCCTGGAAGGCCTATATTACACTGCGAAACATTGCTCTGAAATCTAGCAATCAAGGGGTTAAAGTGTATGGTGGGAACAATTTAGGTGCAAATAAAAGTTGCCACAGTTTTTTTAAGCAGTTTTAAGTGTAGAGGTCATCAATGCATTTTGAAGCAGAAAGCTGAAGACCTCTTTGGCACTGAAAGTAGAGATGCACCAATACCACTTTTTTTAAAGACCAAGTACAAGTACCGATTCTTTTTTCCAAGTACTCACCGATACCAATTACCGATACTTTTTTTTTTGCGGTCATTTGGCAGTTTTCCAAGTACTTAAAGCGCATATATATTTATTAGGTACTTGGGAAAACTAGCAAATGACCACAAAAAAAAGTATTGGTGAGTACTTGAAATATACACACACACACACACACACACACACACAAACAAACAAACACCACCTCTTGACTGTCCCCTTTTGCCTCTTTCTCCCCCTCTTGATTCCCACCTTTTACTTCATTTTCCCCCTCCTGAGCCCCCCTCCTTTTGCCTTGGCTTTTACTCTCCCTTTTGATCCCCCTCCTTGACTCTTGATCCCACTCTTTTGCCTCTCTCTCTCTCCAGATCCCCCCTCCTTTTTACCTCTTCTTGTTCCCCCTCCTTTTGTCTCCTGATCTTTCCTCCTTTTGCCTTTTTTTTTTTTTTCTTTTTCTTAGTCCCTCTTTCTCCCTCTTGACCCCCCTCTCTGCCTCTTTCACCACCCGCTCAATGTCCCATCTTGCCTCCCTTACCCTCCTCTGCCGGGTGCTCGCTGTTCTCTCGCGAGCCCCGGCAGAAGTCAGCGTCGGAGCGTTGCCATGGTAACCCGCGGCAACGCTCCGACGCTACAGGAGGGAGAGGCGCAACCGGGGAGCATTGTGAGCAGCTCCCCGGGCTCCCTCACTGCAGCATTGACCCTGACACAGGGTATCGGTGCTGGCATCGGCCGCATTTGCGCAAATACAAGTACTCACGCAAATGCAGGTATCGGCACCGATACCGATACCAGTATCGGTATCGGTGCAACCCTAACTGAAAGTATTAATCCCTTAACGTGCCAGGACCGTCATGGGATTCAGAGCTCCCCACATGGCTGCATGCCGTTCAGGGAAACCATAACGGATACAAAAAAAAAAAAAAAACCTTTCACCTTAATTGAAGTTTGCATATTTGAAAACTGCATTAAAAACAGCCAATCTGTCATGTTAGCCAAAAGACCAGCAAATGTACACAGTTAAGGAGATATTTACACTTGTTACCATATGCTAAAAGTATACCAGTTGTGGTACCAGTGACAAGTCATATGCTAATGAAGGTTTTTAATGACATTCCATAAGCTAATGAAGCTCTGCGCTGTACCAGGAAATTTTAACTTCCACTTTTTCTACAGAAATAATAATAATAATAATAATAATACACAAAAAAAATATAAATAAATAAAAAAGTGTGAATATCTCCTAAAACTATATATCTACTGGAATATTGGTTAACATGATGCATAGGCAGTTTTCAAATACGAAAAGACAACTTAAGGTGATAGAGTCAAATAGATCTTTTAAAGTAGACCTCTCTCGATGCTGAGAAGGCATTTGATAGGGTGGACTGGACATCTATGTGCGAAGCACTGCGATCATTCGGCTTTGCCGGCCTGATTTTATCTGGCATCCAAGCACTTTACTCTACTCCATCAGCAATTGTTTCGGAGCCTTTCCCTGTGCAAAATGGGACTACACAGGGTTGTCCCCTCTCCCCACTGAACCCTTGGCATGTGCGGTGCAACACAACCCTGACATAAAGAGCATGGAGGTCAATGGAAAGTCATATAAATTAAGTTTGTTAGCAGACGATGTCCTTCTGACGCTCACTTCCCCGATGACGTCCCTACCGAAATCGATATTCCTTACTCACCTTGTTCTCCTCTATCTCAGGGTTTCGAATTAACCATTCAAAATGTGAGGCCCTGAATATTTCCCTCCTGGATCTACCGGGGAAATTGTTATCCATGAACTTTGATTTTCAGTGGCAGAGAGATTTCATCACATCTCTGGGGATTCATATTACTAAATCGTTGCCTGGTTTGTATGCCGCAAATTATTTGCCTGTCTTCAAGAAGACTTAATCCGCTGGGTCTCTTTCCATATTTCATGGATGGGTAGGATTTTTGCCATTAAAATGACCCTATTGCCTAAACTCTTGTACCTCTTTCGATCCCTATCCATTTCGCATTCTTCAGTTTATCTGGGCATCCAAACGCCCCCGCCTTCGGGCGTCTCTTCTATATCAGCATCGCTTGGTGGGTGGACTCACGGTACCACATTTGTTGTCATACTATAAAGTGGCCCGATTTGCGAAGGCTGTGAACTTGCACGAGACAACTAATCCACCACGTTGGGAGACCTTGGAATGTTCCGCATTTCAAGCACACTCTGCGGCCGCTCTGCTATGGGTTTCAGGGGTGGATTCCAACACATCTTTCAGAAGCCCAGCCCTAGCTCACACCTTATTGCTCTGGCGTAAGTATGGTGCACGTGATGCCTTGAGATCCCCAGTTTGCTCTCTGTTTGGTAACCGGAAGTTTCCCCCAGGTCTGGATTTCGACTCTTTTCTTTGGTGGATAAGGAAGGGGATTGTGATGATACAAGATATACTGCTTCCCTCTACTTTGATGGATTGGTCGGCATTCCATGACAGATATGACGCCCCTCAGGGGGAATACTTTCGCTTTTGTCAGGATCGTCATATTGCACAGTCCTACCATGGTCGCCCTCCCTTCCCTCAGCATACTCTATTTGAAGTATTGTGTTCTTCCTCGACCAGGATTAGGGGTGCCATTTCCAAGATATATTTGCATCTGGTTGCTACATCCTTCCCCAACTTTCCGGCCTATCTAAATGGGAAGTGGACCTTGGTGAAGTGCTAGATCCGGATGATTGGCGCGAGATTGTAGCGAATATGGTGAGCTTGACCCAGTGTACGTTAATTAACCCCCTAAGGACTGGCTGTGCACGCACGGTGCAGTCACTTGAGGACCAGGGACCATTTTTTTTTTTTTTTCGGAATCTGATTCCGGACTCCTTGAACGGTGTGCAGCCATGCGGGAAGCCTGGAATTCCATGACAGTCCAGGACCGTCATGGGTCCTTAAGGGGTTAACGAAAATAGCTTTAAAGTTTTGTCTCGGTGGTATCTCTGCCCCTTGCGATTATCCCACATCTTCCTCTATGTTTTCGGGGTTGTGGAGAGCTGGGCACATGTCGTCATATGTGGTGGGATTGCCCATCTGTGTCCTCATTGTGGAAGTATGCTTTTCAACAATTGAACATTGCTCTAGCTGTCCCCTTGTATCCAGATCCGTGGACGGGCCTTCTGAGCAGGTCATACCGAGCTGCTCTGTTGCAGGTCGCTTCTCTAAAGCTTGTATACCAAATTTGTGCAGCGTTGTACTGCCATGTCGCTATAATTGGAAATCTGTTCCCCCTGGGACTGAACAGCTGGAGGGTCGTATTTGGCAGCTTCTGAAGATGGAAAAAATGACGGAGTATGTGTGTAATGCTTCTGCCTCTTATCTCTGTACTTGGTCTCCGTGGGTTGACAATGTTTCAGCCCTGGTCTTAATCGGGACCTTTTGCTCCATTAACCCTGCTCTGCTGCTTTCAGCTGTTTCGCATGGTCGGGTCCTGCTGGGGGTGCGGAGCCCTGGAGCCTACCTCCCTGTTCCCTTCCTCCCCCTCCCCCCTTCTTTTCTGTCCTTTCTTAGTCTTCTTTTGGGTGTGGAAAACTGCTGTCTAGAGTTAGCTCGGGCCACCTGTGGCCCACCTTTTCGTATCTGGAGGGTGGGAGATGATGAGCCAATAGCCTTCAGTACATGCTGTTTATCCCTAGACCTCGTATGTGACTGTCTATATGCACCTTTGTTCTTGTTCTTGCTTATTTTTGGTTGTCTAACCTATAAAACTTCAATAAACTTTGGAGAAGAAAAAAAAAAAAAAAAAAAAAAAGAAGAAGGAAGAAGGTCTGTTTGACTCAATGGTGATTCTGAGCATGTTTATTTGTCCCCTATGGTACAAATGATTTGCCCCCAAATCAATCCTCTTTTCTATGTTTGGGCTGTCAATAAGCAAGGCAGGACTCTTTACAGAGAATTAAAAAGTCTGCCAGTATGTTGTATTAGCCATTGTTCTGTAATTTAGTTAGAGAAATTAACCTTTACTGCTTTGCCACTCAATTCTTATTCGCAGCACAGTTATTAGTTGGTATTGTTTAAAGGGTTAGTAATGCTTGAGTGAAGCTATGATCCGTTCTTATACTGTGTACTACTACTCTGTTAAATTCCTAATGCTGACATTGCTATATATTCCTTGAAATTATCATAAATTGTCCACCTCCCGTCCGTTATACTTATCGTGATATTCCTTGGCTCTGAACCAGTGGAAGATCGCTACAAGGGACAACCTTAATTATTAGGAATAACCTGCCCTCCTTTCCTTATACTGGATGAGGGAAGATTGTCCAACGTTGCCATCTGTCCGGTCAAGTGACCGGACTTCAGATCTGCGGGTAGGTGGCTTACCCACATGAGAAGGGGGTGTGAGGGGGTATCACGGTGCCAGTGATCCTTTCTGCAGGGCGACATTGCTACTTCCGGGTTTCACTCTGTCTGGTTCTTATTGGCCATTGGGTTCTGACTCCGCCCATGGCTAACCCTTTTATACCTGGCCCTGTCATTCTTTCAGCGCCCTTTCGTGGTATACCTGTACCTAGCGTTTGAGTTGCTGCATGTTCCTGCTCCGTGTATGACCCGGCTCACCTGACTACACTTCTGTTGTTCCCGAGTGGATTCCATTTCTGTTGCGGACTACCTCCGTATGTACTGAACTGGCTTGGCTGAGAACCCGCTTCCGTTGCCGACTAGGCCTGGCTGACTACCTCCGTGTGTACTGATCTGGTATTCCGGCTTCTGGCGCTTCTGTGGGCGTTAACTTGAGCTCCGTTACTCTCGCTCTCATTACTACTCAGCGTCTTCCACTAAAGAGCCTAGCATATGGCCTGCTACTCCCTAGTATATCTGGGAGACTGAGTTGCGAGTAGTTACCGTTGCTGCTACTCCCTAGCGTGCTAGGGATGCGGTCACTTGCCAGTATTCGGTCTGTGAGTTGCCTACTGTTTCTCCAACATTCTAGGGATTCGGTCACTTGTCAGTGTCCTGTCTGTGTGTTGCCTCAGATTATCCCTAGCGTTCTAGGGATCCGATCACTTGCCAGTACCCGGTCTGTGTGTTGCCTCCGATCTCCCTATCGTTCTAGGGATCCGGTCACTTGCCAGTGTCCCATCTGTGAGTTGTCTACTATACTCCCTAGCATTCTAGGGATTTGCCCTGCAGTTACCTGCCGCAAGCCTCTGTGTGCCTTCCCACGGCTTTGGTACTGTTGTGGCTTGCTCTGTTCCAGTATCCAGTCTGCGGATCAAGACATAGTTACTTTTGTATTGTCATTCATTTGCATATTATTTCTATTCATCTTGACCTGTGAGAGATTTGGGAAGTACCACGGTACTGTCCTGATCTGGGCCTGAGTAGGTTGATCATTTCCTTGCTGATTATTTTCAGTAAAGCTGATCTTAAAGGGATAGTAATACTTAAAATGTAAAAAAAAAAATATGTTGTAGAGTTTATCCCCCTGAGTAAAACAAGGGCACTCCCACTGCTGAAAGGTGTTTCATTCAAAAGTTATTAATTTTCAAAGTTGAATTTTTTAGGTGCAATATCACAGTGGCCTGAAATTGTACAGTGGCGCTGTTGCTACACCATCCTATGGAGATTTATGGTCAATTGACCAGAGCTGTGCATAGGATCGTGTAGCAACAGCGCCACTGTACAATTTCAGGCCACTGTGATATTGCACCTAAAAAATTCAACTTTGAAAATTAATAACTTTTGAATGAAACACCTTTCAGCAGTGGGAGTACCCTTGTTTTACTCAGGGGGATAAACCCTACAACATATTTTTTTTTACATTTTAAGTATTACTATCCCTTTAACCTTACCTAATTTGTCTGAGTGTTCTTACAAAACAGTGACAGTGGGACAATTTATAATAGAATTTCTAAGACTATATAGCAATGTAGCATTAGGAATGCAACAGAGTAGTAGTACACAGTATAATGACGGATCATAGTTTCAATTGATTTCAAGCATTACTAACCCTTTAAAGGGATAGTAATACTTTGTTTTATCTTTATTTTATTTTGTAGGCATTAAAAAAAACATGAAGAATGATAAAAGTCTTATCTCTCAAACCTTTATGGTTTGAGAGATATTCACAAGCAAAGCTTCCCCTCCCTCCCATTTTACCTAGTGTAAGCCATCTCTACTCAGATGTGGAATGGAGTCCATAGACCAGACAGATAACAGAAGGGGACAATCTTCTTACTGTCAGAACAATGAAAACCCTGCCCCCCTTGACAAGTTTTTCAGGTTTTTCCCTTATTTTAATTGAAGATTGTCCCTCTCTGCAATCTACCTGGGCACCTCCCTTCTGATCTGGCTGAGCAGTGTTACATCAGTAAAAGGGGTGGGAGGGGGACACTTTGCCATTGACTTACTGTTGAACTACAACTCTGACAGAATTGAAATAACACTCTCCAAAGTCCAAATACTATGATGATTAATTAGAGCTGCTTTTATTATGAAACATTACTATCCCTTTAGAGCTCTGTTAGAACAGACCCTTGTATCTGGACTCTGCATATTTTCATTCAGAGCACTGAATGTGGAAATGCTCACATCTGAGAACTCTCCAGATATGCCCCAGAAACTCTGTTTTTTACAATTACACTGTCTCCAAGGACAGAGGCTTTTTCTTCATTGGTGGAGAGTTTCTCCTGAAACTCTGTCTACTTCTCCTCCTTTCCACTCGGTTCCTCCTACTTCACCTCCTTCCCACCCTGTTCTGCCCACTTCGCATCCAGTTTATGACACAAGGACAATAAGCCCACCCCTTTGTGACACAAATCGTGTCATTTACATCCCCCCTGCTGTGCAGCATATAACCCCTCTCTGGTGTGCTCAAGGAGAGGAAGTTCCCAGGTATGGCAATACTAGCCCAGTGCGAAAACAAATTAGCATTAAAGGGATAGTAATACTTAAAATGTAAAAAAAATATGTTGTAGGGTTTATCCCCCTGAGTAAAACAAGGGTACTCCCACTGCTGAAAGGTGTTTCATTCAAAAGTTATTAATTTTCAAAGTTGAATTTTTTAGGTGCAATATCACAGTGGCCTGAAATTGTACAGTGGCGCTGTTGCTACACCATCCTATGGAGATTTATGGTCAACTGACCAGAGCTGTCCATAGGATCGTGTAGCAACAGCGCCACTGTACAATTTCAGGCCACTGTGATATTGCACCTAAAAAATTCAACTTTGAAAATTAATAACTTTTGAATGAAACACCTTTCAGCAGTGGGAGTACCCTTGTTTTACTCAGGGGGATAAACCCTACAACATATTTTTTTTTACATTTTAAGTATTACTATCCCTTTAAGGGCCACCAGCTAATAAAGTTTAATCTCTCAAAAATTATTTGCATTACAAATTGCAAGTACAACAACATATAAGCAGTCTTTAATAATCTTTATAATGGATTAAAAAGCTCTATTGAAGTGTATGAGGATTTAGGACTATTTACTTGTCTGCTGTTGGTTTATTCCAGAATAATTTGTTTGTTTTAGAATTATGGGCCTAAGAGGTATATGTACAAAATGAAAAGAGAGCAATCACAGGGCAAACAAACTGCACCATAGGAAACTAGAGTTCCATTGCCTTAACCCTTTGAGTGCCAGAGGAGTATGGAAAGCATTGCAAAGCAATGTGTTGTATACTGGTCTGGCACTCAAAGGGTTAAACAGGGATTTTAAACATTTTGAATGCTATAGAGGATTCCAGCACATTGAACAAAAACACAAAAGTGTGGACAATAAGATTTGAACACTAAGTTTATGAAATATATATTTTTAAACTGAACTCCAACTGAAAGCAGGAACCTTATGGCAGACACATGCCGCAGAATTGTACCGACTACTAGTCAGCCCAGAGGAAAGAACCTGTAGTAAGTGTCCTATATTAAAAAAAAGGGTGGTGGTGTCTAGTCACCTTAACCCAGAGGTAGTCAACCAACTGTTGGACGCTACAATCATCATCCCCAAGAAGCCAACAGCTGGATGAGCATGACAGTAGTTGTGGTCCAAAACAACAGGCAGTCCAGCAACTGGCTACTGCTGCTTTAAACGTATTCCTTTTATAGTGTATTTAGACAGTTCCTGCCTGGCTTTTGTGTGTGCACATCTGTGGCCACAGTCTGTCCTGAATTTCATTTCCTGTTCATTCAGTTCCTCTTGCCTGCTTGGCATGAGCATCTGAGCAGTTCATAATTCAATAAGGATACCAAGCAGTCTGTGTGTTATGATTTATGCATTTTATATCAGAATGTGTTCATCAAAAGTGATACGTTTTTTTTCTGGCCTCTTCTCCACTTTGCGAGTTGACTTGCCATACATACCTTCTGAGGCAAAACTATTCAAATGGAATTTAACTATATTATATAACACTAGTTGAACAGCCCGTTACACGGGCCACAGTGCCTCTGGCAGCCGGTCGCGGGGCAGTCACGCACAGTGGAGACTACCCGCGCCTCGGCTGATACAGCTGCGGCGCGGGCAGCAGTGTCTACTGCGCATGTCAGGCGTTACACACAACTTAGCGAATTATTATATAGGATGAGGAAGAGTTTAGAGGATGATTTCTCTAAAGTTGAAAGGTGGATACCTTAAAACAAGCTTTTCTTAAATACCAAAAAAACTGTCACAATGGTATTTGGTGCAAACTACTTAAAGGGGAACATTCACCTCCAAAAAACTTTTTAACATAGGTTTAGTTATTATACTAGTATTAGGAAACATGTTTTTTTAAATTCCCGTACTTTTTAGAATAATTTATTCTTTAAGCTGTGCACAGCTCTTCATGACCAACACACCAGTGGAAATTTTTTGTGGTACTTCCATATAACATTATTCGTGTTTGTATATTTCATGTTAGGGAATGCCTTTTAACAAATTGTGATTTTTATTTTTCTAATATGATTGAAGTGTTTGCTGTATTCATATTTCATTTCCTGCTCTTTGATATATTTCATACTTTGAGGGCCATATTTGGTGGCTTGTTCCCATTTTCTAGCCATAATTTTGGCAGTTTAATTTCATCTATATTGCAGGAACCATCCATCTATGTTACCCCCTCTTTCCATTATTTGTTTTCTTTGTTTAATGTATTTTTGCATCGTTGATCTCTTGTAGCAATATCAGGTGTGTTTTATTTAGTGTTTTATTCCATCTATAGATATAGCCATATTGCTTCTTATTTTATCTGAAGGTGCCCTATAGTACTGCGGATTTGCTTACACCGCTGTTTTGCAGCTCACCATGTTGTGGGTGGTGAAACAACGGAGTTCCCTTTTTTATTGGAGTCTTTTGGGTTCCATTGTGTATCACAGGTTTAACCCTTTATATGACCGCTAAATAACGGGATTGCAATTCCGCAACGGAGGGGACATGTGGGGATTTATTTGAAGCATCTGGCTAATATACAGGGTATGTTTATTTTATAATTGGTGGTAATATTGGACACTTGTCTTTCTATCGGATTCCTTTAAGAAGTGTGAAGATCTCAGTGTTGAATATTTTTTATATAACATTGATACTATAATATACAGCATTCAATTTGGTATAATTATGAAGGGATATCTTTTTCCTCGTTTCCATATTTTATATTTTGAATACCTAATATTTTGGGCGCGGGAATATCTAGTTGAAATGTAGATATACTCAGCCTGGGAAACTCCTGGCCTCACATGAGACAGCATACTGGAACAAGTAAAGTAAAAAATTGTTGTTAATTTATTGCATCCATGCCGAACATTTTCGGTCCTCTGTGGACCTTCCTCATTTTGCCCTGAGGAAGGTCCACAGAGGACCGAAGAAGTTTGGCATGGATGCAGTAAATTAACAACATTTTTTTGACTGTACTTGTTCCAGTGTGCTGTTTCTTGCAAGGCCAGGAGTTTCCCAGGTTGAGTATATTTAAATGGCATATTTAACATAAAAATTATATTTATTACATTCACACAGTTTTTGATTCGCTGTCAGCCAGCAGTGGCATGGCTTGTGGGAGGAATACCTAGGACAGGGCCTAAACACACAGCTACATGGTTTGCCACATATTAGGTCTACTCAGAGCAGTGATTTCGGCATGACCCCCCCAAGTCACTGCAGGACTTGCTTCTGACCACAAATAACCAACAACAATTCATGCAGCTTTGTTATGCTTGGGAAAGGATTTAGCATAAGGGTATAGGGGGAAAAACACAGCAAGACTTGCTTAGGATCACAATTATACTCCGCCTATTCAGCACTGTGCATCGCCACTCTGCTTGCTCACGTCTACCTTGCAACTGCACTTCTCTGATTCACACAATAACCGCAATCAATGACAAAAGGCAAACACATATAAAATATGCAGACTGGTGTCTGTCCCTTAAAAGATATAGTAATACTTAAAGTGTAAAAATATATATTGTAGTGTTTATCCCCTGAGTAAAACAATAGTACACAAAGTGCTGAAAAAGTGTTTTATTCAAGTTGTTACAGCTCAAACTTGAATTTTGTAGGTTCAGTATCACAGTGGCCTGAAATTGTACAGTGCTGTTGCTGCACCATCCTTTGAACATTTATGGTCTATGGACCAGAGCAGTCCATAAGATGGTGCAGCAACAGCACCACTGTACAATTTCAGGCCACTGTGATACTGAACCTAAAAAAATTAAAGTCTGAGCTGCAATAACTCTTGAATAAAACACTTTCAGCACTTGGAGTACCCTTATTTTACTACAATATATATATTTTTAAATGACTATCCCTTTAAAGAAAATACAAAAAGGTACTTAGCCAATGCTATTACTAAGAGGCAGCATACAGACATGAGGCAGATATTTCACAGATATATGAAAGTCACATGAGGTGATCTTGCTTCCTGATGAGCACACCCAGAGGCAGCAGTAAGGAAGAGTAGTGTACAATCCTCTGCTCTGAGGTTATTCCCTAAAGCGTGATAAATAGGTGATAAAGTAGAGAGTGTACTATGTTATTCTATGGAGCCTATGCACAAAGATCCCTCAAGTTTGAGAAATCTTAGTGCATTGGCTCCATAGAATAACATAGGACATTTCATCACACGGCAGAAGAGCTTTGTTTATCAGCCAGTGATAAGGGTGCTGATAAATAGATGATGACGTCTCCAGCGTGATAAAATCTCCAAATCCTAGATTATTCTACGGAGTCAATGCACTAATATACCTCTAGCATGAACAATATTATAGTATAGGATCCACAGAACATCATAGGACTTAGAGTTTAGAATACTGGAGAAGTAATCTGCTCTTTATCAGACCTTACATAGTTAAATTAGGTTGGGGAAAAAAAGGCACAAGCCCATCAAATTGAACCTTTGCCAAAGTATAGTCCAGAAAAATAGAATTACTGATCCAGTATGGATATGGTATTAATCTATTTACCAGAATTTCCCCATTAATACATAACATAACCCTGTATGTTTCCTTTTCTTAGAAACATCATCTCTTAAATGTATGCATTGTATCTGCATTACCACATCCTTAGAGGCAAAGAATGCCATAATTTAACAGACCTTACTTCATTAAAGAATTAAAAGCCTTCCTCTTCTAAAGTTGGAACCTCCTAGTTACTTGATCTGGCCTTAGAATGAAAAGCTCACTTGAGATATCTTTGTATTGACTTTGAATATATACTTATACAGTGTAACAAGTTTCTTTACATACTCTTCATACTTCAGTTAATCCATTCACTTAACGAATTGTGTTGCATCTCTCTGTACTCTCTCCAGTAGTGGAGTATGCTTTTTCAAAGCTGGTGCCCAGAACTGCGATATTTGAAGCGAGGTCTTAAAGCGGAACTACCACCTCCACTAGAGTCGCCCTGCAATACTTATGCCGATGGCGACTAGCTTTGTAATCATTATTTTACCTCTTAAAAGTACCAACAAATAAAGTTATGCTTAAGATTCCGAAACCGGAAGCCAGGCAGCACTGTGACATCTTGAATGCGCACCTGCATTGTCAGTCCTCTTTACCCTTCACAGGCATTGCACTGGCCCAGACGGCTCCGGAAGAGACTGACGGCGCAGGCTGCAGTAACCTGGCCATCAGTCTCGGAAACTTAAGGATAACGTTATTTGTGGGCACTTTTGAAAGGTAAAATTGATTACAAAGCTAGTCGCCACCTGCATAAGTATTGCAGGGCGACTTTAGTGGAGGTGGTAGTTCCGCGTTAATAAAGATTTGTACAGTGGCTAAATGTTACCCACTTTTGCTTCAATACACCTTTTTATGCAAGACAGGACTTTGTTTGCTTTTGCTACTGATGTTTGACACCGATTTTTTTTCCATGTTTACAAGGTTTATGACACTTTAATGCATCTCCCCTCTGGTATAATTTGTGCACAACAGTGTCAGACTCTAACAGAATTAGTCTGCAGTTTATCCTCTCTCTTTACTGAATGTTCCCCACAGTGGACATTAACCTAACGCAGGTCCATTTCTGATATATAATGTATAGAAATTTTGCTACTTTAGAAGGTTCAAACTTATACTACTAATAGTAGCAATAGTTTTACAGCTGTGAGTTGGACACCCACCTGGCACTCAAAGGGTGAATATGTAAAAGTGAGCGAGTGACCCTTTGTTCTCCCTGAACAACTCAGATTAAAAAATAAAAAAATATAAAAGGGAAAGAAGAATACCCAACATCCATTATTATGGGCAAAAAATCCTAATGGCCACCATGAATTTTTCCTTTGGTACACAATAGAACATTAAATCCATCCTGCATGTCATGTCCATTGAGGTGGCCATGACAGCTGGTAACAGGACAACAGGTCCTCAAACTCAGCTCGCTGCACATGGTATTCGTAAACATGGCCAGAGGGGTATGCAATACATTGCTCCACAATGCACTGAATACCCCTCAAGTCCTTAAAATTGTTAAGTAGGCTCATGCCTGCCACATGCTTCAGTTTGGAAAAACATACAGGCAGTAACTGTTGTATCTGCTCCATGGACAAGACATCCACGACTGACTGAACACATGGGGGGCAGGGGTTATGCAGTGGTTCTCAAGCTTCTTTTTACTCAAGGCACAAGTAGCACGCAGTCGGGCATTTTCAGGGCACTCCTATCATTGTATGTCATCTGTCAAAGGTGTAATGAAGGTTACAAATACATAAATCTAGAGTTATTGTTAGACATCACAACTAAGCATGTTGTGCATAGTAATATCCTTAAATATACATTAGGAAGCCTACATTCACATTTTTGTCAAAGCCTTATAGATAAAATGGGGCACCCTAAGTAGACGTCCATGGAACAACACCCTGGTTGAGAAACACTGCACTAAGGCATGATAAAGAGGTGATAAAGCAGAGATGCCTCCTCCAATTATATCACGTCTCCAGGTCCTATGTTATTCTATGACGCCTATGCACTAAGATTTCTTCAGCTTTGGAGCTCTATAGAATAACAGTAGGAACTGGATAAGTCATCTCCTCTTTATCACGCTTTAAAAGGGATGGTAAAGTCCCATAAAAAGTATGTTCTAAATTGTAGCTGCACAAAAAAAAAAAAAAATTCAATGTGCTTAATCCTCTCTCTCAAACAATTATGGTTTGAGAGAAATAAGAAAATAAAGTCCTCCGTTCCCTCCCCTTTCTGCCTGACGAGCTGTAAAGCTGTCAGAGGCAGAATCCGGTCGCCCGACTGTAGGCGCCTCTTCAGAAGCGCTGTCATCTAGATATCTAGGTATAATTACTTCATCGGTATGGTCTACAATGTGTGCCTGGCTTGCAAGCACACGTTGTGAACCATTCTGATTAAGTAATTATACCTAGATATCTAGATGACAGCGCTCCTGATGAGCCGCCGTCTGGTACCGGAAGCAGGATTTCATGACGTCCGCTGTACAGAGGACTCATGAGAAGGGGGAGGGAGCGGAGGTCTTTATTTTATTACATCTCTCAAACCATAACAGTTTGAGAGAAAGGATTAAGCACATTAAGTGTTTTTTTTTAATACAGCCACGATTTAGAACATACTTTTTATGGGACTTTACTATGCCTTTAATGCATAACCCCAGTTATCTCTTTATAAAAAAAGAAAGAAGAAAAAGTTATGGAGGTAATTAGGATCTTATTGCTATAGTAAAGGAATTGTGTGTATGGGGGGGGGTTATATTAGTTGGTATCAAAATAAAAATAAATTAAATCTAATTTCTATAGACACTGCACTTTTTGTGCACCAGTAGGTACACAAGTCAAATCCTAGACTCCACATATCGTATCTCCCATGGTTCAGTGTGCACAGGCCAATACATGAAGAGATATTGATATTACAGGGGATCTCACCTGTTGCAATCACTGGATATGGCACCTTAGTAAATAGAGGGTGCAGAGCTGACTGGGATGTGACAAGCACTTTCATGGACACAAAACGCTGTCTGCAAGGTAAACAGGAAGATCAGGAGGTGAGCTCACTAGTCTATCATCTGGACAATAAACTGACACAGATGTATCCAGGAGGCACTGGGACCTAAATATCAAAAGGCAAATGTGGAGCATAGGAGACAAATATATTACCCCTGATTTAACTCTTTGAGTGCCACTGCACATCCCTCTGGCACACAAAGGACAAAATAGACACTGAATGCTAAAGAGGTCTCCAAAGCATTGCGAAGCAGTCAACAGTGAGTTTGGGATTTTCCCTTGTCCCCCATGAGGTAGTTAGTTTGCCTCAGAGTTTCTTCATGTTGCCTTTATACAGAATGCACAGAATGAAACCGGCTTTTAACTCATTGAATGCCTGGGGGGGGGGGGGGTCTCCCTATAACTGAAGAAGTTAAACGTTCAAATCATCTAGAATGATTGTTTCTTCTGGTACAGCCGTTTGCTCTAGAATTTCTCCACTTTTGCAGCTGTACATATTTCCCCAATGTGTTGAATACCTCCCTGGCACTCAAAGGGTTACAAAAATACACAGAAGAGAGGGGGTCTGATATGTAATGGGTAATATACATTAAGCCAAAAGTGGAATAATTCAGGAACAAAACGGTTACACTATACTTAATAAAAATCCCCCATTGATTCAAATAGTAGTTTTAATCCACTGGAATCTAGGGAGGTCTAGACCATCCAATGGGTTCATTTTAAAAATATTGGCAAGTTATTTTGCACCACAAGTTCTTCACGCTTATCTTACTTCCTATGCTTCTCATTCCTGCCCCACTCCATACATACTGTACAGCAGTGTTTGCCAACATCAAGACTGATATGTAAAAGACATCTATTCGTGATCTGTACAGCACTAGCAGACAGGAATTAGGTCTTGCACACCTATGGTTTTATACAAAGCTAAAAACACAGAGGCAATGTCAGTGGTATTCACCTGCCGGGAAGTGTACTTACTACTTTCCTGCTAGAGTGCCCTAGAGAAGTACAAACTAGGTAGCACGTTTTAGGATTGTTTCTCTTGCTAAACTCAGGAGATACACATGGCTTCACCACTAAACATCTACCCACTTCACTGATCAGGTATAAGTCTCCATCTTTATTAGGGTTGCACCGATACCGATACTGGTATCGGTATCGGTGCCGATACCAGCATTTGCGCGAGTACTTGTACTCGCGCAAATGCGGCCGATGCCAGCACCGATACCCTGTGTCAGGGTCGGTGCTGCAGTGAGGGAACCGGGGAGCTGCTCACAATGCTCCCCGGTTGCCTCTCTCCCTCAAGTAGCGTATGAGCGTTGCCGCAGGTTACCATGGCAACGCTCTGACGCTGACTTCTGCCGGGGCTCGCGAGAGAACAGCGAGCACCCGGCAGAGGAGAGTATGGGAGGCTAGATGGGAGCGGGTGGTGAGAGGCAAAGAGGGGTGAAAAGGAGGGAGAAAAAAGGGACTAAGAAAAAGGGGGAAAAAAAGGCAAAAGGAGTAAAGATCAGGAGACAAAAGGAGGGGAACTAAGAAAAGGCAAAAAAGAGGGGGGATCAGGAGAGAGCAAGACAGGCAAAAGAGTGGGATCAAGAGTCAAGGAGGGGGACAAAGGGGGATCAAAAGGAAGAGAAAAAGCCAAGGCAAAAGCTGAAGAGGGGGAGAATGAAGTAAAAGGTAGGAATCAAGAGGGGGAGAAAGAGGCAAAAGGGGACAGTCAAGAGGTGGTGTGTGTGTGTGTATATTATATATATATATATATATAATATTATATTTCAAGTACTCACCAATACTTTTTTGAGGTCATTTGCCAGTTTTCCAAGTACCTAAAGCATATATATTATATATATAATATATGCGCTTTAAGTACCTGGAAAACTGGCAAATGACCCCAAAAAAAGTATCGGTAATTGGTATCGGCGAGTACTTGAAAAAAGTATCGGTACTTGTACTCGGTCTTAAAAAAGTGGTATCGGTGCATCTCTAATCTTTATCCATTACCAACAACCTTTGACCTGAAGAGAAACAACACTCTGCATCAGAATACCAGTGAAGGGCAGTACCATCTGCATTACAAAAGGCTAGTTTCTTCCAAGTGCTGGTGTGATATACAAAGGCAAAAAGAAACAGGTTTGTAGATCCCTAGAAACACCCTCAACCTCTATTGTCCCTGATAGAGAGATATTTATCCACACAATAATTACATTTTTTCAGTAACAATGTGCACATTAAATTTGCCAGTGGTGGGAAACCTGTAGTCTTCCATCCATTGTTGAGGTACAACTCTCATCATTCTCAGCCAGCTCTCTCTGTCAGCCACAAGTTCACATTATCGATGCCCAGATAGCTGTAGTGACTTTTGGATGTAAAAGTCACACAATTAAGCTTTTAACCCTTTAAGTGTCAGAGGGGTATGCAACCCATGGCATTGCCTTGGATACCCACTGGAACCCAAGAAAAGTATTAAGGGGCAGAGGATAAGCAATGCATGGATTGCACAGCATTGCTGCACACCTACTGATCCTTCAAGGGATAGTAATACTTTATTACTAACTAGTTGAACAGCCCGTTACATGGGCCACAGTGCCACTGCCACTCGGTCGCGGAGCAGTCACGCGCATCAGAGACTGCCAGCGCCGCGGCTGATACAGAGCTGGCTCTGTATCAGCCGTGGCGTGGGCAGTCTCTACTGCGCATGCCTGCTGCATGCACAGCAGTGTGTACTGCGCATGTCGCGGCATTACACACGATTTAGCGAATTATTAGATAGGATCCCCACAGTGTAGCTATTTAAAAAGAATTAAATTGCCCCCAGGTTCATCTCTCAAACCTTTATGGTTTTATCTCAAACCATAACCAAAGTTCCCCCCTCCCCTGAAGTCAATGTTGTACTGACTGCAGGGATATCCGGTTTTATTTTTCATCAGGCGGCTCTTCAGCAGAGCTGAGATCGGGTAAGTAAAAAATAATTATTTCACTGAAACGGTCTTCTATATGTGCTTGCAAACCAAGCACACGTAGAAGACCGTTTCAGTGAAAATTATTTTTCACTAATGCGATCTCGGCTCAGCTACAGAGCTGCAAGCCTGTAGTACAACAGACTTCCCCTGCAGTCAGTACAATGCTGACTTCAGGGAAAGGGGATGGAGGGGGGAACTTTGCATTTGGTGAGAGATGACACTGGGGGCATTTGAATTATTTTTTAAATAGCTACACTACAGGGAAAGGGGATGGAGGGGGGAACTTTGCGTTTGGTGAGAGATGACACTGGGGGCATTTGAATTATTTTTTAAATAGCTCCACTATGGGGATTAGTAATATTAAAGTATTACTATCCCTTTAAAAGTTTAATTCTAGGCAATGTAATTACTAGCTCATTTTTAAACCCCCTCTCCAAAAATCCTGCGTTTAACCATTTGAGTGCCAGAGAGAGTGCAATGCACTTTTCTGGTGCCTGACTGGTGTATGATATATGCATCCACAGAAAACTTTAGGGGCGGCGATCAACTAAAGTGTGATAAAGCGGAGATAATTTCTTCAGTAAGATCACTTCTCAATATCCTGTGTCATTCTACGGAGTCTATGCACTAAGCCTTCTCAAGTGGGATCACCTCTTTATCACACCTTAGCACATAACCCCCTTGATGTCCATCAGAGATACCAGAGCATAACGTTTATGGATGCTATAGAACTTCTGGAAGAGGAGCAATCAATTTATTTATTTAGAAACATTTTTACCAAGAAGAATACATTGAGATTTCTCTCGTTTTCAAGTATGTCCTGGATAGTTTTCAGTAAAGGGTTACATACTTACACAAATTGAGAGACATTGTATATACATACACATAAATATGCATGCATATTAATACATATATACAGTTACATACTGTTTTTAGATATAAAGAATCATTTACTTTTAATGATTTTAGACTGGGAGAAGATCTAATTATTTCAGGCAGATTATCCCAGGCTTCTGGAGCTCTGAAGGAGATGGCAGATCTTCCTGCTTCTTTCTTGTATTCTGTTATATGCAAAGAGTTGTTAGCAGTGGAGCGGAGGTTATAGTTAGTATGGCGAGCTGGAGTGAGCATACTGCTCAGGTAGTCTAGTAGTTTAACAGAGAAGTGGTTGTGTACTAAGCAAGAAAGGTGAAGGGCACGTCTAGATTTGAGTGTCAACCAATTTAGTTATTTAAGCATATCACAGGGATGGATAGTGTAATTACATTGGAGGATAAAGCAGCATAATGAATTATACAAAGTGCCAAGTTTACTAAAATGGATTTGTGGTGCTGGAGCATACATTATGTATCCATAGTCTATGACTGACAGCAACATCTGTTGTACAATACATTTTCTCACCAAGGTACTTAAACATTATTTGTTTCTAAAGAGAATACTTATTTTGTGATAAAGTTTGGAGGTTATTTTATCAATATGAAGACCAAAAGTGAGGTTGGGGTCAAGTCACATTCCAAGATATTTGCAGACACCCACTGGTGCCAATTTACGATTAGAATCTGTTACAATGGATAGGTGGGTATTGTCAAGATAATGCTGTTTGTGCTTTGTATCAAATATCACTGTGACCATTTAATCTGTTTAACCCCTTAACGGTCATATTACGTGAAGGGTCGATTTGACTTAACGACCGATGACGTACTATGACCGTCATCGAATTTCGGGCTCCCTCCGCGGCTGCACGCCGTTCGGGGAGTCTGGAACACAACGGAGCAATAAAAAAAAAAAAAAATTGCTCCGTGGTCGTTCAGTCGGGTCGTGGTGCGGATTCCCTGGTCCTTAAGGGGTTAATAACAGTTTGTTCTTTGCTATCCATCTTTCAGCTTCAGAGAAATCATGTTGTAATATGGCTTCAAGCTGTGATATGTTCAGAGGCTCAACAATAGAGGTCACACCAGCGATAGGCCCAGCCTCCCCCTGTGACCCACCCCCACTCTGTGCCTGCAACATGGTGTAGATGCTGAGCTCCCTCGTTGGCTCTTTAGTAATGCAGAGCGTGGAAGATGACATCATCTTCCAGCGCTCTGCATTATTGTAGAGAAGACTGCATGGGGGCTCCAGTAGTATAGAGGTCTGTGCCTCTATGCCAAAGGAGGCACAGACCTCTCCTTCCACGCCGCTGGACCACCAGGGAGGTAGGAAACTGACAATGGGGGGAGGTTATGTGAGGGCAACATCGAGCCGATGGGGGGGGGGCAATATGGAGCTGATGGGGGGTAATGTGAGAGCAATATGGAGATGATGCGGGGTAATATGGAGTTGATGGGAGGCAAAGTGTAGGTGGTCAATGGTGGGTGGGTGGGACATGGCAACTTTTGAACCAGGGCCCAGTGGTTTCTAGTTATGCCTCTGGATACATTTGAGGATTTCCCCTAAGTATCCTTAAAGAAACACAATTCTAATAAACCCCTTGGATACAAAAACGCTACTCCTAAATGTTCCACAGTTATACAAACTTCTAGAGCAGATATGGGCCTCTGATTTAATAAAACTGCGCCTGAAACAAAATCACAAGGTAAACGCGCAAATGCATTAAGTGGCTGCTGTATTTTTGTTAGTGAACTGAGAAAATTGCGTTGCCGCTTCTAAAAAGACAAAATAGAAATGTCTAAAAAAAAACCCGCACAGAAATACATGCAGCTTTAGTTACCTTGAAATTCGTTATTAGCATCACCGGCTTTTCATAGATGTAAAGCGGGGTTTGTAAGAACCAGTCAAAGTGCCTATTAGCATTGCTAAGTTTAGTAGAATCAATCACAGTTTTTGTTGGCAACGGACTCCAACCCTCAGCGGCTAAACGGCCAGTCTGAGGCACAAGAGGATGCCAGGTAAGACAGAGATGGAGTCTGATCTGAGTGAGAGAGATGGGTGTCAGAATATGCATTACATACAAGCAGGGGCTGTATTCATCAGCTAAAGAGGAGTAAATACGTTGCACAAGAGGGAATTGAATTGTCAATTGATTTAAAACTCTAGATGTGTTAAAGTTCAACGAATTGATTCATATTCTCGGGATTAAAAGCCCCTTGAATCAATGTACACTTGTGGCACTCATTTAGCCCCAGTGATGCAGTTGCTTTGAGCCACAACTGCACTCTGTCTACAAACAGATACGTGCAGCCGCTGAAACAGATTACCCCATTGAGTGTCAGAGGCATATCCAGATAATTGCATTTCAATGCGTTGTATACCCCTCTGGCACTCAATGGGTTACAGCCGGGGAAAACGTAAATAACAGTAAGCGATAGCAAAGCAAACATAATGCCTCTCCCAACCAGTGGTGTGATATCGCAATGCTCTGTGAGTGCCATACTTTAAAAAGTGTTTTTTTTTGTTTTTGTTTTTTTATGCGAAGCACTGTTCTGTATACCCTTTTTTAAAAGATTAGGTCAATTATAGACAAACCGTGTCTCTCAACTTGTAAGGAAACAGTTCATAACATCCCTTAGCAACTGGAGAGCCACGGGTTTCCAATATGACCTAAAGTGTATGTAAGATTTAATTTGCTTGTGTGTTCCATTTTGGGACAATCCCATACAATTTTCTAAATAACCACAACTGATATTTTATCAGAAGAAAAGTGACAGAGAAAATACATTGGGAATATATTAAGTAGACAAAGAGGATACATGAGAAACCGTTATTAAACCATGGAAATTGGCATTGGTATACAACCCAGACACGTCTCCCTATAATCATTCACTCTCCAGTCATGTTAATAAAATAAAATCAGGAACTCACCACTGAAACATGTTGAACTTGTGTAGACTCAGCATTTGGGAACACACGGGATCTGCCACAGAATGACTGGGAGCGAGAGCCAGCGAAAGAGTCAATCTGAAAGAGGGTGGTGGGCGACACAGGCTCCGCCCCGGGGGAGGGATCAACTGGGACACACCGCATTCACCCCTTCGACAATCATCAAGGTGGAGGCCAAAGGTGTTTAACTGTTTGATTGCGCAGACTTGGGAACGCATCCTTAACAAAACAAAAAAAAAATTCTCTATCGTATAATATATATCGGGTAGGTTCGTTAGACGTTAATTCATTGCAGCTACTCAGAGCCAAGAGCTTCACTAGATCCAAAATAAATCAGATTGGGGCCACACATCAGTTTCTGTGGGTGGGTAGCGAATATGATATTTCTTATGCAGTGAACTCAGCCTATTGCTTGCAATTAAAAGAAATTGTCCAGAGTTAACCCTCTGCGGTGCGTTCTATACCTCTATGGCACTCAAAGGGCTAATCCCGCAATGTATCGCTTTCAGTTAACCGCTGTCGTAGTTATACTTCGTATTCCCGTTGAAAAATGCAGGGTCTGTACAAACCATTGAGGGGGAATTGTAATCCGTCAACAACTAGAGGTTGGTAAAATGCCTATTTTAGAAATACACTCTGGGAGTTGCGTTCCCCTCTGGTACTCAAAGGGTCAGTGGATTAAAGTAATTAGAAAGACTCCTCCCTCAGCTTCCCATTGATATGAAGAGCTGATGATCTATTGATGGGGGTTTCTGAAGCGGACCAACTGGTAAAGTTGCCCAGCCACATTCCCTAGTCTTGAGACCTGGGTAACGCAAGGTGCAGGACCGACCATCATTAAGAAGCAGTAACCTGACACCTTAGGCAAATCAGTTTCTGGCAAGATTTTCTGATATGCGGAGACTACGTGTGGTGTAGGAAACACTGGCCTACATTTATTAAAGAAATCTGGAGTAAACCAACTGCACCATAAAGTATCAGTAGAATTCCTTAAATTCCAATGCACTTGAATAGAGCTTTTTAACCCCTTGGATGCTAGAGGGGTCTCCAATAGCATTCAAGGGGTTAAAGCCCAATTTAGTCTATAACAGGGATTCTTCTTTATCCCGTATAGGGCAGTTGGTTTACTGCAGAATAACTTCAGTTTGCGTTTATAAATATGGGTCACTGAATCCATCTAATCACACTGACTGACTGACTGCCATTTTATTTAAATCAGTGATTCTCAGCTCCAGTTCTAGGGGCACACCATCAGGACATGTTTTCAAGATATCCCTAATTAATCACAGGTGAATCGATCACAATGACTGAGCCACTAATTACTCACCTGTGATTAAGCAGGACCAGTCTGAAAACATGCACTGTTGGTGTGCCCCGAGGACTAACGCTGAGAAACACTGATTTAAATAGTCATTACACTGTGTTCTTTAGCAATGCCATAGCACAAACACAATAGGGAGCGATTTGG
Source organism: Rhinophrynus dorsalis (assembly GCA_037306005.1). Classification (NCBI taxonomy): domain Eukaryota; kingdom Metazoa; phylum Chordata; class Amphibia; order Anura; family Rhinophrynidae; genus Rhinophrynus; species Rhinophrynus dorsalis. The sequence continues at coordinate 358,224,107 of CM074720.1, read as the reverse complement.
GGGCAAACCAACTGCATGCTGCACCACAGAAACCCAATACAAATTCCCATTGATTTAAATTGGGCTTTTAACTCAATGAGTGCCAGAGGGGTATCTGCAATGTGTTGCATACCCCTCTGGCACTCCAAGGGTTAACCATCTTGAATACCAGAGTGGTTTTCTAGCATTCAAGGGGTTAAACACCCAATTTACATAATATTGGGATTTTGTTTTTATTTGTTCCTTATGTGGTTATTTTGCCCCAGAATATCTCCAGTATTGTATTTGTGCATATGGCCCAGTGTATTACCCTTTGAGTGCCAGAGGGGTACGCAACACATTGCGTACCCCTCTGGCACTCAAAGTGTTAATGAAGCTCTTTAGCAGTGGTTCTTATTTTATTTTTCTGCTGATACCACCTCTACTCACAATGTTGAACTTCCAGGGCACTCCATAACATCTCATCTGTAGGGTCTCCTGATGTTGTCTTTAATGCAGGATGCTTATGAAAATATAATTCTGCATATAAGCCATTGTAACCTTGCAGTGTCCTGCATTAACATGGAGATCTGATCAGTCATTTGTGAAGGGCAAAACTTATAGACAAAGTGACCAGATATTCTCTTTAAAGTGGAACAGTCATAGTAAGACAAGTTTTGTTTGTTTTAGAGAAAATTAAGATTTGATATAGGTTGTACTATCCATTTTACTGTAAAATAAATAGTTTCTGAGAAATAATCCTTTACAATTTGGTGATACTTTTGGTTAATTCTATGCACAGTATGTTAATTAGTTATGTTCCATGATCAATGTACCTCTTTGCGTGGTATTAGTGTATGGGCTCTGCCTAGATCCACTCATAGCACAGTATGTGGTAATAGTGGTCCAGCTCAGAAACGGATTAGCATAAAGTGCCAGACTGTGCCACAAATATTAATTCTGAAAAACAACTTATATTACAAGCAAATGGCTAGTACAAAATACATAGGATTTTTGCTTCTCTTTAACACTAACTAAACTAATCTTGGGGTGACAGGTCCACTTTAATAGAGGATGAAACTTGTCTCTTGTGCTACCAATGTGGTGCTCCAGAGTGGTTGTACTATTGTAGGGAGTTTGGGAAGTGCTCAGGGGGTCTCCCTGTTAGATAGTGGTTGCAGCTACCTTGTTTAGTTGCAGCCCACTCTTGCACACTGATTGACATCAATGCAGACTTCCAGTAGGACACCAGTATCTTTTCTGGGCTCAGAGAGCCCAGTGAATGTTGGGGGAAAAGAAGAAAAGAGCTGAGTGAGCATTCAGTGGTGAGGTGTGGAAACCCCCTGTTCAGGGCCAGATTTACATATCAGGAGCCTGTAGGCACAGAAGTCTGAAGCGCCCCACCCCCGCCCCCTGTTGGCCAACTCCACAATGCTCCAAATCTCCACATTACCCCCCATATCCATATTGCCCTCACATTGCTCCCATCATCTCCAAGCTCCATCTTGCACCCATCAGCTCCAAGCTCCACATTGCCTCCATCAGCTCCAACTTGCCCTCACATTGCCATCAGCTCCACATTGCCCACCTGTATCCGTTCCTACCTCCCTGGTGGTCCAGCTGCAGGAGATGCCTGTGTTTTCTTCTACACAGACCTGCAGCTGCTGATGCACCCTGTGCGGTCTTCTCTTTAGGAATGCAGAGCGCTGGGAGATGATGTCATCTCCCAGCGCTCTGCATTATAGCCGACAAGGGGGAGCAACAGCAGCTACAGGTCTGTGCTGAAGAAGACACAGACCTTAGCATGCGAGGGGCAGGCCGGGTGCCAGGTTACTGTCCTCTGTGACAAAAAAAAAAAAATTATTTCAATGACAGGCGCCCCTCTGTGGGGTGCGCCTGTAGGCAGGTGCCTTCTCTGCCTTATGGCAAATCCAGCTCTGCCCCTGTGATGTGGCAGAGTCGTAGTAAACTCACATAAGTATGGCTAGGAGTACTGGGGGTTTGCTAAAAAGCCATCTAGAAAGTGATAAAGCCTGATTATAGATGTAACTGAAGAGCCACATAGGTTTGGACCATATTGTTAAGTTAACTTTAGGCCCAAGATTCCTCTAACAGGCAGGACTATATCAGCAGGTAGTTAGTGGGGTGAGCTTCATTAGGAGGGCAGCTGCTTCCCACCAGTTTACTTATGGGTTAGGCATCATCTGCTCATGAGGGAGTGTAGAGTGATCCTAGTTCCAGGACAGAATCAAAAGTTGTTGTTTGGTGTCTGGTGGGACCCTGAAGAAAACAGCTGGACCTTTCTTCAACTTGATGCACACAGTTGCCACACCAGGGATTGGAAACAGTACATTGGCCCTATTTGCAGAGGTACATACACAGGAACTGAAATCTGGTCAGCGTTAGCCAGTCGATGGACCTCCAGCTGGTGGGGACTATAACTCCCATTGTGTCCAACCAGCTGGTTGGAGTTGTAGTTCCAAACAACTGGAGGTCCAATAACTAACTGTCTCTGCCATAGTGGAAGCTATATACTTGCAGTGTTATATATAATAATAATTCTGTAATTGTTACTGTTACATTGTAGTTTTTGAGTTTTTATTTCTTTTTTCACATAACCAAATTTAATACCTGGGCATAAAACCGCCAGCCCCATATTACAAGTTTCAATCAACTGTCAGTTTAAAGGGGTAGGAAGGAATGCCAGTGACAGACTTCAAATCCCCCCATTACATAAAGGGTTAACATATAATCTGCCTAATATGACCTTTTGTTCCCTCTGAGCGGTTCTGCATCTGAATGATACTGAAGGTGCCAGTTCATAAAGCAATACACTACAATAGTTGTCATTGGGTTGGCATCCTTTGGTGCTCTAGCTCTTGGAGACTACAACTCTAATAATCTACTCTAGTCACCAACAGCTGGAGAACCAAAGGTTTCTTACTGTTGAGCTAGTAGTTGAATTTTTATTTGTTGCCTCTGGTGTACTTGGTTTGCTCCAGAATTGCTCCATTTCTTTTTAGAACACTTTCATTATGTCTTTTAATGTCAGACAGCTTATCCATTTTTTCCATAGGCTAACATGACTTTAAAAGTCAACTGTAGCCTGAGTGGAAATAATCAAGAACACACTGAGAGAGATGCACAAAGGTGTGATAAAGTGGAGATGATTTTTCCAGTGATATCACTTCTCCAAGTCCTATGATATTCTATGGTACCAATGCACTAAGATTTCTCCAGCTTTGGAGATCTTAGTGCCTGGGCTGTATAGAATAACAGAGGAACTGGAGAAGTGATCTCTCTGGAGGAGTCCTCTCCTCTTTATCACGCTTAATGCATAGCCACTCTTTTGTTGGCACGTAAAGCCATTATTAAGGAGTTACCTCTTCCCCCTATTTTGCACATAAAGGACCAACATGCCATTTAGTAAGTCTTTCCATTTTTGTGGTAGCAATGATTTGTCTCTCTAAGGCCTAGTTCACACTGCTGAATGTTTCAGCAACATTCTTGCAACAACAAGTTTCTCAGAATCAATATAATTGTTTTCTATGGAGCAATTCAAATGGGTGGCTTTTTCAGCTACAATCAAATCCAATGGCGATCTTGTGTTGCTGCGACATCTTCCAATACAGTTGCTGCATCAGGTTTATCAGTGGAAAATGGGCTCATCTGATAGATACAATAGAGTTAGGAGGTAATCTGTTCTGGGCAAGCTGAGCTACAGTCTGTGCACTATCTTTATAAACTCTGTGCTAATTAGTATTGTGGTTTTAGATGAATAGCTTATCAGTGTGTGTGTGAATGAGAGAGAAGTCAGGGTAGTGACAATACTAAGGGCCATATACACAAAGATTGGCATTTGTCCCCCACTGTGCTCCAGCCCTAAAACTTTTTTCCAGAGTCATATGCACAGGGAAGATGTATGGTGAGTGAGGAGGATGCATACTAATCTAAAAGGCTGGTGACAGCCAGGAGCATATTTAAATGGGAAAGAGGATTGGGAATGGACATCAGCCACTGAATTCTACACTATTTAAATGGTTTTAACTAAAAGGTTACAGAAAGTATTGTAGGCTTGTTTAATAATGGTGGATCAGCACATGTGGGGAGATGGGAAGCTCTGCATTGTGTATGGAAATTAATTGTATGGGATAATTTTTTTGTATGGCCATAGGAGGATTATAATGGAAGTATTTTATTAAATTAAAATATTATCCTTCCCAAACACAAAAGTCTCTATAATCCCATGTGTATGGGAAAAATTGACACAGATAATTGACAGGTGACTGATTTTTATATTACATTTTATTTCCTTCTGGGATAAATGTGTGGACATTGTGGGTGTTGAATAGTTGTGAAAGGTTAATTGCAATCAAGTACACCTATAGAGTAACATATGACATTGTTTCCAAATCTGATTCACTAGGTTATTTAATTGATTATATACACAAGCTAACTAGTAGACAGGACTCAGCAATGTAGTGGTAACATTCTATACATTTTTTTTTTAAAGTATATTTTGGACAGTTAATGATTGACAACTCAATCTTGTTTAAAAAAACTTGGGTTAGGTGTCTTTGTGAAAGGTTAATTACTAGCAAGTAAACTTGTGTGATAAGTTTACAAAGTCAATGCACTAATCCTTGTTAATTAGCATATTAGATAAACTGGCATGGTGAACTGATGAGGTTTAGTTCTGCGGTTTTGATTTTTTTTTTTAACATGCTAAATAACTTGGTAAAATTATGAACAGGTAACTACTTGCCAGATTATTTTGTTTAAAATATTTATTTGTTGCATGGATTAAGAGAAGATTTGGGGAGTATTTATCCTTGTCTGATTATAAAAGACTAATGTTAAAGGGCAAGAAGCAGCATTACGTGTGTGGTATTGTATGCAAATATTATTAAAGGGATAGTAATACTTAAAATGTAAAAAAAAAATGTTGTAGAGTTTATCCCCTTGAGTAAAACAAGGGAACTCCCACTGCTGAAATGTGTTTTATTCAAAAGTTATTACAGCTCAAAGTTGAATATTTTAGGTGCAATATCACAGTGGCCTGAAATTGTACAGTGACGCTGTTGCTACACCATCCTGTGGGCAGCTCTGGTCCCCGGGCCCATAAATCTCCATAGGATGGTGTAGCAACAGCGCCACTGTACCATTTCAGGGGGATAAACCCTACAACATAGTTTTTTTTACATTTTAAGTATTACTATCCCTTTAAGATGTCCGTTTATCAGTAGGAGACGATTTCTATGTATTTTATAGGCCTCTTTGTTTTGTGTGTATATGCATACCTCCCAACATTTCAGATGGCTAAAGAAGGACACTTTGATTTAAGATTCTGTTGCTGGGGGTGTGGATGGTGGGCAGGGCATTAATGTGAATTTTTAGGTTATTTAACACTTTAAAGGGATAGTAATTCTTAAGTATTACTAATCCCTATAGTAAAGCCCTACTAAAAAAAAAAAAAAAAAAAAGTATTGCCCCCAGTTTCATCTCTCAAACCTTTATGGTTTGAGAGATGAACGCTTCTAAAGTTGCCCTCTCCCTCCCCCTTCCCCGAAGTCAGGTTTGTAGCTGACTGAAGGGAAATCCGGTCATAGATCATCAGGCGGCTCTGCAGCAGAGCCGCGATCACATTAATTAAAAAAAAAAAAAAAACCTTTCACTAAAACGGTCTTCTATGTGTGCTTGCAAACCAAGCACACGCAGAAGACCATTTCAGTGAAAGTTTTCTTTTTTAGTAACGCGATCAGGCTGTGCTGAAGAGCCGCCTGAAAGTCGTACGACTTGCTTCCCTGCAGTCAGCTAGAATGCTGACTACGGGGAAGGGGGAGGGAGAGGGGAATGTTAGAAGCGTTCATCTCTCAAACCATAAAGATTTGAGAGATGACACTGGGGGCAATTCGTTTTTTTTTTAGTAGGGCTTTACTATAGGGATTGGTAATACTTAAGTATTACTATCCCTTTAACGTCACATGATGTGCCAGGACCATAACGACTGTTCGGGCATTAAGGACTGGCGACGGTTCTGGCACATCACAGAAGTTTGTGATCACAGGTCATGTTTATGAACACAGGTCACATTTATGAAGAAAAATTGTGCCCTTGTCCTCCAGAGCACCCCCACCCCAGACCACGTGGTCCTTAAGGGGGTTAATGACCTATTGACACCTCTTTCCGTAACTGAATACAGTTATTTAGAACAAGACGAAAGTATTTTATTTATATAGACTAATTTATAAATACATACTTATGTTTAAACAAACAATAATATCAGTTTTATTGCTGTGGAGGAATATGATACACTTATACACACCACACAGTCTGATCTTCTAAAAAGAGGGAGAGAGGGATTTATGTCTCAAAGAGGGACACTTGGGAGGTATGTATATGCTTGGGGGTATGTATCCTTGTAAAAGATTAATTTCAGTTAAGTTCACCTATGGTTTAAGAGATGTTTACGAACAAGCAGTGGTATAATTATTGTGGTAATGTGACTACTCCCATGATATTTTGGTTATGAGCTATTGTGGAAAGTTGCTGTGGTTAAAATGAGATGCTGTTCTTAGCTTTGAGAACCTGACTTCTTGGTGTGTCCTGAGGACTGGAGCTGAGAATCTCTGCTCTAGTCATGTGCATCATCTAACCAGGTTTCTGCACATTCAGTGCAATCAGGTCAAGTTTCCCTGTTTTATCAGCCCGACTACAATCATTTACATACAAACATTTCATGTTATTGCCATTCTACACTTTTTCAAAGTACTGTGATTGGCTGGTTTGAGTAAGCAGAAATCAAAGACATGTATTAGTGGGATACTGGAGCAGGCTCCCAAAAACAGGACTATCCCATTAAAACCAGGATTTATGGATGTCCTGTCTCACACATTGTGGGATCAGAAAGCAAACTCCATCATGTTGCAGGACGAGCTGGACTAAGATTAAAAGTCAATGGCCTACTATCTGCAGTTGTCTGTATACAATGATCTTCATTTTAGTCTGCCTCTAGTTCACACCTTCTCACAATATTTATTAGACAATGAGAAATCTTGTATAAAAAAACCTCACCCATATCTTTATTAACACAGGACAATATGTTCTGTAGATCATATATTTTGCAGAGTGTTTACTGTTCTTTTTATACAAAATTGAGAACTCCTTACACCTGTGACATCTCCAGCAAGTTAAAGACCTCCTTAACGTGGAAAAGGTTAATATAAAAATAAGGGCAGTTGCTTCATAGAATAGAATCCTGGCTAGATTAAGTTGACCAGATATCCCCTTTAACAGGAAGCCTGTATATGTTGGGCACATTTCAGGGTTGCACTCAAATCTATGTGTATGCATTTTTTATGTGCCTCAGGTAAAAAGTTGCTCTGGTCAATTTATGGTAGATCTGCCAGTGAGATTCCAAATAGCACTTTATAATTGATCCACTTGTGCCTGCAGAAGTCATAAATTACCTTTTGTGAAGTGAGTGTGGTCCAGTGTTTCACAATAGCATGCTTTGAATTATAAGGCTATCCTGAACAATACATTAATCCATAGGTGTCCATGGAGGGGGCAATGGGGGACACATGCCCCCCCCCAACAAACACATGTGTTCTCCATATAAACATAGGGACTTGGCGAGGGGGTCATATTATGGCTTTTGCCCCCCAGGATCAAATTCTGTGGACACCCATGCATTAACCATTTTAGTGCCAGAGGGTACTAAAGAGGTTTAACAAACAATCCAACAGTGCAGCTGCATTTACTGCAGGCATAAAAAGACCTGGTAATTTTTTCCCCCGTGAGTGACAGTGATTACAGTCCTGGAGGTATTCAAATCTTGTTGGATTATAATACTCACAAACCTTATCCAGAGATTGGCCAGCTAATGATAATGGGAGTTGTAGTCCAACAGCAGCTAAAGAGTCACATGTTAGTAACTAATGCCTGTGGAAATAGGAACTGAAGCTTACGTAATTAAACAGTTGACCCTGTCAGATGTCCCTGTCTCTGCCCCCTTGCTGCATGCCATTCCTTTGTAACTGCCTGAGTGGGTTGTTGTTGTCTTAGGGATGAAGAGGTTTGCTAAGCAATAAAATAACTGAGGGAGAGGTTATGTGCAAGACATGGTGAAATGGACAAAAGGTTGATTATATGACAGTTTGTGATAAGACAACTCCCAATGTAAGCAACATTTACTAGCTTTGTCCAGTCAAGTATAACCTTTATCATTCTAACATATATTTAAGAAGAGGGTTGGTAGTCCATAAGCTAATGAATATGTACGTTCTCCTGTCTCAGTCTCGGATCTCAAACACCTTGCTACCTTTTGAGATAAAGCCCACAATGGCTTGTTGCTTTGTGTGAAAAACCAGGAGTATTGGCAGAAGACTGGTTTGCAGTTTGAAAGACCCTTGGTACTTTCAGTGACAGGCAGAAAGTGCCTTTGTGCATGATCACTTGGTAGTAGGGGTGGGTAATTAACAAGCTTCTGAACACAACGATGCACAAGCAAGGTGTACTGTCTGCCCCATTTGGCCTATTAATCCGTTTCAGTGTCCCCTCTGTGCCTTTGTCTCCTAGCTCCCCAGCTCTTTGTTCTGTTGTTTTCCCAAATACAGTGGTGTAAGACTCTATTACTTCCTAATTCTTGGGAGACAAGCATGGGACTTATTCCTCAGTAAGGTCAGTGATTACTTGTTGGTCTGAGTGTAAAAGAGAGAACCCAAAAGTCAGGATATTCATTCAAGAGTTGAGTGCCTTAGTCTAAGCACCAGCAAAACCAGCTTCTCCTGTTCTAGTAGACAAACTTCAGGTAACATCAACCCAAGACACTTGAGTTAGGCATTCCCAGCTGCAGGATATATTTAAATTATCCTTGTTCTAAGGCTGTGCTGGTATTTCAGGAAATAGAAGGCATGTTTTTTGGTGCTAATACAGTTTGGAACATTCAGTATTATCAGTTAAGTTACATTAGCATTACTTGTGAGGGCTGGAGTGCTGTTAGACAAATAAACCATTTTCCATAGTAAAGGTTGTGGTGGCGATGGGGGGGATATGGTCCAGCCCCAGGATGTTCCTCATAGAGGTGTTGTGTAGATGATACAAAATCCTTTTTCAAGAAACTTTTCTGTTTGTCATAAGTTCTGTATAGGACCTCAAGGAGATTCATTCCTCATGGACCCAACATGCACATGGAAGGTTGTTAGAACTTCTATATTAGCCATTATTGTTATAATTTTGAATCTCCAGAAGTACTAATTTACACTAAAATCTGCTTCAGATCACTGTTCCTTTTCTACACCTCTTTCCTAACTACACCAAAATCAACTACTGGCACATTTGTTATGATCATGTAACAAGTATACCAAGGCCTGTTTTCACTTATTTTAAGCGTGGAACACACATGACCATATGCATTGCATATTTGTTTTCAGGCAATGTTTAGGAGCTTTATTATCATTGCTATGCAAACATCTGTTAACCAGTAGTAAGCTGTAACCTGTATAAATAATAAATCCCATCTACACTGCCAAAAGTAGTTGGTTCAAAGTATTCTACAATTTTAGAGTTGTTTAAAGTGCCTGGCACCAACCCTGTGGAATGTAAAGGGGTGATGTGTGACATAACCAGGAAAACCACATATTCTCCTTGTACATAGATATTAATGAAAGCCAGCAAAGTTTTTACGGATGAGGAGGTTCCATTTCTGACCACAGCAGGGACCTTCTTTCAGCAGTAGATCTTTCTGCCACTGAAAAAGGAGTCCTACGTGCCTCTTCCTGGTGATCCAGAGGTTACCAGCCATCTTCCATAACAGTGGTTCATGGTGTGAGTAGACTGCTTTTTCTCTATTGCTTCCAAGGGCCTAGAGTTGCTCTGTTTTACCCCTGGAGTTGCCTCACACCTGTGTCTAGGAATAAATGAACCATCCCTGCTGCCAAATGTTGTGAGTATAGGGGATCACCTAAGGTCTGTGGACACTAAATTGGCACTGGTTTAGCTGTTCTCCAAACTACTCACACCTGGGACTTTGCTTTTACATGGAAGTACCTAAATTTACAAATACATGGCTAGTCACACGCTTCAAAGGACAACAATGCTTAAAGGGATACTAATACTTGAAAATTACTAATCCTCATATTGTAGCTTTGTTAAAAAGAAACTTATTGCCCCCAGTGTCATCTCTCAAACCCTTATGGTTTGAGAGATAATAGCACTCAAAGTTACCCCCTCCCTCCCCCTTCCCTGACTGAACTCTGACTGCAGGGATATTCGGTATTACTTGCATCAGGCGGCTCTGCAGCATTGCCGAGATCGAGTTTATAAAAAAGAAATCTTTCACTAAAACGGTCTTCTACATGTGCTTGCAAACCAAGTATACATAGAAGACAATTTCATTGAAAGAATTCTTTTTTTCATAAACGCGATCTTGGCTCAGCCGCAGAGCCGCCTGATGCACATAAAACTGTCGTACGACAGCTTCCCCTGCAGTCAGTGTTCACTCAGGGAAGGGGGAGGGGGGGACTTTGAGCGCTGACATCTCTCAAACCATAAGGGTTTGAGAGATGACACTGGGGGCAATAAGTTTCTATTTAACAAAGCTACAATATGGGGATTAATAATTTGCAAGAATTACTATCCCTTTAAGCCATGTTTGGCCTCTGACCCATTATCCCTTTATCTCCCATCCCATTGTCCTGTTATCCCAAGTATGACTTAAAGGGATAGTAATGTTTCATAATAAAAGCAGCTTTAATTAATCATCATAGTATTTGGACTTTGGAGAGTGTTATTTCAATTCTGTCAGAGTTGTAGTTCAAGACTAATTCAATGACAAAGTATCCCCCTCCTGCCCCTTTTACTGATGTAACACTGTTCAGCTAGATCAGAAGGGAGGTTCCCAGGTAGACTACAGAGAGGGACAATCTTCAATTAAGATAAGGGAGAAACCTGAAAAACTTGTCAAGGAGGGCAGGGCTTTCATTGTTCTCATAGGAAGAAGATTGTCCCCTTCTGTTATCTGTCTGGTCTATGGACTGGATTCCACATCTGAGAAGAGATAGCTTACACTAGGTAAAAAGGTCGAGAGGGGAAACTTTGCTTGTGAATATCTCACAAACCATAAAGGTTTGAGAGATAAGACTTATATCGTTCTTCATGTTTTTTTAATGCCTACAAAATAAAATAAAACAAAGTATTACTATCCCTTTAAGATTGTATTACTTCACCACCTTGGTGACTCAAGACAACCACAGGACACATGCCGCAGCAGAACTGCTCCTGTGACAGTGTATGTATAAAAGAGCCAACCTAAGGAGGGGACTCAGATGTAAGGCAGGAGATTCAGAGTGGAGATTTGGGCCCGGGCTTCAATAAGACCAGCTTCTAATGTACCAGTGTCCAAGCTTATTGGAGCATCGACCGAAAAACATTTGAATTTGGGGTCCTAAACTGCAGTGGGACAAAAGTCAACAATGCTGACACTAAGGCGTCGATCCAATTACTTCCAACTCCAAAAAATAACAGCCGATGGCAGTTTTTTAAGCACAATAAGCTAGGGTGACCAGATGTCCCTGGTTTCCGAGGACAGTCCCCGGATTGAGGGCACTGTCCCCGGCTACAATGTGTCCCCGGATCTAACTATTACTATATATGAAGCTGCAGAAGGCACAGACGGCACTACCTCGGCTGTATCTGCCGTCCAGTGCCTTCACAACAGGTTGAAATGGCAGCCAATGAGAGAGGAGAGTTTTGCCAGGATACTCCTCTCTCATTGGCTGCAATGTGTAGGATGGTGGCGGGACACTATTGAGTAGGACATGAGCCAAAGGTGCAGGAACGCAGGCAGCAGCAGGGCACCTCTCCGCTCACCAGAGTCCAGCACAACTTTTCAACCTGAGGTGGGCAATGTGGAGATGTTTAATACTCTAAAAAATAGGAAGGCACTGGTATATTAAATCATAAAGTAACAAAAACAACACTAAAATTAGTGCAGTGCTCTCTAAGACTCCAAAAGAGAATACAATAAACTGGTGGAGGCACAGACACCCCGAAACCCAACAGATGGTCTTATAAATGAAGCACTCAAAAAGATCAATCTAAAGTTCTTAAATATTTTATTGGTGTCATAAAGATGGGACAATTGTGTTAAAATCACTTAAAATAAAGTGGTCAGTGGGTAAAGCCACACAATAACTACACAAGAGGATCCATTTTATGCTCAATAACAACAAGATATAAGCATAACATATGTAGTATTGGAAAATAGACCCTGTAGAATTGTGTATAATTCCCATAAATGCACCTATATAATGAATAAAAAAGACATCTATCAAGGAATCAGTGCAAACTTCATATCCCAAATACAATATACATAGTAGTAATAAAGTGCAATAAATACAAAAAAATAAAGTGCTAAAAAATATATATTGCTTCCAATAGTAGAATTTCCCTAATAATCAGGGAAAAAGATATTATTCCACAATATAAATGGTACAGATAGGGGACAATAAGAGAGGCTTACACACTAGACCTCTCAGAACCTTCCTCCCTATGCTTACCGCCAACTTATTGCTTTATCAGGGGAAATGTGGAGGTGAACAGTGTGTGGGAGTGGTAGTGTTGAGTTGGACAGTGTGGAGGTGGACAGGGTGGGCAGTGTGGAGGTGACAGTTTGGGCAGTGTGTGGAGGAAGATAGGGTGGGCAGTGTGTGGAGGAGGACAGGGTGGGCAGTGTGGAGGTGATAGTGTGGACAGTTTGTGGAGGAGGCCAGGGTGGGCAGTGTGTGGAGGAGGACAGGGTGGACAGTGTGTGGAAGTGATGGGGTGGACAGTTTGTGCAGGTGGACAGAGTGGGCATTGTGTGGAATTGAACTATGGGGGCAGTGTGGAGGTGGACAGGGTATGGTGAGGGTGGACAGGGTGTGTGAGCAGTATGGGTGGACAGGGTGTGAAGGTGGGCAGTGTGTGGACAGGGTGTGGGAGTGGACAGAGTATGGGCAGTGGATAGGGTGTGGACAACGTGTGGAGAAAAAAACGTCCCCGGATTTCACTTTAAAAATCTGGTCACCTTACAATAAGTCTTATGAACAGGTAGCGGCAGTTTTAAAATCACAACGGATGATAATATTTTTCAATTAGAAAACAATGGAACAGCTATACCCAGGACCCAAGCAATCCCGTGCGGTAGTGTCAACGCACAATAAATTGATACGTTTAATGTATGAAAATCTGCACCCAGTGTTTCTGGCCGTACAACAAACAACGCACAAAAACACCCAGCATCAGCAAAACAAAACTGGGGAACATCAGCTCACACAACAGACAGCACATAGCATAAGCACACCACAGGCAAAATTAACCCCTGCAAGGCCAAGCAAACACATGAACAATGCCCGTGCCCGACAAACAACAATAACCTATCAGCCCCCCAGGGACAAGGGCTTCACAAAGCAACACAACACAATCGCACCATATCCAGGAACAACAGGGGTTAACACTCGACAACATATATGTATCCCACAACACAAATTTGCTTCAGGCGCCCCTGCTGGCTCCCACACTTTTCTCATGCTCCTGACCTCTCCAGAAATTACCTTCATTATAACCTCCTTACTTTCAAAATTCACCAAAAATATTCCAAGGACCAATCTCGACAGAACATCCCACATACCTGGATTTACTAAAATTCAACGGATGGCATTACTACACTGAGATACACAGCGGATTGAAATATACTTCCCCTGGACCCTCTTACTGCTAAGAAGAGATGCCTTCACCTGAACACCATAAACAAGGTACATTGAAATTATAAAACTGACTTACCTCCAGTTGTTATTTGGGATTTGCATTTGATCATCCATTCAGCAATACTAATATTTCATTTCTAAACACTCAGAAAAGTATCGATGAAAAATATATATATATATATATTTCACAGATGCACATTGGTTTTGAATCCCTGTAATCTGACCTGCAGGCATGCTTTCTTAACTATGTTATCTACAAAACAGCCTGAAGTCTCATACCTCCCAAGTGTCCCTCTTTTAGTCCCAAATCCCTCTCTCCCTCTTTTCCCACCCTGATGTCCCTCTTTTTAGGAGATCAGACTGTGTAATGTGTGTGTATATAAGTGTATCACATTGCTCCACAGCAATAAAGCTCACATTAATGCTTGTTTAAACATAAGTACATGGGTTTATAAATTAGTCTATGGAAATACACAAGGATTACAGGTTACTCAAGGAGGTGTCAATAGGTCATGAAATAACCTAAAATTTATTGTAATGCCCTTCTCACTAGCCATGCCCCCAGCAACACCCCCTAAAGCACAAGTGTCCCTCTTTGGCAATTTGAAATGTTGGGAGGTATGTGAAGTACAAAATTCCACACTTCACACTGACCTGCATCATATAGAACAAGACAATGTGACCATCACCCACAGCTGACATCCCTGCAAAACTTAGAGGCTATGTTATCCCTATCAATTCTGTGGGAATAATGACCTATACTCATCTCCAGTTGTTAATTGGGCTTTGGATTTGATCATTCATTCAGCAATAAACAGATTTCTACACACTCAGAAAACTTAATGACGAAAAACAAAACAAAAAAAAAATCAACTGTATATTTCACTGAAACACACTGGTTTTGAATACTGCAATCTGACCTGTATGCACATTTTCTTATCTGTTATCTACAAAGCATCATGAAGTGCAAAATTCCACACCTCACACTGGCCTGCATCCTAAAGAACAGGACAATGTGATCATCCCCCACAGCTGCAAAACTCAAAGGCTATTTAACCCCTTCAATGCTGAGGGAATGATCAACTATACTACCTCATATCTGTATTCCCTACAACCCCAAAAAGCAGTCTCTCCACTCAGTCCCTCACAAGTGATTACCCTAAAATCACTTGGCATCTTCAAAAGCACTCACAGGGGCTGCCGTGGTGGAAAATCAAAACTTAAAGGGATAGTAATACTTCGTTTCTCTTTATTTTATTTTGTAGGCATTACAAAAACATGAAGAACGATCTAAGTCTTACCTCTCAAACCTTTATGGTTTGAGAGATATTCACAAGCAAAGTTTCCCCTCCCGCCCCTTTTACCTAGTGTAAGCCATCTCTGCTCAGGATGTGGAATGCAGTCCATAGACCAGACAGATAACAGCAGTAGCCAATCTTCTTCTTATGAGAACAATGAAAGCTCTGCCCCCTTGACAAGTTTTTCAGGTTTTTCCCTTATCTTAATTTAAGATTGTCCCTCTCTGCAATCTACCTGGGCACCTCCCTTCTGCTCTGGCTGAGCAGTGTTACATCAGTAAAAGGGGCAGGAGGGGGATACTTTGTCATTGCATTACTCTTGAACTACAACTCTGACAGAATTGAAATAACACTCTCCAAAGTCCAAATACTATGGACTCTGCCACTTTGTTTACCTGCAAACCCAATTGAAGTCATTCAGCCCAGAAGCCACAAAAAGCACAAAATCAAATCAAGGAAACCTCTTTGTGTGATCCCTATAAGAAGACTCACGGTTTCCAAAGTACAGAGGAAGAACTCGGAACCCCAAAACTGTCCTATCATATCAATCCTGTACAATGCCAGATCAATAAAGAACAAAACAGCTATTATCGCTGACCTTATTGAAACATGCAAATTAGCGTACATTACAGAATCATGGCTAGATGACAATGCGGGGCCTATCCTAAAAGCAGCTGTTCCAGGTAATTATACTGTGTTTCACCGCCCGAGACAAGAGCGCAAGGGAGGTGGAGTAGTGATTTTTGCCAAATCATCCTTAAACCACAGGCCAATATCAGTACATACACCCCAATCTTTTGAAGGCGTAGCTGCTAGCATCTCAATAGATAGAGGATTTCGGATACTTTTAATATAAAGACCCCCAGGAGATGGGAAGAGGTTCCTTCAAGAAGTCTCAGACCTTTTGGCTGGTTTAATCCTTGAACACCCTAGATGGCTTATAGTGGGAGACTTCAACACTTGGATTGATGACACACTATCCCAGCTTGGGCAGGATCTCCTCAGCCTGATAAGTGCGCTCGGCTTCAATCAAATCATTGCCACTTCCACCCACAGAAAAGGTCATACTAGTGTTCCAGTCTGGACTAGAAGTGTCACCAGTAACTGTAAATCCAGTTGTATGGTCAGACCACAACTCCATACACTTTTCCATTGTATCACAATCAACCAGACCCCCCTCAGAACCTGGTCAAACACCACTCATTAAAAGGGGTGACACCATTGGATGTAACATCAAATATGACTCTAAGTGAACTGATGAGCACTTGTGAAAACCCCAGCTCCTTAGTACAACTGTACAACAAAACCATGAGAGACACCCTAGAAAGTATTGCACCAACACGCATACGTACTATCAAAACTCGCAACAATGCGCCTTGGTTTGATAGCACCATCAGAGAAATTAAGAGAACAGGCTGTAAACTCGAGAGAAGGTGACGTAGGACACGTGACCCAGAGGACAAAGCCGCTCTTGCCAAACACCTCAATGAATATCAATTTAAGATAACTCAGAAAGAAAGGCTCTGCAAACCAGCATGCATTCATATACCCACCAACTTCTCTCAGGATAAGTATGAGGAATTTTTCGACCTTTTTCACAGACAAGATTTCCTCCATCCGAGCTTCTATCACAGCAGGCCAGCCAGTTACTCACCTGAACCACTACAGTGGAATGCCAGATTCCCCCAATTTATGGTCTACTTTTATAAATGTGGATATAGAGGAAGTTAAAAGAACCATGCAAAAGTTGCACCCCACTACATGTGACTTAGACCCTGCCCCAACTCGTCTTATATCCGCATGCACTGAAACACTCACTCCAGCCATCACAAATATAGTGCAGTGTTCACTAAAAACTGGAAACTTCCAGAATCCTCTAAAAGAAGCAGTGGTAAAACCCCTCCTAAAGAAACCTTCATTAGTCCCAGACTGCATAGCAAATTACAGACCAGTATCCAACCTTCCATTTCTGGGGAAAATCATTGAAAAAGTAGTGGCAACTCAGCTGGAGGCCCATCTATCAAGCTATAACATCTTTGATCCTTTCCAGTCAGGTTTCAGATGCCGACACAGCACAGAAACAGCATTAGTCCAAGTGCTAAATGATCTCCTTATGGCGAGAGACAAAGGTAATTAGTCCATACTAATCCTCCTGGATCTCTCAGGCGCATTTGACACCATTGACCATGGGATTTTAATAGAGCGCTTGCAGCACATCTGTGGTCTTGGAGGCACAGTTCTGAACTGGTTTAAATCTTTCCTCACTGGTTAGATCACAGAGAGTAACATCAGGATCTTGCTCATCGGCACCAACAGAATTAGCCTGCGGAGTTCCACAAGGTTCTACCTTGTCTCACATGCTATTTGCAATTTACTTGCTACCACTGGGGGACATCATCAGGCGACATGGCCTAAGATACCATTGCTATGCAGATGACACACAACTCTACTTCTCCTTTGCTCCAGATACTAAAGATCCAACATGTCTCATCAGCAGTTGCTTAGCAGACCTCATAGAGTCGATGATTGCTAGTTGGCTAAAAGTGAACCCTGACAAAACAGAGTTACTCTTGGTGAGGGGACCCCGGGCAACAAGAATATCTCATGATCATCCAACTGATCTGGAATTTGGAGGGTCTGAACTCATTAGTTCAACAGAGGTACAAAATCTCGGAGTGATTATTGACTCTGGACTGTTACTTAAACAGAATTCTTCCATAATAAAGTCTGCCTTCTTTCATCTGAGAAACATAGCCAGGATACAACACTTAATTCCACCAGTTGATATGCCAACATTATTGCATGCATTTGTGTCCTCTCGTCTGATTACTATACTGCACTTTATTTGGGCCTCCCAGAAAAAGAACTCCATCGCCTACAGACAGTACAAAATGCAGCAGCCAGACTACTGACCAATCAAACTCGCTCATGTCACATAACAACTGTTCTCCACTCGCTGCATCGGCTTCCAATTAAATGGCGAACATATTTTAAAATTGGTCTGCTGACCTTCAAAGCCTTAAATAATCAAGGCCCACAGTACCTGAAAGAGCTCCTGACACCCTATATTCAATCCCACTCACTGCGGTCAGCCAACTGATCCCCCCTGTCAGTACCCAGAATAAAGACAACCTCAGGTTCCCGGGCATTCAGCCACGCTGCCCCCACATTCTGGAACTCTTTACCATCCTCAATCAGAGAGGCACCATCATTACAGACTTTAAAAAAAAAAGCTAAAGACCCATCTCTTTTATCAGGCATTCAGTTAACTCATCTGACCATACGGAACTTTTAATTTTTATGTCTGTTTGCATATTTGTAAAGCGCTTTGAGTCTCACAGGGAGAAAAGCTCTATAAAAATCACAAATAATAATAATAATTATTATTATTATTATAATAACATGCACACCTGTCCAGGCCAAAGCAAACCAAGTTCACCTGGGCAACATCACTAGCCAATGCAGACTCAAGGTGCACATGTCACACACAGCTGACAGGTACACAGCAAGTACAACTAATCATACAAAAAAAAACACTTACCTGGACAACACACACCTACCCATTGGCCACTCCCTACCTCATGACCGAGCCTGGAGAATACCCTAAGACTGTCTTAAAGGGACAACTCACCATCCTCAGACGTGGTGTGTTTACAGTCGATCACTCAGAGAGAGACAGAGATTATGACCAGTATGTTTTCATACCTATTCCTGTGAACACATCTGAGACAAAGGCGTACAAGGGCTAGGGGTCACAATCAACCCCCAAGCACACCTGCTGAACAGCCTCCATTTGATGCCATCGCTGATGCTTCAGCTGCACAGCCATACAGGAGCCCTCTCCACCTCAGGGACCACAACAGGCAGTGGCATCGCAGCTGCAGCAACCAGATCCCCCACAGCTGCAACATGGTGACCACACAGACCTAGGATATTCCGCACAAGGGTCACGCTCCTAGGAATGAAGGATGCTGAAGTCAGAGACTGCTACAGGTTGACGTTGCACAGCATCATCCAGTTATAGACTGCACACGTGCACATATGAGCTCCAATGCAAGAGGAACGTGTTCATCAACATGAAGAATTTCCATTCCATCAACATACAGATGGCGTGATGCTAAAATGAGGATAACCCATGTGTGTGCCTCCTGTCACGACTTCTACATCCTCAAGCACTCCTCCACCCACAGGGACTTTGAGTATGGAACCAATACAGCGGGATGGCTTTTGGGTGAGCCAACAATACAAACATCACACCACATTCACAGGTGCACTCACATGACTAATGTAAACAAAGCTTACCATGGTCATGGCACACAAGTAGCATGTCTCCTTTGCACATCATCATCCACATAACATGTGGTCCCTGTCTCACCATGTCACTCTTTTTTTCCACAGGTGATGCCAGCTATGGGTGTAAACTGTGCTCCTCACACCAATACCAAATCCACAAACAGCTGCATAGGAGCGCTACAATGAGGCACACACACAGGAACAAGGATTGCCATCTAGCACACCTTTGGCCTGCTCAAATCCAGATCCGGTGCCTGGATCACTCAGGAGGAGCTCTGCAATATGCTTCAGGCAAGGCATGCAGCAGCATCCTAGCCTGTGCTATACTACACTATACTACACAATATCGCTATACACAATATAGCCGTGACAAATCTAATGAACAAGATTGAGCCTCTACCCATCGTGGAGGAACCTGTTCCTTGTGCACAGAATGAGGAGACCCTGAGCGGGACCGAGATATGAGACAGGCTCATCATGGGCCACTTCACCTCCTGTAAGTATAACACAGGAATCAAACACAATGCATGTGTCACCAGACCTATGGAGCAGGTATTTACCTGCAAGAGAGGGAGTGCTAGGTTGCGACGCTGGGGTACGGTGCTAGTAGTGCGGTGACTGTCTACGGCGGGACCTTGCTGCGGCGAGGGCCGTATAAAGGTGCTGGCCGCGAAGCCAGATGTCCGATCCCGGTTGCGCCGGGACCTAGACCAGGATGATCCCGCCGTACACAGTATAATCTCTCCTGCAGGGGGGAGCGCAGGCTAGGGATCGTGGGCCACTATGTAGCAATAACTCCCCAGAACTAGAACACAATAGACACCCCAAAGAAATAGGTACAGACCTGTATAGATGAAGGGTCTATAGGATCTCCCACTGGTCCGCTGAAAGCAGGATCAGAAGCCTGGGATCTGCGTGAAGATGTCTAGCTACCAGGAACTGGAAACAGCCAGCAGAGTCAAAGGAGACTGGAGGAGGATACTAGATCAGAAGACTGCTAGGGTCAAAAACGAGCGAGGAGACTGATCTGCAGGAGAGGTACAGAGATCCGGAGAACAAGGCATCAAAACAGGAATGTGCACGCTCAGAGACAGGCACCCAGATGTTCACGGAACACTGTGTCAGTGCACCGGGTGTCTGGAAGCGTGTCTGGATATGGGCACCGCCGAATGACGTCACCATCATGTGACACGCCAAACCCGGAAGCGCCGGACCGCACAGAAGCAAAAGAAGAACGGAGAGCGGGCGAATGGCGTGACACTGCCCCCCTCCCAAAGGGGTGCCTCCGGAACCTTAAGGAGCCGGTCTAGACGGGTAAGCTCGATGAAAGGCACGTACTAGGGCTGAGGCGTGGACGTCACGGGAGGGGACCCACGAACGTTCCTCAGGACCATAACCCTTCCAGTTGACCAGGTACTGCAACCCTCCATGATGTCGCCGAGAATAGAGTATGCCGTCAATGATATACTCCTCCTGCCCATCGACGGTGACCGGGGCAGGTGGCGCAGGTGAGCGACAAGGGCCACTGGCAGGAAGAAAGGCCTTCAGCAAAGACACATGAAAGACTGGGTGGATACGGAGGCCTCTGGGCAAAGCCAAGCGGTAGGACACCGGGGACAAAAGCTGCACAATGCGGTAAGGACCTATATAGAGCGGTCCTAACTTCGAGGAGGGTTGAGCCAGGCATATGTGCCTGGTGGAGAGCCAGACCCGATCCCCTACCTGGTACAGATGTGAGGGCGGCGATCAGCAGACGACTTCTGGAGTCCCTGAGCCCGTAAAAGGCCAGCCCGTATGGTTTGCCAATGTGTAACCAAGGACTGAACCCGTGTCTCCACCGCTGGGACCAGTGATGTGCCCGGAGAGAGCAAAAGAAGATGAGAGTTGTACCCCAGGGCTGCAAAGAAGGGCGAACAACTAAGAGAGGAATGTCGGAGCGAGTTATAGGACAACTCAGCCCAAGGCAACAATGTCACCCAATAGTTATGGTGCTGGTTACAGTAGGACCGGAGGTACTGTTCTAGGCTCTGGTTCAGACGTTCCGTCTGACCGTTGGTCTGGGGGTGGTATGCAGATGAGAAGCGAAGGGTTATGCCCAAACGGGAACAAAACGCCCTCCAGAAGCGGGACATGAACTGAGTGCCCCTATCGGATACAATGTGTAGGGGTATCCCATGGAGTCGTACCACCTAGGAAAGAAAGACCTCCGCTAGTTCGGCTGCCGAGGGCAATTTAGGGAGCGGTACAAAGTGTCCTTGCTTGGTGAAGCGGTCTATGACAACCAAGATCGTGGTGTTCCTGGAGGACATCGGCAGGCCAACCATAAAATCCATGGCCAAGTGGGTCCGTGGCACGGCTGGTACAGGTAACGGGTGCAGGAGACCCACTGGTCTGACCCGGGGAATTTTCATACGTGCACAAACCTGCAAGATCGCACCCAGCGTTGCACGTCCTGCAGGCAGGAGGGCCACCAGAAGTAGCGTGTGTCACGGTTTGTTATGACTCTCAAACACAAGTTTTAGGTAAAAACACAACTTTATTGAAATGATTAAAATGATCACTTAGAATGGAAAACACATACATATATACCAAGAGTGAATG
Organism: Rhinophrynus dorsalis; assembly: GCA_037306005.1. NCBI lineage: Eukaryota > Metazoa > Chordata > Amphibia > Anura > Rhinophrynidae > Rhinophrynus > Rhinophrynus dorsalis. Next base: position 358,202,209 of record CM074720.1, on the reverse strand, counting down.
GCAATGACAATATGCAGACTCTACCGGTCCTGTCAATATACCAGACAGGACAGTCTGGGACAATGGAATAATAGGCTCTACCGGCCTTGCCAATACAGGGTAAGGCAACCTGCAGATGGAATAGCGTCAAGGTTATACCGGCCTTACCTAAATACCGGGCAAGGCAACCCCAATAAATACACGGTGTAGGCTCTACTGGTCTTGCCAATACCGGGCAAGGCAGCCCAGTAACCTGCGGTGTAGGCTCTACTGGCCTTGCCAATACCGGGTAGGGCAACCTCAAGAGGAATGCGAAGCAAGGTTCTACCGGCCTTACCAATACCGGGCAAGGCAGCCCAGTGGTACCAATAGCTGTCGGATGAGAATGACAGTAGTGACTAGGACCTTAAGAGCAAACCAGTGTCCGCACACTGGGAGCAACAAGGGAATCGTGTAGCCGCAAGGCTTTGGAGCAAACCAGTGTCCGCACACTGGACCAACAAGTGAATCGTATAGCCGCAAGGCTTTGGAGCAAACCAGCGTCCGCACGCTGGGACCAACAACTGAATCGTATAGCCGATAGGCTTTGGAGCAAACCAGTGTCCGCACACTGGACCAACAAGTGAATCGTATAGCCGATAGGCTTTGGAGCAAACCAGTGTCCGCACACTGGACCAACAAGTGAATCGTATAGCCGATAGGCTTTGGAGCAAACCAGTGTCCGCACACTGGACCAACAAGTGAATCATATAGCCGATAGGCTTTGGAGCAAACCAGTGTCCGCACACTGGACCAACAAGGAATCGTATAGCCGCAAGGCTTTGGAGCAAACCAGCGTGCGGACGCTGGGACCAACAACTGAATCGTGTAGCCGCAAGGCTTTGGAGCAAACCAGCGCCCGTGGGTATTTAGCATGAAAGACCCTAGCTAGCCTAGGTGCATGAAGGTCCTTACTATCCACCCATGATCGATCTTCAGGACCATATCCTTTCCAATGTACCAGGTACTATACCCTTCCTCTAAGCCTTCGGGAATCAATAATGCTCTGAACCTCGTACTCCTCCTGACCCTCGACCTCAACAGGCCCTGGCACAACAGATGTGGTAGTATAGCGATTGCAAACCAGAGGCTTGAGAAGAGACACATGGAACACATTATGGATACACATGGATGCAGGTATGTCTAGTGCATAGGAGACAGGATTAATTTTGCGAATGACTCTGTATGGACCGGGGAGCCAACTTATTAGACGGAACCTGCAGCTTGAGATTTCTGGATGAAAGCCATACTCTGTCCCCAACCTGAAAAGAAACCGCTGGAAGCCTTCTGCGATTGGCATGCCGCTTATGACGCTGAAATGACTGACCAAGTGCCCTCTGAACTTGTGCCCATGTGGAACGGAGTTGCTCGATATGCTCATCCAGAGCTGGAATCTGTTGCGTCTGAAATGAATCTGGAAGCAAACAGGGCTGAAACCCGTAATTAATCAGAAACGGGGAGCTCCCAGATGACGAATTGACCGCACAGTTCCTGGCGAACTCTGCCCAAGGCAACAAGTCGGACCAATTATCATGATGGTCAGTAACGAAACAACGCAGAAATTGTTCCAAACCCTGATTAGCTCGTTCAGCAGCTCCATTGGTCTGGGGATGGTAGGCAGAGGAAAAGGACAGCTGTATGCCCATCTGCTGGCAAAATGCCCTCCAAAACCTAGACACAAACTGGCTCCCCCTGTCGGACACCAGTACCCTGGGCACTCCATGCAACCGGAATACTTCTCTGGCGAACACAATTGCCAATTCCTTAGCTGAAGGAAGGCCACGGAGGGGCACGAAATGAGCCATTTTAGAAAACCTGTCCACCACCATAAGTATAAAGGAATACCCTTTAGACATAGGCAATTCTCCCATAAAATCAATGGAAACATGAGACCAGGGGCGTTCGCCATTAGGCACCGGTTGAAGCAAGCCCACTGGGAGATGTCTAGGGGTCTTAGCACGGACGCAGGTGGCACAGGCATTAGTAAACTCGGCACAATCGTTTCTCATGGAAGGCCACCAAAATAACTGAGAAAGGGACCATAACAGTTGGTCTCTACCAATGTGTCCCGCAGCCTTAGAGGAATGGTACGTTTCGAGCAACCTAGTACGAAATGGTTCTGCAACAAAACATTTGCCCACTGGGGTTTCATGGGGAGCAGACGCCTGAGAGGCCAGGATCTCTTCCCCTAGAGGAGAAGTGATACTCGTACGTATAGTAGCCAATATTCGATCGGGTTGAATGATAGGTGCTGGTGCTTCCACTCTGTCACTGTCGGCCTCAAATTGTCTTGACAGTGCATCAGCCCTAAAATTCTTTGATCCTGGTAAATATGATACAATGAAATTAAATTGGGACAGAAACAGTGCCCATCTGGCCTGACGAGAGGACAATCTCTTGGCCTCCGAGAGATAAGTCAGATTTTTGTGATCTGTTAGGATTAAGACAGGATTCTTAGTACCTTCAAGTAAATGACGCCATTCCTTAAGAGTGAGGATAATGGCCAATAATTCTCTGTCTCCTATCTCATAGTGGCTTTGAGTGACAGTCAACTTCTTTGAAAAAAAACCCACAAGGTCTGAGTGTTCCACCTTTATCGTGTCGTTGCGAGAGTACTGCCCCAACCCCAATATCTGAGGCATCAACCTCTAACGTAAATGAAAGTAGAGGATTGGGGTGGGATAACACAGGAGCCACAGCAAATGCCAACTTCAATCTCTCAAAAGCTTCCTCAGCAGATGCCGGCCAACAAGAAGGATTAGCACCCTTGTGCGCAAGATCGGACAGAGGTTTGACAATGGAAGAAAAGTTCTTAATAAACCTCCTATAATAATTAGCGAAGCCCAGGAAACGCTGTATGGCTTTAAGACTCTTGGGTTGTGGCCATTGTAGGACAGCTGACAACTTTTCCTTGTCCATAGCAATGCCATCATTGCCAATTATGAACCCCAAGAATGGCACGCTGGTTCTGTGAAACTCACATTTCTCCAGTTTACAATATAATTTGTTCTCACGAAGTCGTAGCAATACTGCGGATACATCTTTGATGTGTTGTGACATGTTTTGGGAGTAAATCAGTATATCGTCAAGGTACACCACGACACATGACTGCAACATATCTCTCAGAACATCGTTTATCAGTTCCTGAAAAACTGCGGGTGCATTACACAGCCCAAATGGCATCACTAGATATTCGGAGTGCCCAGATCGAGTATTAAAGGCAGTTTTCCACTCATCACCTGCTCGAATGCGAACCAGATTGTAAGCGGCCCGTAGGTCCAATTTGGTGAAAATCGAAGCGCCCTTAAGCCTATCAAAAAACTCGGTGATGAGTGGTATTGGGTACGCGTTTTTTGCCATTAGTTTATTCAAGCCACGGTAGTCAATGCATGGTTTTAATTCGCCATTTTTCTTTTTTACGAAAAAGAACCCAGCCCCAGCCGGAGAGGTAGATTTTCTTATGATCCCTCTAGCAAGGGCATCAGAAATGTAGTCTTCCATAGCTTTATTCTCCTCACAAGATAATGGATAAGTGCGTCCCCTCGGAGGTACTGCTCCAGGAGGCAATTCAATGCAACAATCATAAGGTCTGTGCTGAGGTAGTGTGCCAGCCTCTCCTTTGCTAAAAACATTGCCAAACTGTTGGTAAACATCCGGTATAGCAGAGGAGGTGCACAAGACCTTAATAGGCTGGGTGACGCACTTGTCCATACAAAACGGGGACCAAGCAGCGATTTCACACTTTTTCCAATCAAATTGTGGGTTATGTAACTGTAACCAAGGAAATCCCAATATTACAGCATGGTGAGGAGAATTAATAAGTTGGAACTGCTGCTCTTCTCTGTGAAGTGCCCCAAAAGTCATAGATAATGGCATAGTTTCAAAAGTAACATGAGCCGGTTCTAAGGGTCTGCCATCAATTGCTTCAATAGCCAAGGGGTTTTCTCTTTCAATACGTGGAACTCCGTGCAATTCGGCAAAGGTATTATCCATAAAATACCCTGCTGCACCAGAATCAACCAGGGCCAAAACCTCCACAGAGCATTGTGCCCATGATAATACCACCTGTATGGTGGGTTTCATTATGCCCGACACTGGGGACGATTGTACACCACCTAGGGCCTGTCCCCCAAGGTACCCTAGGTGTGTGCGTTTCCCGGACGTACCAGACAGGATCTTAGCAAGTGCCCGTTTTTACCGCAGTATAAACACAACCCTTGTTTCTTGCGATATAGTCTTTCTTCCTTGGTCAGTCTAGTGAAACCTACTTGCATAGGTTCACCTGGTTCCCGTACTGGTTCACTAGACTTCGATACCAGGGGAGGGATGGGTGGGCAAAATATGCTACTAGACTCATTATTTTAAGACCGTATCCTACGATCTCTGGCAGTTGATCTCTCACGTGTTCTGGAGTCAATTAGAATAACATGCTCAATGTAATCATCTAGGTCAATAGGTAAATCTTTTGCTGCAATTTCATCTTTAATATGGTCATTCAGGCCTTGAGCAAAGGCTGCCAATAATGCCTCGTTATTCCAACCAACCTCTGCTGCCAAGGTGCGGAATTCGATGGCATAGTCGCCCACTGTGTGCCTGCCCTGTTGTATCTCCATAAGACGTTTGGCAGCAGAGGTGGTTCTACCAGGGGGCTCAAACACTCTCCGAAAGGATTGCACAAATTCTCTAAAATTCTTAGTGCAAGGTGTCTGACTTATCGAGACCACCGGGCTAGAGCCAGATTTGTCAGCAAGTACCGTGCATTCAAGTATCGTTTGAATTGCAACCGCCAACTGATCCAAACGTTGCTCGTGCATATCCATCCTCCAATGGATATTCTGTGTGTTACCTTCACATTTGCTGTCTGAGGTCATGGCCCTTTCGTACTGTCACGGTTTGTTATGACTCTCAAACACAAGTTTTAGGTAAAAACACAACTTTATTGAAATGATTAAAATGATCACTTAGAATGGCAAACACATACATATATACCAAGAGTGAATGGCAATGACAATATGCAGACTCTACCGGTCCTGTCAATATACCGGACAGGACAGTCTGGGACAATGGAATAATAGGCTCTACCGCCCTTGCCAATACCGGGTAAGGCAACCTGCAGATGGAATAGCGTCAAGGTTCTACCGGCCTTACCTAAATACCGGGCAAGTCAGCCCCAATAAATACACGGTGTAGGCTCTACCGGACTTGCCAATACCGGGTAAGGCAACCTCAGATGGAATGCGGTGCAAGGTTCTACCGGCCTTACCAATACCGGGCAAGGCAGCCCAGTAACCTGCGGTGTAGGCTCTACCGGCCTTGCCAATACCGGGTAAGGCAACCTCAAGAGGAATGCGAAGCAAGGTTCTACCGGCCTTACCAATACCGGGCAAGGCAGCCCAGTGGTACCAATAGCTGTCGGATGATAATGACAGTAGTGACTAGGACCTTAAGAGCAAACCAGTGTCCGCACACTGGGAGCAACAAGGGAATCGTGTAGCCGCAAGGCTTTGGAGCAAACCAGTGTCGCACACTGGACCAACAAGTGAATCGTATAGCCGCAAGGCTTTGGAGCAAACCAGCGTCCGCACGCTGGGACCAACAACTGAATCGTATAGCCTATAGGCTTTGGAGCAAACCAGCGTCCGCACGCTGGGACCAACAACTGAATCGTATAGCCGATAGGCTTTGGAGAAAACCAGTGTCCGCACACTGGACCAACAAGTGAATCGTATAGCCGATAGGCTTTGGAGAAAACCAGTGTCCGCACACTGGACCAACAAGGAATCGTATAGCCTCAAGGCTTTGGAGAAAACCAGCGTCCGCACGCTGGGACCAACAACTGAATCGTGTAGCTGCAAGGCTTTGGAGCAAACCAGCATCCGCACGCTGGGACCAACAACTGAATCGTGTAGCCGCAAGACTGTGGAGCAAACCGGTGTCCGCACACTGGACCAACAAGTGAATCGTATAGCCGCTAGGCTTTGGCGCAAACCAGTGTCCGCACACTGGACCAACAAGGAATCGTATAGCCGCAAGTCTTTGGAGCAAACCAGCGTCCGCACGCTGGGACCAACAACTGAATCGTGTAGCCGCAAGGCTTTGGAGCAACCCAGCATCCGCACGCTGGGACTGACAAGCAATGTCGCCGACGCGACCAAGCAGAAGGTCGCCAGGATCACAGGAGACAGGCCAGGTGATGACAGGAACCAGCAGAACGATCAGACAGGTCAGGAAACAGCAGTGAAGATGGTCAGCAGGAACTGCAACCCCAGAGGACTAGGCCGGAACCAGGACTGGAACAACTCAGCATGCAGGAGGTACTGGAACAGCTGCAATCAGGAACACAGGAAAAGAGGCCCAACTATCACTGGACATAGTGATAGTGAAAAAGGTCAGAAACAACACGAAAGGGCACCCTTGGGTGCCCAATCCAGGTTTAAATAGGCAATATGAGGCGGGCTAAAGGCAGGCAGCCAATGGAAGCCCCCTACTGGTGATAGACAAGGAAATGCAGCAATCATGGGCACCGTGATAGCGTGTAAGGAGGTCCATGGTACTTTCCACTCCGGGATGGCCAGCCACACGAGATTGGTGGGACCAGGACAGAATGTCGTTGCGGCAAGACAACGGCACAAAGAGCCGGGAAGGGTATCGATGTGAGACTGGGCACTCCATTGATTGTGCCTCTTTTATGCATTGAAGTGTCCGGGTGGACAAAGCCCCTAAAACCACAGATGGTGGTACGATGGTCTCCAAGGGGAGCGTAGAAGGCGTGTCGGTCTCACATAGCCTGGACAATGCGTCCGCCTTGAGGTTCTTTGTTCCAGGTACATAGGAAATGGTATAATCAAACCGAGAGAAAAACAATGACCATCGGGCTTGGCGAGGCGTCAACCGCTTAGCAGAGGCCAAATAGGCCAAGTTGCGGTGGTCGGTCAATATACTGATAGGGTGGGCTGCTCCCTCGAGCAGATAACGCCACTCCTCCAAGGCCAGCTTTATGGCCAGCAGTTCCCTGTTCCCGGTGTCATAGTTCCTCTCTGCCAAGGAAAACCGGCGAGAAAAGTAGGAGCAGGGTCGGAGAGAGCCGTTAGAACCCGTGTACTGAGATAGCACCGCCCCAGCTGCGCTCTCTGAGGCGTCAACCTCAACCGTAAAAGGCAGCGAGGGATCTGGGTAGGCTAGGATGGGGGCTGTGGTAAAGGCCACTTTGAGGGACCGGAAGGCCTCCAGAGCCTCCACAGACCAGGACGCAGGATCAGCACCCTTGCAAGTAAGGCGTATAATGGGCTGGATCACTCTGGAGAAGTGCCTGATAAATCTTCGGTAGTAGTTGGAGAACCCAACAAACCGTTGGATAGCCCTGGTGGAACGTGGAATGGGCCATTCCAGGACAACTCTGACCTTGCCAGGATCCATGGCCAGACCGGAGGCCGAAACAATATAGCCCAAAAAGGGCAAGGAGGTCTTCTCAAAGGAGCATTTCTCTGCTTTGGCATACAATTGGTGTTGACGTAATCTCTGAAGTACTAGCCGTACATGGGTACGATGTTCAAGAAGATCCTTGGAGTATATCAGAATATCATCCAAGTACACAATGACACAAGACAGGAGTAGATCCCGAAAGATATCGTTTACGAAAGCCTGGAAAACCGCTGGGGCATTACGTAACCCGAAGGGCATTACGCAGTACTCATAATGCCCAAACCGTGTATTGAAGGCGGTTTTCCATTCGTTACCGTCACGCATACATATCAGATTGTATGCCCCACGTAGATCAAGTTTCGTAAACACAGAGGATCCGTGTAAGCGTTCAAGCAGCTCCGGTATAAGAGGGAGAGGATAGCTGTTCTTGCTGGTGATTGCATTAAGACCACGGTAGTCTATGCAAGGACGTAATGATCCATCCTTTTTCTTGACAAAAAAGAAACCAGCACCTGCTGGTGAGGTGGAAGGCCGAATAAACCCACGAGTTAGGTTTTCCTGGGAGGCAGTCTCCGGAAGAGACAAGGGATAAGTCTTTCCTCTGGGAGGGACAGTGCCCGGTACCAAGTCTATGGGACAATCGTATGCCCTGTGAGGAGGAAGAACCTCTGCCCGTACTTTGGAGAAAACATCGGTAAAGGACAGGTATGGTTCTGGAATAGACAAACAAGGATCCGTGGAGGGACCTGGAGACGGAGCCAGGGTGGAGATTACTCGAGGAGGTGTGCGACCAGGAGGGAAGGTAAGTACTCCTCGCTCCCATTCAACCAGAGGGTTGTTCTTTTGCAACCAGGGAAACCCCAAAATCACAGGGGTAAGAGGCGAGGTGATGACATCAAAGGCTAAGATCTCCTGATGAGAAGGCTCACAGCGTACCCGGAGGGGTATAGTCCTGAGAGTAATCAGACTGGATCCCAGAGGAGTGCCGTCGATGATCGTTATCTCCACTGGTGGATCTTTGGCAACAAGTGGTACCCCGTGCTGTTGGGCGAAGGCTAGATCACGGAAGTTTCCAGCTGCTCCTGAGTCGATCAAGGCTTCGGTCTGGAGCAAAGAGGAAGACCAAGATACGCGAACAGGAACCGAGAGACGTTGAAGCGTGGAAGAGGGTAGTACTGTGTGACTTAAGGAGAGACCCTCAGATCCCCCTAAGCCCGCTCGTTTCCCGGTTTATTGGGGCATAAGCGAGCGAAATGGCCAGATTGCCCACAATATAGACACAAGCCTCGTTGGCGACGTTGGGTCTTCTCCTCCTCAGTGAGATGTGTTACCCTACCAATCTCCACTGGTTCTGAGGCGGTGTCGGGCAGGATTGGAGCGTTCTGAAAACGAGGAGCCAGGCGTACGGGAGGCTGGACTGCTGGGCGTCTGGACCGGTCTCATTCTCTCTCTTGTCGGCGTTCCTGTATACGCGTGTCCAACCCTGTACATAGGGTGATCAATTCGTCCAAGGTGTCAGGCATCTCTTGAGTGGCGAGTTTGTCCTTCAACCTCTCGGACAGGCCACGACGAAAAGCAGACTTTAAAGCACCATTGCCCCAATCGGTGTCGTAGGCCAAGGTACGGAACTCAATGGCGTATTGGGCGAAGGTCTGTGTCCCTTGTTGGAGGTCCAACAGGGATGCCTCTGCTTTAGCCTGACGGCCAGGAGTATCGAACACAGATTGAAAAGCGGCTAGGAAGGCATCAAAGTCGCTGAGAAGAGAAGACTGCCGTTCCATAAGCGGTGTTACCCATGCCAAGGCCTGACCCCTGAGAAGGGACACAAGAAAGGTTATGCGCTCCTGATGTGACGCATATACCGCAGGCTGGTTACGGAAATGGAGAAGGCATTGGTGTACAAAGCCACACAAGAGCTTTGCGTCCCCCTCGAATTTGTCAGGAAGCGGAATCCTGACAGGTAGGGAGCTTGCAGGAGGATCAGGAGCCACAGGAGGAGCTGGAACCTGTGCCTCCACCGGAACCGGATTCTCCAGCTGCTGTTGCATATGGTGCAACAGGGTCGTGATGGAATCCAGTTTTTGATCCAGCCGTTGAATGTGAGTAGCGTGCTGTTGTAGGACAGCCGCCTGATGGACCACCGCCTGGGTGATCTCCTTGGGGTCTACAGACATGGTTACGGTACTGGCACTGACACTCTGTCACCAGACCTACGGAGCAGGTATTTACCTGCAAGAGAGGGAGTGCTAGGGTGCGATGCTGGGGTACGGTGCTAGTAGTGCGGTGACTGTCTACAGCGGGACCTTGCTGCGGCGAGGGCCGTATAAAGGTGCTGGCCGCGAAGCCAGATGTCTGATCCCGGTTGAGCCGGGACATAGACCAGGATGATCCCGCCGTACACAGTACAATCTCTCCTGCAGGGGGGAGTGCAGGCTAGGGAGCGCTGGCTAGGGATCGTGGATGGAGTACGTGGGCCACTATGTAGCAATAACTCCCCAGAACTAGAACACAATAGACACCCCAAAGAAATAGGTACAGACCTGTATAGATGAAGGGTCTGTAGGATCTCCCACCGGTCCGCTGAAAGCAGGATCAGAAGCCTGGGATCTGCGTGAAGATGTCTAGCTACCAGGAACTGGAAACAGCCAACAAAGTCAAAGGAGACTGGAGGAGGATACTAGATCAGAAGACTGCTAGGGTCAAAAACGAGCGAGGAGACTGATCTGCAGGAGAGGTACAGAGATCTGGAGAACAAGGCATCAGAACAGGAATGTGCACGCTCAGAGACAGGCACCCAGACGTTCACGGAACACTGTGTCAGTGCACCGGGCATCTGGAAGCGTGCCTGGATATGGGCACCGCCGAATTACGTCACCATCACGTGACGCGCCAAACCCGGAAGCGCCGGACCGCACCGAAGCAAAAGAAGAACGGAGAGCGGGTGAACGGCGTGACAGCATGTATGTCCATGATCAGACTTGGGGGATATGGCCAAACACACTCATACAACACTTAATGATCTGTTTCACCTAACAGGATGAGTGACATACACAGCCCTGATATTGCCTGCTACAACATTACAACAGTGTCTAACTCATGCAGCAGCTATTCAATGGATGTGCCATATAGAGGGCGTGACTTCAACTGACATTTGCCATATCTTTGGCCACAATGACATTGCTACTTCAAGTAAACCATCAATCCCCCTGCAAACAAATGTACACCACACTGCCCATTTTCAACATATCCCTTATTGGAACTTACTGCAATATAAATGTGTGTATAGCCTATATAATTGTACCGTAAGTTATATGTGTGTATATAAATAAGCAATAAAATAAGAAAGACAGGTTTATACAGTCACTAAATGGACCACTTCAGTCTAATGTGGTGCACAGAGTGACTAAAGAACCCAAGAGAGAGATTTGTTCAGTACTTTAAACACGTGAGGTAACATGGGCAATTAAAACTCAAATTTTATTGAAAAATTAAATAAAACGGCTATAGCTGAAAACTCACATGTAAGTAGGAGTTTGATGATTTAAAAACATAGACAAAATTATAAATCTGTGGATCCTATACTATTTTTAACAAAGATTCTTGATAGGCACCCGTATTTCATATCTATTCTGTGGCTGCTCCTTTTAGAAATGTCTAAATCTTTGACATTAACCCTTCACGTACCATTGTTTACTTAGCCCTAATAGTCTCACTATGGGTACTCTGCGTATCTTTTCTCAGGTACCAAGGTTTAGTTTATAAATAAATCTGAATGCAATATTTCACTGCAGGCATTCTGCTATTGTAAGGGAGAAAAAGTGTCTAAATCAATGACATTAACCTTTTGAGTGCCAGAGGGGTAAGCAAATCATTGCTTTGCAATGCATTGCATACCCCTTTGGCACTCAAAGGGTTAACCCCTATTTGTTCATCCACAGTAATTCCACTGCAGGTGCCCTGCCACATCTATAAGTTTATGACCGAGTATCTGTTTAGTTAGATATCTAGAAGATATAGAGGACGTATTGCTGAAAAGCGTCTTTATTTCCAGTACAGTTCACCTCTGTAGACATCCTGCTATACAGAGCCAAAAGAGGTGTCTGAATCATTGACATTAATTCCGTAAGTGCCTTCGGTCATTTATTCCCCATGACCTCGCTGCAGGTGCCTTGCTTTGCTTTCAATTATTAGTACTTGTGGGTTCTATTCTAAATAGAGATGTGTCTATGCAGGCGCCCTACTAGGCAAAAGGGGAACATTAAATTCATGCAGCTAAATCCCAAAGTCATGAGTCTCAGCACCAAAGTAATGGTGTTTAATTATCTTAATATATCCAGGAGACAGATCTGATTTTTAAGCAGACAATTGTATGTTATCTGCAAGTGCCCTGCTGAACTGTGTTTGTAGCGTAATTCACATAGCACCATTATCTGTGATCGCTTTACTCCGTGCCGGCCCAAGACATTGTGCTGCCTGGGTCCAAAGATGAAATGCTGCATCAAAACACGCCCACATACATTATTTTATATTGTGATTAAAACTAAAATGAAACTTATCAGGAAGTGAGAATTTACATGCAACAGCACCTTGTCTATATGCAAAATTAAATGAAATACAAATATGTTCGATTCCAAACTGCAAACGTCAATATTACTTATTTATATAGCTTTATTTATATAAATAGTTTACATTTTTTTATTAAATAGCAAAACAGTATATAATTGACAGACAACAATAATAACAACATTGCAATGAACTATATATAAATCAACTCAAATTGGTAACTTCTTCCTTCAGGTGTATAGTTGTGACTAGTTCATGCTCGACTGATATTGTTGCCAGGCCCACCAACCTTTCTTGTGTCATTGTGAAGCGAAGGTATGTTTTTATTAGCTTTAACTTTGAGAAGCTTCTCTCTCCACTGGTACAGGAAGTGTTAGCAGTACGTGCAGAGCATTTGGAAAGAGGGCAGTCTCCAAAGGGTGTACTCCAGCACACCCTTTGGAGACAAGTCTGCAGGGACATATTTTGAAAGAGCATTCAGTTCATCGTTCAGATCAGTTGAATCAATATCCTGCATGTTATCATGGGACAAAGCTCTTTCCAGTTCTTTGCACTGCTGGAATAGGTCTCCGGGTATTTCTTCCTTGAGTTTGGGAATGTTATAGAGCACCCCAAAGACCTTGCTGTGTTTGTGGAGCTGCAAGAAGCATTGTTCCAGTGACCGGATAGCACAGTCTAGAACTTGATAAAAAAAAAATTAACTTTGAACTGTTGTTTTGGATCGATGATGTATTCATCCTCTGCCTCATAGTCAAAATGGGTTCTTCTGCAGCGAGCCCGAACTTGTGCAAGAGGAAAAGTTGGATTGATAAGTTCCTCTGCCATCTTTTGTGCACCTTTCAAAACATTTTCAAATGCCTCATCTGACCGATAAGTCTGTAGGAATGCAGACATATCAACATCAATCCCTTGCAGTCTTTTCCTTACAATGTTGACATGGAAGAGTACATCATGCCACAGCACTAGACCACACAGAAATTCAAAGTTGCATATATTCCTTGTGATTCCTCTCTTTTCTGCTACTGTTTTCCCATGAGCTGCTCCTGTTAAACCAGAATCCTCCATAACTGCAGTTATGGCATCATAAATTTTCCCAATTTGGTTTTGGATAGACTTCAGTGCTTCCACGCGACTTTCCCATCGTGTGGTGCTCAATGCTTTCACTGTAATATTTGAATGTCCAAGATGTTGTTTTAGGATTTGCCAATGGTGGGTAGATGCAGAGAAGAATGTATATACACTTTTTATCACATTAAAGAACTCCGAAGCTTCGGAACATGCAGAGGCGGCATCACATACAGAGTTATACTGTTTATCAGTAGGCTGATCAGGAAGGTCTGATAAAGACTAATTTAATTGGTAGCAGGAAAGCTATAAAATTCTCAGTTACTGAGGTATGAGGCGAAGGTTGAACTTGATGGACTTGTGTCTTTTTTCAACCTAATTTACTATGTTACATATTTACTATGTTACGGCATCACTGACTACCAAGTTTAATGAATGGGAACTGCAAGGGACAAGAAAGGCTCTGGGATTTAACTCCACTGTTTTTTCCCTTCATGTTGGCTCCATTGTCATATCCCTGTCCTCTCATATCCTTAAGGTCAACTCCCATTTCTTCCAGCTTCTCAATAAGTGTGTTTGTCATCCCGGATCCTGTAGTATTATCTATGTCGATGAATCCCAAGAAATGTTCCCTGACATTTACATCTGAGTTTGTTGCTGTTACAAAACGCCCCATTAAAGTCATTTGTTCAGAATCACTTATCAGGTGTACAGTCAAGAATTACAGAATAATATTTTGCAGCATTCAGGTTTGCCACAATTTTCTGACCTATTTGTCCTGCCAGTAACTGGATGATTTCATTCTGAACAGTTTTGCCAAGATGGTGAATGTGAGTTTCTTTACTGGTTACTCTCCTGAGATGCTCCTTCAGTACTGGCTCAAACTCTCCCATCACCTCCACATATTTAAGAAAATTGCCATTGTTGATGTACCACACAGTGCTAGGTTTTGAGAAGCAAGGGCTCTATGTCACAGCTTACCTTGTTTACAGCGCTGCCGATTCAGCGACTATCGGCGTCATTCCACACGTCATCTGCAGGGGCGAGGCTTTAGAGTGAAGCAGGCCTCTGTTTTATGCCATGCTTCCTGTAGTCTCCTACTTCCTTCCTCTGAGCCTGCTCCTCCTACCTACTTCCTGAGGAGGGGTTTAAAGGGCAGTCTGAGTCCTGACTCAGTTGCCCTTGCGTTGTTGTATGAAGCAGTTCCATTACCTTGGGTGTCGTGTATGACCTGGCTTGTCTTCCATCCAATCTGGTGCTGAAATGTGGCTCTGTCTGACTATTCTTTTGTCTTACCCTATAGTGGACACCCAATCTGGTGCAGACCTGTGGCTCTGGCAGACTACATGAACTGTGTATGACCTGGCTTGTCTGACTGCCCTCTCTGGTACCAACCTGTGGCTCTGTCTGACTATTCTGTTGCCTATTACCCTACGGACATCCAATCTGGTGCGGACCTGGGGCTCTGGCAGACTTGCTGTGATACTGACTGCAGGCAGGAGTCAGAGATACACTCCATACTGACTGCAGGCATGAGTCAGTATTCTCATTTCATCAGATCAAGATCCTGTGTTCCTGCTCCTGTTCCGTTCCAGTTCCTGACTCCAGTAGAGACTACCAGTGGCTGAGGCCTAGTCTCCGGCAGTGAGGTCAAGCTTGGCAGCCTACTATTCCTGATAGCAGTGCTTGCGGGCTTGTGACCCTCTGCTTGTTCCTGCTATAATTCTATTGTGTGCTTTCTTGTTGTTAATAAATTGCATTTAACTATACTGTACTGACTCTCGAACGTTTCCGGGGAAACCGTGACACGCTAACAATGGAAATGAGCCTTTTTAGAACATTTTCCCAGTGATTAGTTTCTGATTCTATCTTCTCGTGATGTTTTGCGTCTATGGTAGCCCTTAATTGTAGTCTTGTATGCAGTTCTAGCCAGCTATGGAATGCTCTCTCGTCAGGGCCGGATTTGCCATAAGGCAAAGTAGGCACCTGCCTACAGGCGTACGCCACCGAGGGGCGCCTGCCATTGGGATTCTTTTTCTTTCTTTTTTTAATCTTTTAAAAAAAAAAAAAAAAAAAAACTAGCCACCTCGCTGGCAAGTTGGAGATGGTGGAGGGAGGCAATATGAGGGTAATATGGAGATGATGGGGGCAATGTGGAGCTGATGGGGAGCAAGTTGGAGCTGATGGGGCAATGTGAGGGCAATATGGAGATGATGTGGGGCAATGTGGAGATTAGGAGCATTGTGGAGGTGTCCAGTGGAGATGGCCAATGTGGGGGGGGGCGCTTCAGATTTCTGTGCCTACAGGCTCCTGAGATGTAAATCCGGCCCTGTCTATCGTGAGATGGTGTCTTTTCATGACATGCCAGATTCCTTCTTAGGTGTTTCCAGTCCTTTTGTTCCTCTAGAACTTAAAGCAGATGCAATGAGTTCTGGTTGGAAGATTTTGCAGCAAAAACAATATGCAGCATTCTTGCTCTTTGAGTACATGAGCCATGGTCTCTCCACTTTCTCCATACTGGGTAGTTTACGCCAATAATGCATCTGATGAAAGCTTCTTGTGTGTTCAGACTTATCCTTTGGAAAGCTGAAACTTTTCACCTAGTCTGGACCATATGTTACCAGGAAGTCCCTCAGTTTACTGCTCATATGGCCAGAGCCCTGGGTCTTCTAGAAATAGGGAACTGAACTCAGAGTCACCAGTAATCAGCTCCTCCACCATGCTCACATCTGCTGGGCTTTCCTCTTCAGAAATATGTACAGCTTCATCAGTTTGAGATACTGATGTGGATGCAGTAGCAGTCATATCACTAGGGGTCTCACTGTCTGAACAAATAGTTGTCTCCTCAGTTGGAAGCTCCTGTTCCATAGGAGATTTGTCTTGACTCCTTGGTTTAGTAAATTTCAGCATAGCTCCTTTCTGCTTAGATAAAAAACCTCCTTCGCTACTCTAATCTTTCCATATTGTGCACCAAAAAGACGTATGCGTTTCCTTCCACCAGACATGGCTGCTGCATACTGTTGGAATAAGGTGAGACAAAAGACAAGACTATAGCATTGCATATCAAGAGGACAAATCACATGCTACATTCCCCCCAAATTACTTGCTACTTTGCCTGTGTCTCCTTGGGATCTAGTGTGCAGCAGTCTTCCTCCTCCTGTTCTACCGTGCAAGTCTGTCAGTCAGAGCAAAAAAAACACTGAGAGACTAATTATGTCAAATTCAGACAGCAGTCTATTTCACATTTTAACCACCCTAACACCTAATGTGTTGTCTGGAAGGTACTATTTATAAAAAGATCCCCAAATATGTATTTGTATTGACCTTGAACATACTTGTAAAGGTTAATTGCACTCTAATGTAATTCAGTTAGATAATAAAGCTTGCACTTTAGTGTAATGTAATTCATTTTGCCCATTAAGCTTGCGCTTTAACATAATTCAGTTTGCCAATAAAGCTCATACTCCAATGTAATTCAGTTATGATCCCGAGAGGAGGAGAAGCTCCATGAAGCGTGCATTCAGTTGGCTATTTAAGGTGACAACATTTACTTTCTACCATTCAGGGACACTAATTTCACGTCACAACAATATCAGACTTAGGTAACGGGAGGATTACTCTCTCAGATCTCAAGCTTAAACTCTGACTCTTGTTGCCAGTGTAGAATATTTCATGATGCAAATATCCCTACTAGCAAGGGTGCAGATTGGCTGCTCTATGCACATTTAACCCTTTGAGTGCCACAGGGGTATGCTACGCATTGCTTTGCAATGCGTTACATAACCCTCTAGAACTTTAAGGGTGAGATGTTCAGAAAGTGGTGGTAACTGAAATTTTCTGTAATCAGAATAAAAAAGTTCTTATACCATGATCCGTCAATTCTCAGACATGTTTCCCTCATTTTTTGCATCCAATTCCGCCATCTCCGTCAAAGGGAAAAAGCAGTCTTAAAAGTGGGTGTGGTTTAATCTTCGTCATAATGTAAGGTATTTTCAGAAAAAAATATTCGTTTGAACGTCATTTTTTTTGTCTGATTAACGTCATTTTTTTCCCGACATAATAAAAAAGGTTTAAACCTGGAGAAGAAAAATTAAAGTACTGAGATGCAATTTTTCATTTCAAAGACAAAATATGTCTTTGTTTCTTTGAAAATTTTCATTTCAAAGACAAAAAAATATCTTTGAAAAGTTTTGTTTTAAAGACAAAATCAAAGACAGTTTTTAAGATCAGAAATTTTAAAAGCAATGTTCATTATTACCGTCATTTTTAATTCTTTAAATGAATTTTACAACATGACAGGAGGCTCATATTTGCTTTACTCTCTTTACTACCACCTCCAATAGCAGCAGAGAAACTCAATACATTAACCAATCAGAAAAAAAGTTACAATAACAAGTAGCTGTGTAAACATATCACTTCCTCTTTCTTGCTGCTCACCTCCAACTGAACAGGTCAGATGCTTTGTGCTACTCCGTTGTGGTCTTCTGAGTTATAGTTGTTCATTTGTACAAAAAAAAAAGTGTATGTGTGAATATCTCTTTTGTATTTCACTACCTTTCTTGTATGTTTGTTTCTATTATTTTATCCTTTTTTCCTCATATTTCTATCTTCCGTTTAGTTTCCGTTTTGTGAGTGCTTGCTGTAATTGTTTTTCTACCCTCGTTGAACCTTTTTGTTCCTTTGCGCTGTATTTTGTTTTCTTGTGCCGTTTTTTTCTACCTTTCATGTTGTTCCCTTCTCTTCTGTCACTGCTCCTTTGGTGCTTGCCGTTTGACGGCCATTCAACGAGATCTCGCCCTCCATTTTGTTCCCCGCATCTTCTCTGTTGCTTTCACTCGGAGTTGTGGCTACGCTCTGACAACATCTCTGGTTAGTGTGTCTTCATTCTGTAAGTACCTATTTACAAATGTTACAGTCTGGCAACTCTAATTCTGCAGTTTATATTTCAGCAGTTCTTTTCTGTTACTGGATAAACGTGTGGTCTAATTTTTTGCCAATTCTGAGAGTGAGCCTCTTTCTCTTAAACATTTGTGGAACAATATATATTATAGTGGGATTTATTGTGAAAGTGAGCCTCTCTCCAAAGCCTTTCCTTGAATTTCTAATTCATTTAAGTCCTGCCCTTCCTGTTTGTCATTATCATATATACACTGCTCAAAAAAATAAAGGGAACACTAAGATTACACATCCCACTGCTCCAAAAAATAAAGGGAACACTAAGATTACACATCCTAGATCTGAATAAATGAACTGACAACAAAATCACACAAAAATTCTCAATGGAAATCAAATTTATCAACCCATGGAGGTCTGGATATGGAGTCACCCTCAAAATCAAAATGGAAAACCACACTACAGGCTGATCCAACTTTGATGTAATATCCTTAAAACAAGTCAAAATTAGGCTCAGTAGTGTGTGTTTCCTCCACGTACCCGTATGACCTCCCTACAATGCCTGGGCATGCTCCTGATGAGGTTGCGGGTGGTCTCCTGTGGGATGTCCTCCCAGACCTGGACTAAAGCATCCGCCAACTCCTGGACAGTCTGTGGTGCAACGTGGCGTTGGTGGATGGAGCGAGACATGCTGTCCCAGATGTGCTCAATCGGATTCAGGTCTGGGGAACGGGCGGGCCAGTCCATAGCATCAATGCCTTCCTCTTGCAGGAACTGCTGACACACTCCAGCCACATGAGGTCTAGCATTGTCTTGCATTAGGAGGAACCCAGGGCCAACCGCACCAGCATATGGTCTCACAATGGTTCTGAGGATCTCATCTCGGTACCTAATGGCAGTCAGGCTACCTCTGGCAAGCACATGGAGGGCTGTGCGGCCCCCCAAAGAAATGCCACCCCACACCATTACTGACCCACCGCCAAACCGGTCATGCTGGAAGATGTTGCAGGCAGCAGAACATTCTCCACTGCATCTCCAGACTCCAGACTGTCACATGTGCTCAGTGTGAACCTGCTTTCATCTGTGAAGAGCACAGGGCGCCAGTGGTGTATTTGCCAATCTTGATGTTCTCTGGCGAATGCCAAACGTCCTGCACGGTGTTGGGCTGTAAGCACAACCCCTACCTGTGGATGTCGGGCCCTCATACCACCCTCATGGAGTCTGTTTCTGACCGTTTGAGTGGACACATGTACATTTGTGGCCTGCTGGAGGTCATTTTGCAGGGCTCTGGCAGTGCTCCTCCTGCTCCTCCTTGCACAAAGGTGGAGATAGCGGTCCTGCTGCTGGGTTGTTGCCCTCCTACGGCCTCCTCCACGTCTCCTGATGTACTGGCCTGTCTCCTGGTAGCGCCTCCATGCTCTGGACACTACGCTGACAGACACAGCAAACCTTCTTGCCACAGCTCGCATTGATGTGCCATCCTGGATGAGCTGCACTACCTGAGCCACTTGTGTGGGTTGTAGACTCCGTCTCATGCTACCACTAGAGTGAAAGCACCATCAGCATTCAAAAATGACCAAAACATCAGCCAGGAAGCATAGGAACTGAGAAGTGGTCTGTGGTCACCACCTGCAGAACCACTCCTTTATTGGGGGTGTCTTGCTAATTGTCTATAATTTCCACCTGTTGTCTGTTCCATTTGCACAACAGCATGTGGAATTGATTGTCAATCAGTGTTGCTTCCTGAGTGGACAGTGTGATTTCACAGAAGTGTGATTGACTTCGAGTTACATTGTGTTGTTTAAGTGTTCCCTTTATTTTTTTGAGCAGTTTATACACACACACAAAAAAAAACAAAAAAAAAACAAAAAAAAAACAAAAAAAAAAATTATATATATATATATACACACACACACATTTTTTTTTTTTTTTTTTTTTTATATACACACAATATTAAATAAGACATTAATTTTGGGTGAGCCCCAAATTGTTTCATTTCTGAATCTGTATCTCTTTGCAAAAAAAAATAAAATGGAGAGTTCTCAAAAAACTACTCCTACCTCTGACAGTCTGCAAGACATTATTAATGCTGCAGTACAGGCTTCCATTGAGAAGTATTTTCAAGGCTCTTTGCCTCAGAGTTCTGCCCTTTCAATTTCCCAGCCTACCATTCAGCCTATATCTGATTCCTCAGATTCTGATATTTCTGTTCATGAACCAAGCAAAACTTCAAACAAACGTCACTGGAAAGGTCAGCATTCCAAACCAAATCCTAGCAAAGGAAAACTTCCCACTAAGATATCTAAATTTACCTCCGCCCTAGAGGTTCATGGGGCTACTAGATCGTCCTCAGAAGAGGTGGATGTTTGGCAGGCTCCTTACTCTGATCTTTCAGAGGATGAGTATGGTGATGATTCCTTCAATGATACATGTATTATGGGTGAGCCCCATTTATCTAAGTTCCCTGCAGATCATAGTTCTGGTGACAACTTGGATTCTAAATCTATTCTAGACTCATTGGGCAAGCCTATGTTCGACCCACGAGGGATACGTCATCCTCGTTCAGCTGAATGGGTGCCTCCTCCCCATTTATCCCATTATCTTCTTTTCTGGCTTCGCCAACCTTTAGATAAAGAAGTTAGGGCCCGATTACGTGGTGAGTGTCCATGTCCAGTTATCCCAGATAAAGTTGCTGTCACACCAGAGTTTGACCCCACCATGGTTACTTTCATGGCCAGATCTGGTCAAGACCCAAGAAAAGGATTAGAGAAAGGCCTTAAATCGGCACAGGATAAACTTCTGGATATCACTGGTCCCTTGGCTCAAATTTTCTATCTAGCAGATTCAGCTGTCTCTTCTGGTTCCACCCTAGACCCTTTCACTATTCGTGAATGGATCCAGCGTTGCATTTGCCTCACTGGAAATGCTAATGTAGCCATTTCAAGCGAGCGAAGGAAAGCTGCGCTTCTGTGTATTGATTCTAAACTGGCAGAACTCGGCACTAAAGAGCTAGGGCCTTCTGCCAATGGCATGTTATTTGGCGAGCCCTTTTTGAAACCGCTTCAGAGCCATGTAAATATTTTTTCTTCGTTGAATAAGGCACAGTTTTCTCTCAAAAAACTGTTCAGGCCTTCTCCTCAGAGGGGTGTTTTTGACAGGGCTGGACGACAGCGGGGCTGTGTCTCCAGCCGTTTATGGCCTTCAGGCCCCGGAAACTTCCCTTCACAGTGCTTCTATCCTGCATCATCGAGACCACAATTCCAATCTCAGAGAGGCAATTCCGGAGTTCGGGGGTTCCAGTCCCCTGGACGCTCCAGGTTTCTTCCAGGTGAGTCCAATTGCTTCAAACCCTTTTTCCCTCTGTTTTCAGCAGGCAGACTTCCCTTTTTCTTTCAGACTTGGAGGTCCCTGTCTTCAGATTCTTGGATTCTTCAGACTCTGAAGGGGTACAGAATAGAATTTATCTCCACTCCTCATCAGGCTTATCTCCCAAATCCTGCTTGCTTATCCCTACATC
Source organism: Rhinophrynus dorsalis (assembly GCA_037306005.1). Classification (NCBI taxonomy): domain Eukaryota; kingdom Metazoa; phylum Chordata; class Amphibia; order Anura; family Rhinophrynidae; genus Rhinophrynus; species Rhinophrynus dorsalis. Next base: position 358,180,731 of record CM074720.1, on the reverse strand, counting down.
AACAGAACATCCTTCACGCAGAACTGATTTCCCTGAAGTGCAAGGGCGCAATTCAAAGGGCGCCAGATTTCAGCGTTTTTTTCAGCAACGTCTTTCTTGTGACAAAGAAGTCGGGGGAATCCAGACCCATTATCAATCTGAAATTCCTCAGTCCTTGCATCCGGTACCGTCATTTCAAGATGGAAGGCATTAATCTTCTTCAAGACCTTCTACTCCGAAAGGATTGGTTTACCCGTCTGGATTTGAAAGACGCTTACCTTTCTGTTTCCATTCATCCTCCGTGTTGTCGTTTCCTCAGGTTCCTGTGGGACAACGAACCTTGGCAGTTCACCTGTCTCCCATTCGGGCTGAGCTCAGCCCCTTGGTGTTTCACGAAACTGCTCAACCAGTTTTGGCTTATCTTCGAACCTTGGACATCAGATGCATAGTCTATCTGGACGACATTCTGTTCTTTGGCTCGGACAAACTTTGTCTTACCTCAACCCGCCCAGTATTGCCTATTTAGACTGGGCTTGGGCACCCTTTGGTTGCCCTTTCGTGGTGTCTCTATGTCGCCTGCACCTGCATTGTGTTCCTGAGCTTCCTGGGCCGTCTACTGTCTATGCTCTCCAGTGTTCGCCTGAGTTCCTGTCTGACAGCTTCCTCTGTTCCAGCTTCCGTTCCTGATCCGGTTGGTGTTGCTATTCCTGCTGCCGTTCCTGCTCCCGTTGACTGCCATCAATGGTTCTGTTTCCTGTCCTGTACCGGCTGTGTTCCTGCTCCTGGATGCCTGCAGAGTGTCTCCTTCCTCCAGTCGCCTTAAGCAACATTTTCATTCACTTTGTGTAACTCCAGTACGCCGGTACTGGTTCGCTCCATGTATACCGGATGCTTGCTGCATTCCTTACAGCACCAGTAGAGATTGTGTAACTCCAGTACGTGGGTACTGGTTCGCTCCATGTTAACCGGCTGCTTGTTGCGTTCCTTAAAGCACCGGTAGAGATTGTATAACTCCAGTACGCGGGTACTGGTTCACTCCATGTTAACCTGCTGCTTGCTGTGTTCCTTACAGCACCGGTAGAGATTGTGTAACTCCAGTACGCGGGTACTGGTTCGCTCCATGTTAACCGGCTGCTTGCTGCATTCCTTACAGCACCGGTAGAGACTGGTTACACAGTACGCAGGTACTGGTTTGCTTATTCGTTGGGTGTTCTCTACTTCTTGATACTCAGCTGGCCTCTGCCCATCATAGGCGACTGGCTAGCTACACCTTTATGCCAGTCGCTGAGGCCATCCCTGTCTGTGTTCCAGTACTTGCAGCCTCCAGGCTGCCTTGCCCGGTATATTGGTAAGGCCAGTAAAACCTATTCCATCTTGTGCCAGTCTAAGGTTGCCTTACCCAGTATTGGCAAGGCCGGTAGAGCCTCATTCCTCATTGTACCAGTCTCAAGGCTGCCTTGTCCGGTATATTGGCAAGGCCGGTAGAGCCTCTTTCCTCTTTGTACCAGTCTCAAGGCTGCCTTGCCCGGTATATTGGCAAGGCTGGTAGAGCCTCATTCCTCGTTGTACCAGCCTCAAGGCTGCCTTGCCCGGTATATTGGCAAGGCCGGTAGAGCCTCCATCTCCTCGGTTGCTAGCCTTTCAGACTGCCTTGCCCGGTATATTGGTAAGGCCGGTAGAACCTATTCCATCGTGTTCCAGTCTAAGGTTGCCTTACCCGGTATTGGCAAGGCCGGTAGAGCCTGTCTTACATTCTGTATACCACTACTCACTATGACTATGTATTGAAGATATGTTACATATGTATGCTAACCCGCGAGGGTTCCCTTTAAACTTTTCAATAAAGTTGTGTTTTTATCTTAACTCTGTGTCTGAGAGTCAGAACAAACCGTGACAGTACGAAAGGGCCATGACCTCAGAGAATAAGAGTGATGGTAATACACAGAACATCCATTGGAGGATGGATGTACATGAGCAGCGCCTGGATCAGCTAGCGGTAGCAATCCAAACCCTTCTTGAACGTACAGTACTCACGGACAAGTCCGTCCCAATTCCGGTGGTCTCCCCAGGTTCGACACCGGAGAACAATACCATGCCCTCAAGGGCTGCAGTCAAGGGGTTAACCGCTTCCGCCCCTTTACCACTCAGATATGATGGCGAACCCAGCCTGTGCAGACGGTTTATTAACCAGCTTGAAATATTTATGGAACTAACCTCACATGCCTTTCCTAATTAACGCAGTAAAGTTGGGTTTATGACATCCCTACTGACTGGCAGAGCCCTGGCATGGGCCAATCCCTTATGGGAAAGTGTGAAACCATGCACAAAGAACTTCAGGGAATTTGTGCAGTCATTTCGGAGGGTGTTCGAGATCCCTGGTAGAACCGCCTCTGCTGCTAAACGCCTAATGGAGATACAGCAGAGTAGGCGTACGGTGGGCAATTATGCCATTGAATTCCGCACCAGAGGTAGGTTGGAACAATGAGGCGTTGCTGGCTGCCTTTGCTCAAGGTTTGAGCGAGCAGATCAAAGATGAAATCACAGCTAAAGAGTTGCCAATTGATCTAGATGAAGATATTGATTATGTTATCCTAATTGACACTCGGATCAGTGAAAGATTGATGGCTAAGGACCGCAGGCAATGGTCAAAAAATAACGGATCTAGCATTTCATTTTGCCCACCCATCCCTCCCTTGGCATCTAAGTCTAATGAACAGTTACGGGAATCAGGTGAACCTATGCAATTAGGCTTCGCCAGGCTAACCAAGGAGGAAAGGGCACATCGCAGGAGGCAGGGGTTGTGCTTATACTGTGGCAAAATTGGGCACCTGCTAAAATCTTGTCCCGTACGTCCGGGAAACTAACACACCTAGGGTACCTTGGGGGACAGGCCCTAGGTGGTGTTCAACCGTCCCCAGGTTTGATCACTCAGAAACCCACTATACAGGTGGTACTCTCTTGGGCAGATCACTCAGTGGAGGTTCTGGCCCTGGTTGATTCCGGCGCAGCTGGATATTTTATGGATAGTGCTTTTGCTGAACAGCATAAGATTCCGCTGGTCGAGAGAGAATCCCCTCTCGCTATTGAAGCTATTGACTGCAGACCTCTAGAACCCGCACAGGTTACCTTTGAAACAATGCCATTACCTATGACCATTGGGGCGCTTCATAAAGAGGAACAGCAGTTCCAGATTATCAATTCTCCACACTACGCAGTCATACTGGGATTTCCATGGTTGCAGCTTCATAATCCTCAGTTTGATTGGCAAAAGTGTGAAATCTCTGCTTGGTCTCAGTTTTGCATGGAGCATTGTGTGTCCCACCCGGTCAAGATTCTATGTACCTCCCCTTCACTGCCAAAAGAGTATCAACATTTCAGTGATGTATTTAGTAAGGGAGAGGCTGGTACCCTACCACAGCACAGATCCTATGACCGCGCTATTAATTTGCCTCCGGGGGTGGTGCCCCCTTGGGGACGCACATATCCATTGTCTTATGATGAGAACCAAGCTATGGAGGAATATATTTCAGATGGCCTTAAGAGAGGGATCATAAGGAAATCCACCTCTCCAGCCGGGGCTGGATTTTTTTTTTTTTGTGAAAAAGAAGAATGGCGAACTGAGACCATGCATTGATTACCGTGGCCTAAACAAATTAATGTCTAAGAATGCTTATCCGATACCACTCATCACCGAATTATTTGACAGGTTAAAAGGTTCCTCAATCTTTACTAAATTGTACCTACGAGCTGCTTATAACCTGATTCGGATCAGAGCTAGTGATGAGTGGAAAACGGCCTTTAACACTAGATCCGAGCACTATGAATATCTAGTTATGCCATTTGGTCTCTGTAATGCACCCGCAGTATTTAAAGAACTAATCAATGATATCCTCAGGGATATGCTGCAGTCCTGCGTTGTCGTCTACCTGGACGACATACTCATTAATTCTGAAAACATGTCAAAACACATTAAAGATGTGTCAGAAGTGTTGCTCCACCTACGTAAAAACAAACTGTATTGCAAATTGGAAAAATGTGAGTTTCACAAATCCAGTGTGCCCTTCTTGGGGTTTGTGATTGGCAAAGAAGGCATTGCCATGGATCAGGAGAAACTGGCGGCAGTTTTGCAATGGCCTTGGCCCAAGGGCCTTAAAGCTATTCAGTGATTTCTGGGTTTCGCTAATTATTATAGGAAATTTATTAAGAACTTTTCAACAATTTCCTCATTGTACCAGTCTCAAGGCTGCCTTGCCCGGTATATTGGCAAGGCCGGTAGAGCCTCATTCCTCATTGTACCAGCCTCAAGGCTGCCTTGCCCGGTATACTGGCAAGGCCGGTACAGCCTCCATCTCCTCGGTTGCTAGCCTTTCAGGCTGCCTTGCCCGGTATATTGGTAAGGCCCTTTTATATTATGGCGCTCACTCTGTGCGTGGGCGCAGCGGCGTCTGCAGCTCTCTCTTCTGGGGTTTCTCTTTCGGACATTCTCCGTTCTGCGGATTGGTCCCGTGAGTCAACCTTTCGTATCTTCTATTTTTGTCCTTTAGATCATACTGGACTTTCAGTTTTATCTGAGTGTTAAAATCGCAAATATGAGCCTCCTGTCATGTTGTAAAATTGTGGATTATCCTAGCTTTAGTGCAGAGATAATCTGAATTTTAATAATGACAGGAGGTGAATATTTCCCACCCTATTTTCTTTTCATCCCTCCCTTCTTCCTTTTGAAATTTCGCCTTGCCACATTTTATGTTCATGCATTCTATGTTTCTCTTCACTTTTCGATATTTTACACTTTGTTTGTTTTGCTCATTTGTCAATATTTTCATTTTAAAGATGTTGATTCATTGCGTTACTAATTATTTTGTTTTGTTTTCAACAGGTTTTTCCTGATACTGTTTGTTACTATGACATTTTTCTATTTATGTTTTTCAGCTTAACCTGCACCGGTGCTTCTCCTTCAGATCTTCATTCTTGTTTCCGGATGAACTTTCTGCCTTCATTTGACATCCCAGGTTTCGATGTCCTGCTGCGTGTTTCATCATGAAGGATTTTGACTGCTGTTTTCCCATTCTGTTTTGGGACTTTTATGTTTTTTCTTCTATCATGTTCTATTCTCTGTTCGCCTCAAGAAAGAGGAAGTGATATGTTTACACAGCTACTTGTTATTGTAACTTTTTTCTGATTGGTTAATGTATTGAGTTTCTCTGCTGCTATTGGAGGTGGTAGTAAAGAGAGTAAAGCAAATATTCGCCTCCTGTCATTATTAAAATTCAGATTATCTCTGCACTAAAGCTAGGATAATCCACAATTTTCAAATGTGACGGATTTACTTCTGAAAATATGGTCCTTCTTTTATCACCAACTCATGATCCGACAAGTTTTTCAACATGATGACTTTTTGAGCATCTCGACCTAAGAATTAAGCTCCAGGTCTTTCAAAGCCAACCAACTCTCCTGGTTACATTCCCTGTGCAGCTAGTATAATGTAAATACAATTGGAAGAATTGCACATTTTAGATTATATTTTATAACTGTCCATTTTTTACAATTGCAGCAGTGTTAGATACCAGTCTTTCACACAGGACACCACTTTAACCCTTTAATAACCAGGCATGTCTGCTCCTGTACTCAAAGGGTTAGAATGTATAACCCTTTGAGTACAGGAGTAGCATCAGACTTGATAAAGAAGCAAAGCAAATCCCTCATACAACTGACAAGCAGGTTGGGTCAAGGTAAATATCAGTTATGCTCTTACACTTGGTGTCTAAGGACATATTGTAAATCAGAGTGCATATTTACAGCCCTGCTGACTTAAGCTCTGTCTATGGACACAAATTTCAGCCAGTAAATATGATGTTGGTGTCTTGTGTCCATAGACGGAGCTTAAGTCAGCAGGGCTGTAAATATGCACTCTGATTTACAATATTTCAGCCAGTAAATATCAGCAGGAGCTGATGACAGGAGCAGATGAGAGTCAAAACATAATTATCTGCACAATATTTTTTTCAAAACACTAAACCATTCAGTGATATTCCATTGAAGACTTGAATGCAACTGGCTTAGTATATCCAGTTTAATCCAGAACAAGGAAACTTAATTCACTGCTCCTACCTGCTGAACACCAATTGATAGAGCAAAATAATGCTATCAAGCACCTCCATACATACAAAGTTTCCCTCTTTAAGACTCAAAACCCTCTGTCCCTCTTTCCTACTCTGACGTCCCTCTTTTTAGGACAGTGGTTCTCAACTCCGGTCCTCAGGACCCACTAACAGGCCAGGACTTAGGGATTTCTCTTGCTAGAGCACAGGTGTGGTGATCAGAGGCTCATTCACATTGATTAACTCACCTGTGCTCTAACAAGGAAATCATCAAATCCTGGCCTGTTAGTGGGTCCCGAGGACCGGAGTAGAGAACCACTGTTTTAGGAGATCAGTGTTGTCGGTTTGGTGTGTATATAAGTGTATTACTTTGCTTCACAGCAATAAAACATTAATTTTTATATGAACATCAGTATATGTGTTGATAAATTAGTCTGTGTAAATAAAATACTTTGGTCTTCCTCTAAATCATTATTCAGTTACACAAAGAGATCATGAAATAACCTAAAAGTTCTTGGTACTTCCACACCCACCAGTCGCGCTCCCAGCAACACCACCTGAAACACAACTGTCCCTCTATAGACATCTCAAATGTTGACAGAGCAATGTGTTGCTTACCCCTTTTGCACTCAAAGGGTTAATATTCCACAGAGTAATTACAATCATCTGAGAAATTTGAAATATAGGCAATTGTTTAATCATCTCTCAAAAGTAGCTATAAAGTCACTCAAAGTTTCAACTTTATTCCAAACAAAAGTGAGGAAGATATATGATGATGTTCTTTAATAATAGTAGGAAAAACATAGAAGTCTGTCAAATCACAGCCAATACTTGCTTAGGCTGCTAGTCTCAAATATTTGGGCTTCCTTGGATGGATATAGAACAATAAAAAGAAAGAAAGTGCCAAAAAACTTCCCTTAAGTGTAATATTAGTGATGAAATTAACTTATTGCTGGCATAATACATAAAAATAGTGGCAAAATCAAAAAATAAACCAATATGTTCAATAACAGTAGACCAGAACCTTGAGGTAACATAACGAAGAGGATCAATAAACATTTAGTTTTGACACTACAAAACTGTTCTGTATATAAAGGAAACAGCATAAGGAACTTAAACTCAAGTAAGGGGTAGGGAATAGGGATAAACAGTTTGGAATGGAAGAAAATAGGAACATGAGGGGAAACTCAACTCCAAGGCTACTCACATTTCAACTTTTTATTCTGAAGAAACAAAAAGAGAAAACTTCAGAGAAAGAGAACCTATTGGTGGCACTCATCAGGGTATCTAAAATCATATAATCTTTATTACAAGTCCTAAAATAAGACAAAAAACAAAACATATGTGGAGAACAAAGTATCAAAATTAGCTAATTTCTAGGGTTGTAGTTTCTACTTTGAGAATAAATATCTCAATCTAGGTGGGCTTATGAATTGTTTTGACTAGTTCCAAAAGGTCTGTGATGTTATTCAATATCCCTTTATAATTTTAGTACTGTTGCACTAAGGATATACTTTAACTGTCACGGATATACTTTCAAATATAGTTTTCAACTGTTCAGTTTATATGTTTATAAGCAACTGTCAATGCAGTGATTATTTCTCTATTTTATATACGTATATAGACACGCTTAATTATGTATATCTTCACAGAATATAATTTTAATTTTGGTCATATGGTATGGTAACTTGGTTTTCATTAATTACATCCTGTGGAACGTTAATACCACAGATGTGGGCCTCCATTCTGCCCCCACACAGGACATATGATTGCCTGATCGATCTGCTTCCTGGAGCCATCATTCCATATGGACATATTTATTCCTTGTCTGGTCCACACTCTCGATACCTGAAAGAATACATAATGGAAAGCCTTCAGCAGGGTTTTCTCTGACCTTCCATCTCTCCAGCTGGAGCAGTTATATTCTTTGTACCCAAGAAATATGGTGGATTGCGGCCTTGTGTTGACTAAAGGGAGTTAAACAAAATTACTGTAAAGAACCAGTATCCACTCCCTCGCATCCCTGATTTTTTTGGAAGGGAGTGTCTACTGCACAGATCTTCACTAAAATTGACTTACAAGGGGTGTACAACTTAGTACGTGTACGAAGAGGAGATAAATGGAAGACAGCCTTCCGGACTCGCTAGGGGCATTATGAATACACTGTTATGCCGTTTGGATTATGAAATGCCCCAGCTACCTTTCAACACTTTGTCAATGATGTGCTTAGAGACCTCCTCAATCAATACGTGATTATATACTTGGATGACCTCTTAATCTTCTCTGCCTCTCTCCCGGAACATCGCTTTCATATGAGAACAGTACTAACATGCCTCCAAGAACACAGTTTGTACTCCAAGCTGGAGAAGTGCATCTTTGAGACACACGTGATAAACTTTCTAGGTTTCCGTATTTCACCGGGTTGCATCAAGATGGACCTACTAAAGATATTCGCTATAGTGGAATGGCTGACTCCTGCTGACGAGAAGTCCGTACAGAGGTTTATTGGTTTTGCCAATTTTTACCAACGCTTCATTAGATACTTCTCCAGAGTAGTCGACCCTCTCACTGCTCTTAATCGTGATAAGATCCAATTCCACTGGCCTTCCGATGCCCAAAGGGCTTTTGACACTCTTAAGGCAATTTTTACACAAGCTCTGGTACTCTATTAACATGGAACTACAAAACCATTTTTTCTGGAAGTAGATGCCTCCAATAATGCCACTGGGGCTATACTATCCCAACGAACAGGAGTGAGAGATCTTTACCATCCTGTGGCTTCTTGAAGAGTTTGAGTCCTGCTGAACAGAACTACAACATCGGAGACAAAGAATTATTGGCCATTAAATGGGCCTTAGAGGAGTGGTGCCACCTCCTCGAAGGATCACAGAATCCTGTTGCCATTTACACCAACTACTGTAACCTGGAGTACCTCCACACTGCTAAAGATTTTGCCCATGTCAAGCCTGGTGGGCTCTATTCTTCTTGAGATTTGTCATGCACATTACTTACTGACCTGGAACCAAGAACGGGAAGGCTGATGCCTTGTCTCAAATCCATACTTCATCCAGTACTCTCCATACTCCGCCTGATACCATACTCCATCCTCATCATTTCCTGTTACTAAACAGTGAACTGCTGACAAAGATAAGACAGGAGTCCTCTCCTGCACCCTCTTTGGTGCAACGCTAAGCTCTCACCTATTTCAATGGTCTTTTGTAGAAACATGATTTGATCTATCTACCTTCCTCTCTTTGGCAAGAAGTACTTCAGATATACCACGACCTGTCTGCCGCTGGTCATTGAAGGATAACACAAACACCAAATCTATCCAAAGACACTTTTGGTGACCTAGCATGAGACCTGATATAGTCTCCTACATCACATCGTGTGGCATGTTTCACACCCGCCCTCCAGAGCTGCTTAATCTTTTACTAGTTCCCATTGGTCCTTGGAGGGACGTCACTCTGGATTTTATCGTGGATCTTCCTCCATCCAAAAACCACAACACTATCTTCGGGGTAGTAGACCATTTTACTAAGATGGCACATTTCATTCCTGTATCTAAATTACCTTCGTCTGCTGCCACTGCTGAACTAATATCTAAATCATGTTTTCAGGCTTCATGGTGCCTCTTGTTCCATCACGTCTGACCCAGGAGTACAGTTTACTTCAAAGTTTTGGAGAGCTTTCTGTTCTGGCCTCCATATCAAGAGCAATTTATCATCTGGATACCATCCCTAACTAACGGCCAAACTGAGTGAACTAACCAGACCCTGGAACAGTACCTACGCTGCTTTTCTACTCATTTACAAGATAACTGATACAAACTTCTGCATTTGGCTGAGTTTGCATACAACAATCATTTCCACCGCACTCTTCAGACTTCTCCCTTCATGCCACCTATGGTCACCATCCTACTGTCTTACCTGATTTGCCCCCTACTACACCTGTACCTGTGGCTAACCAATGGATACTGGAATTGCAACAACGTCATAAAGAATTATATCAAATACTGTGCCAAGTACAAGACACATACAAGATACCAGGCTCCAGTCTGAGTAAGTTAAAGGATTGTTGTAGCAACATTAGCTCAAAATTAAATAAAGATACCTCCTATAGAGGAACTAATAGCCAGGGTGCACTCCTGAGTCAATACAACATCGCAATAGAGAAGAAGGGGAGTCATACAGGAAAAGTTAACTGCACAACTACCCTAAGAAAGAAACCGATTTAGAGGAGGCACACACCACGGTATCAAAAATATTCTTCCTCCTCTTTGATCTCCGCCTCACTTCTTGTTGCCTTTCTGGAGAGTCATGGGGTACAGCAACAGTGGTGCTTCATTTCTGTGGTGGACGTTTGGCTTTAACCCTTTGCAGAGCAATGTGTTCTGTACCCCTCTGGCACTCAAAGGGTTAACATGTTTGCCATGTCATGGTGTCTGTGTTTCATGTGTGTTAGCATGGCTGTTGTGCCAAGGTGTGTCCCCTTCTCACTGACTTGTCAAAAATTGTGCAAAGTGCCATTGATGATGGCTGCACTGTGCCTGCCCCAAGAGTAAAGTAGTCCCACACCCATGACTTCAGGGTCTAGGGAACAGGTGGAGAAGAATGGCCTCTTCTCATCCACATTCCCCTTCACTGGCTGGGGCAGAGGGTAATGTTGCTGCTACTGCCTCAGAACCAGCACTGCAACTAGACCAGGAGTATTGCTGCTGCTGGCAAGTGGAACCTTTCCTAGTCCCAGATCACTTGTTAACCCCATTCCCACTGTGTCTGGCCTGTGGCACACTAGACTGCTCCACAGCATCCTTCTGCCCTTGCAAGTAAACAGCAGCATGAATTGGAGCAGTAACAAAGTCTGCAAATTTAAAAGCTCACTGATAGTAGTGGTGGTGATGCACATCCCAATCCCTGTCTCGCATTTCTTATCAGTTTGGGCTAAAAAGGCCATCAATGTCTCTTCCACCCCAACTTCTCCAGCATCGCCACCACCACTAGATCCTTCATGCTGCTGCTCTATTACAGACATCTCACTGCTGGTTGGAGGAGGTGACGAGCAATGTGACAGAGTGTCCACTAATGTCACACTTGCCATTTCTTGGTGACCTGAAGAAAGCAGACCGGCAGCACTAGCAGCTGGCACAGTCATCTGTACTCCTTGTGGTGGTAGTATTATTGCGGTGGTAACATTTCTGCTTTCTTCAGGATCATGTTCCACATGGACAATGACATGGGGGGAATGGGACTCCCAGGGTCAGGGGAATGGTGTGGGCTACCTTGACAGCTAGTCTGGACGCACTCAATTGCTTCCCCTACCACTAATCCCACTGGCTGCTTCACCATCACTGTTACTACTACTACTAACATCTACCACATCAATTTCAGCCCCTGAGTCTTCCTCCTCACAGTCACTATTAATATGATGATTACCCCTTCCTTCACTCCTAACGCCTAAAAGCTGCTGGACCTTCTTAGTAGTAGTACTAGCACTGGTAGGACTGCTTGGGGATGGCAAGTAACACTTGACATCATCTTCTTCTCCCCCCCCGCCTCCAGAGTATTACAAGACATGCTGGCAGCAGCTTCAGCACTGGTGGCAGCAGGTTCAGGACTTATCGGTAAAAGAATGTATATGTGAACGGGCTAGATAAGAGTGGCGTGAAACTTGAACAAAGGAAGACTCCAAACACACCTTTGGGACATCGGAGCAGATCAGATCTTATGTGGGCATCACGTTAAGTCTAGCAGGAGAGACAATGAACAGAACTCCAGATGTACCGTTTCATACTATATGTATATCATGTATGCATGAGATTGAGATAATAAAGATGGAAGTAAGTGCACAATAAGAGTCCGATACAATTAGAAAACTTTGTGGGACTCTTAATAACTGGACATAAATGTTCTGTATCATACTATCTATGTTACTCTTATATGCCAGTTAAGAGAGAATATGCCTTTAGATCTTCTTATGCATAAGATATATAACATAAGATATATGTTGGTGTGAATACGTTTGTGGAAAAGCCCTATTAACATTAAGATATTGGTCAAAATAAATGTATACATAAGTATTTCAGAATAGAAGATACATGAGCCCTAATAATAACTCAAACGGATACAGATACAAGCATTCCAGAATATAAAACGGACCTGAAAGGGACAAATCTACACAATAAGTGACATTTTGGAAAGCTAAAAAGTTTATTGATGCAATCCGGTATTAAGATCAGAACGGAGGTTTATAATGTCACCAATAAGCTATTCAGAGATTTTTTTCTGTCCCATCTAGTGTCTTCATTTTTTTTTTAGTATATACATTTTTATAATCGATCGTTAGAGTTTTTATTGAGTCTTAGATTATTTGGAGGTAGGGAGGGAGTATTTCATATATTTTTTCCACAGTGTCATAGCGAGACATTCCTTGGGACACCGAAAGTTCCGGTTTCATCCTTTGATGAAGGGGATATCCATACAGAAGTATTGGTTATCCTATAGTTTATCTATTGGATGCTGGTTACTATAGAGTTACCCTGAGAATCTTGGGAGTTTCTTACTGGGGACATTGATAGTCCTGGGAGTGTGTTACAGCTTACCTTGACTTCAGCATCACTTTCAGGCGCGAGGCTTCTAGCATGCTGCAGGCCTCTGTTTTATCTGTTTGCTTACTGTAGTCTCTGCCTACCAACTTCCTACTTCCTCCCTCTGAGCTGCTCCTCCTACTTCCTGTGGAGGGGTTTAAAGGGCAGACTGAGGCCTGACTCAGATGCCCTTGCGTTGTTGTTCTAAGCAGATCTGTTGCATTGGGCTCCGTGTATGACCTGGCTAGTCTTCCATCCATTCTGGTGCTGACCTGTGGCTTTGTCTGACTATTCTTTTGCCTAACACTTAATAGTGGACATCCAATCTGGTGCAGACTTGTGGCTCTGGATGACTACCTGATCTGTGTATAACCCGGCTTGTCTGACTACCCCCTCTGGTGCTGACTGGTGGCTCTGTCTGACTATTCTTTCGTCTTTTCCTTTGGTGATCAGACACCCAATATAGTGCGGGCCTGGGTCTCTGGTAGACTCGCATATCTGACTGCAGGCTGAGTCAGACCCTATTCCTCTTCGGATCAAGATCCTGGGTTCCTGTTCCTGTTCCAGTTCCTGTTCCTGGTTCCAGCCGAGACTTCCAGTGGCTAAGGCCTAGTCTCCAGCACAGTGGTTTAGCTTTGCAACTTATTATTTCTGATAGCAGGCTTGCTGGCTATTATCCTGTTCTTATTCTTATTGTATATATTGTATATACCCGCTGTATGTCATTTGTTAATAAACTGCATTAACTAAACCGTACTGACTCCTGAACTTCTCTGGGTAACCGTGACAGAGTGTCATAGTAGTGACCCACTGGGTAAAACTGAAATTATTGGTGTAGTTGCATTAAAGTGTGTATTGGTATTCAAGTTTATTTTTTATTTGTTTTTATTTTTTATATTTATATTTTTATTTTATTTTTGTGTTTTAAATATATGGAGACATATTTGTCCTTTTTTTGGTATGTGTATGATACTTAGTATGGCTTAACATATTTCCTTTATTATATGGAATGCTGAGGGGCCATAGGGTGATATACACATTTATGAATGGTATTTCCAGAATATTGATTGGGATACAGGTGTGATTCTGTGCCTGAAGTGGTAGGCAGAGTAGCATCAGTTTGTCAGCTCCCATCATTTAGTCTATAATATACACATACAAGTATTGTGCAAGTTATCTGTGTAATATTATATTATTTATTATATGTTATGGACATATGGGATGTCCAATATTGTTTTAAATAAACTTGTTTTCTAAGTGTATTGATGGTTAAAGGAGAAGTATCACCTTACTACAAGTTTGCCTTAATATCTTTCTTTTACCTACTCTAACAATGCTCTGCTAGTTTAAAAACAAAAAAAAACCGCTATAGAAATGGAGTCTTACAACTTAATTTTTCTCCATGACGTTGTCTCCTCATTCTGATCGGCACCATGCGTGCCGATGAGAATACAGGAGAGATCCTTCTCCCTTCTGGTCTGTCTGTAAGCTGCAGTACACTCATTGGCTAGATACCGATCTCTGCCAATGAGAGTGCTGCAGTTTACAGACAAACCAGCGGGGAGGAGGATCTCTCCTGTATTCTCATCAGCACGCCTAGTGCCGATCAGAATGATGAGATGACGTCATGGAGAAAAAGTAAGCTGTAAAACTCCATTTCTATAGTGTTTAAAAAAACAAAACAAACAAAAAAAAAACAGAGCATTGTTAGAGTAGGTAAAAGAAAGGTATTAAGGCAAACTTGTAGGAAGGTGATACTTCCCCTTTAAAAATATTTTTTGTCCATAAATATCTACACATTGATCTATCTTAAGCACCGATTTATACAATTTATAGGTTCAGGACTGGCAGCAGGCACAGTACTGGTGGTAGCAGGGGCAGTATTGGCAGCAGGCACAGCACTGGTGACACTGGCAGCAGGAGCAGCACACCTGGTAGCAGGCACAGGCAGCTGACCTGTCCTTCTCTCACTAGTACTACCCTTTTCTTCCTTCTTTGACATTAATATCCCCAAGATCCCTAGTGGTGATTTAAGGGGACTGGACAGCATTGCTTCTGTAGTGCTCACTTCCTCCTCGGACTCGGTGAACAACTAATGTTCCTTCCAGTTCCTCTTTTTATTACTTTTAAACTTTCTCATAGTGATAGCAGTCACTATGAGCCTCTCCTGCCTCAATTTTGCAAAAAAGATCACAACAGAACAGCACAGCATGTCTACCTCGCTCTGTAGCTGCTTCTGTTGTGTTCCACTTCCTGGAAAATGTCACGTTTTTGTAGCAGAAAGGTGAAAAAAAGTAAATCAATGGGCAGAAACTTTCTAGCCATTGAAAAAATGGCGGATAATTTTGGCCAGTGGGAGAAAAATGGGAATAATTTATATAAATCAATTTATATACTAACATTTATAGAAGATTCTAGATTTTATTGGCTTATTACTGATTATATATAAATCATAAATCCCATGGCACAGTGGAATTTAAACAGAAGGCATTTATTGCTATTGTTATCAAGCTATTCTATACTGTATAATCTTATCCCCTGAAGAAGTACTGGGTGAATGGTATGAAATGCGTGGGGCTGGCTGTTATAAAGGGCCATTTTAATTTGTCTCACAAATGGCGTATAACACAGACTGTTAAATAAATTACTATTGTTCATGTTGATATTCTGAATATTCTGGTGGTGCAAGGAACGCCAAGGGAGACCTACAAGGATAGCTTTGTATTATTTATATGTCTTTGATTTCTTCTCATCTGGTGAGCACAATTATTTTAGGAAGGCCAGTGAAATGGCTATAATATACACAAGCTCTTAAGTGGGTTCATAGAATCAAATTGTACGCATCACCAATGTACAGAAGGCAGCGACCGTCTAATAAAAGTCAAGAAAGATACCATAGGACAGTTGTTTCTCCTGTGGACAGAATATCCCTTGACTCAACGTTAGCTAGTATAGAAGGGACTTATCCAGTCTATACAAAGGTTTTTTTGGTAACCATCGAACTGCATCTATATATGAACATTAGTTATAAGATTGAACACTGCTCCCAAGTTAGTGCTATAGCTCAACAGTGAAGATCGATACATTCACTCCAAAGGTTGTCTGCTCTGGTCTGAAGTATGCAACAGTGATCTCCAGTAATTAACTTTACACACTATGTAAACCCATATTAATCTATGGAGGAAAAGATTTGCCTCGGCTTCCATAGAGGTAAAATGTGCATTGGCCATTGAATTACATAGAAGTAGTATCATTCTGGAAGTTAAAGAGATACAAGTGAGGAGCAAACCAACTGTACCATAAGGGAGAAATGAGAATGCAAAGCGACATGTCGGAGACCTCTCAGGAGTGTTGTGCTTTTATTCTTCTATAATTTACTTTGCACTTGCGCTATTACTATTTGAGGAACTGTTTATATGATGTGTATTTGAGCTGCGGATTGGAGATGCACATTTGAACTTGGGATATATTCAGATATGAGGGGACGTTATATATCCCGTTATCTGTATGACCAACAGTGATGTCAGAACTAAATATCTGGTTACTTATACAATGTTCCAAAATTTACTTTTTTGGACTGATCGTTACTGATGACTTAACATTGACGTTGTTTTGACTTAACTGCCACGTTGCCATGTCTCCAACAATTTTCTTTTACATGACCACATATCTTCACAATACTGTCTCACAAGTGTTTCTTTATCCCCGATGAAACCAATCGATCAATACACTGGTTTAGTTGGAGAGTCCAACTGTTTCCCTTTATTCTCTTACATATACATTCAGTTTTGACTCCTACTTTAGGCTATTATTTAAACTATGTATTAAATTTTATTTGTATTAAACTATGAGTATTAGTTTACTTTTGGTAAATGATGTTCTTTGTCACTTGGACTTTTATATGCCTATTTGTACATGATTATTTTATACTGTATCTGGACTCTGTTGAGTCCACTTTGCACGGGTGCACTTTTTGCATCATGTTGTATCTGTTTGTCTCTCTTATCACTGCTGGTGTAGGAGCGTATTTACATATACTGTACCAGTATACTGGTTCTGTACTGTATTCATTTTGGGGAACAGTGGTACCTCTAAATGTGTTTTGTGTCATTTTAATTGTTTTTCAGTTTGTAAAATACAACCTACATCTTTGTAGATCATACAACCTGATCTTTGTAGGTTGTATTTTACAAATTGAATTTTCCTCCAGAAGAAGTGACGTGTGTGTCACGAAACATGTCGAGGATATAGTATGTTTTTTTAATGTGTTTTCTTTTTATCAATACATTTTACATTTTATTTATTTGGTCTGCTGCTATTGGAATGATGTTTTTTCAAGTCTGAACGCAAGCCTGAAAATCTGATGCACACCTGTGTGGTTCTGTAGCGGGGAGAACCAGCATCCAGATTCCCCGCTAAGTTGTCAACTGGTTGTGGGAGATAACAGCCGGTGTGAGACTCCATGTGAGTAATATCTTCACTTATATTTTGGATTTAGTGTATTATTTCAATACAAACATGACAGGTCTCCTTGCACTTTGTGTTTTGTTTTTATATCAATACTATCAGACTTGTAGGTCAAGAGTAATTCAATGACAAAGTGTCCCCCTCCCGCCCCTTTTACTAATGTAACACTGTTCAGCCAGATCAGAAGGGAGGTGCCCAGGTAGACTGCAGAGAGGGACAATCTTCAATTAAGATAAGGGAGAAACCTGAAATTTTTGTCAAGGGGGGCAGGGATTCCATTGTTTTCATAGGAATAAGATTGTCCCCTTCTGTTATCTGTCTGGTCTGTGGACTGGCTTCCACATCTGAGAAGAGATAGCTTACACTAGGTAAAAGGGGCGAGAGGGGAAACTTTGCTTGTGAATATTTCTCAAACCATAAAGGTTTGAGAGATAAGACTTATATCGTTCTTCATGTTTTTTTAATGCCTACAAAATAAAATAAAGATAAAACAAAGTCTTTCTATCCCTTTAAAGGGTTAAAAGTTCCATGTGGACTGATTGGAGCACTTCTGTATTGGAGCAAATAGGGACACTTTGTCCAGAATCAACATTCTGCTGAAGTCTAAGTGTTAATAGTTCAGTGATCACAGGGTCAGCCCATTTTGAAAGTTCCCAGTTATAGTCATAGTAACCCACTCCTTTCTAGCTTAGCTTAGTATGCATCTGCTGCTATGAAAGAGGAGAAAACGGTGTTCTGAGACAGTATGCAGAAATTCTTATATAGGTCAAAGTGTACACAACCTATTAAGGACAGACAAAAGCAGTGCTTCTAAATAGTTTGCAAAAATGTATTTAGGCCATGATGTCTATAGTATGACCTGGATTCCATAAGGCCAGACGTATAGAGATCTATACAGATATTCTCAGGAAAACCAACTGCACCACAGGGAAATATTAAAATTCCCATTGATTTAAAAGAGGCTTGAATGTTACATCTCTAACACATTAAGCAATATGCTGGAGAATTCTTGCATTCAAGGAATTAAAAGGCCCATTTAAATCAATGGAGGGTTTTGTTTTACATACAATGCAGTTTGTTTGCACTGCTTCACATTTTCCTTTACAAATGTCACATTATTTTTTGCACAGTTTCCTCCATTCTTTGTTGTGCACACAGCATTATCATAATGGGAATTTAGCCCTGAACAGCTTGAGAGATTCAGTTTGGACATGTCTGACCTAAATGTATTTTTTGCAAACTATTGGATGTATTTAGGTACTAAAAAAGTGGCTATTCTACGAGAAATCAACTGTATCATATGGGAGGAATAAAAATTGCCTTTTACGTAAAGAGGGTCATCTTTCCGTGTCATCCCTTCACTCAGAGTTTCCATCTTTACAGGATTTGCATGGTTATTTCCCTCCCATTATTGTTATTTATACATTTATTTAGTAACGTTAGTTACAAGGTTTCTGGGGAGAGAGCCTGATTCTGCTGCTTTGGTGTGTTTCCAGTGTAACTCCTCCCACTACTTCTCACCCTATTATGTCCACCCCCCACCCATAAAACTCCGTCCTTTCTTCTCTCAGTCCTACTCACTTTATGCCACAATTCACATCATTCAGACACTCGTTTTCCCAGCCCATAAGCCCTCTCCAGGGCGCCAAAGAAGAAAGCAGGTATGAGGGTAAGAAAATGGAGAGGGGGAATTTTCATGTGACTAATATGCCAGGTTTTTCTGATAGATCTAGGAACAAAGACGTGCTCTATAAAACAATTAATACAATTGAATAACAAAAAAGCAAAAAGTATTGGCAGTTTGGATACATTCAATGAGACTAAAAGCTGTGTAGGTGACAGGTCTCTATTAAAGAAGTCCCTTGAGAGAGAGGTCTTCAATGCATTGCTTTGCAATGTATTGGAGCACTCTTTTATATTCAAGCGGTTAAAAGCCCAATTTAAATCAATGGGAATTTTGGACTGTGCACAATGAGGCAACTGGCTTGCTCAACCTTTGACTTGTGCACACAGCTATACATCAGAATGCTGCTTCTATACATTTTCATCCATTCCATCCACTCAGAAACTACTTCGGTAACGTGATTTACTGTGTTATTCATAGAAAATGCAGGAGATTAGTAGAGTAAAAATTATACC
Source organism: Rhinophrynus dorsalis (assembly GCA_037306005.1). NCBI lineage: Eukaryota > Metazoa > Chordata > Amphibia > Anura > Rhinophrynidae > Rhinophrynus > Rhinophrynus dorsalis. The sequence continues at coordinate 358,161,462 of CM074720.1, read as the reverse complement.
TTTATTGGCTAACTCAGCTAATAAATGTATCATTTGTACTCTACTAGTCTTCTGCAGAAACTACTTGTGCTCTGGCTGACTAAATCTAAAAATCCTGTTCTGTCACAATACCCATCATGCACTTCTCAGGGTAGACACATGACATGACCCCTGGATGGCTGGCACTTACATATCATTCCCTCTTTCCGTTGAGGACAGACGGATCGTTAGACAGAGGTTGTCTTACAGGAGCCGGATTTTATCTCTGAAGAAGGAAACAGCATTTATTATTGTATGCCAGGATTCTCTCTGCACCCAGCCCCTCCACACTGCTCACCATAAAGAGTCAGTATCTCTGCTTGTTCTTCCTCAGCATCAGCCCACTATCCAGCCTGTACATTGCATTCCTGCTGTTTGCTGAGGGCACTCTATATATTTGACAAACAATCTTGCTGAATTGTCGACACTGTCCCGAGGGTCCTATAACAGGCAAAAAATATTCCTGCTTGAACAAAAATGTGCTCATTTTGATTTACTCATCTGTGCACAAGCTGGGAAATTCTTAAAGTGGCAGTAATATTTCCTTATGAATGAAGGTAACTTTTTTTTTTACTTTGTTTTTATTGAGGTTTTTCAATATTAAAAGGATAGTAATAATTAACATGTAAAAATCAATAATGTAGAGTTTATCCTCAAAGTAAAACAAGAGTACTTCCACCGCTGAGAGGTGTTTTATTCAAAATTTATTGCAGCTCAAACTTAATTTTTTTTTTTTATTCAGTATCTCAATGGCCTGAAATTGTACAGTGGTGCTGTTTCTACTCCAGCCTATGGAGGTTAATGGTTAACTGTCCAGAGCTGTCTATAGGATGGTGTAGAAACGCCACCACTGTACAGTTTGAAGCCTTTGAGATACTTCTCCTGCTACCTCTCCGCAGTGTTTTAATCAGGAAGATAAACCCTACTATAGATATGTATTTTTACTTATAAAGTATTACTATCCCTTTAAGACAGAACAAGAAAGCAACTCAAACAGTAAAGTAATTTGACAAGAGCTGAAAGTTTGAACTAAACTGGGAATATATAACATATAAATCAGCATAAAGAAAGGTGTAAATAACCATCCAAACAAACACACAAAAGGGGGGGGGCACATGGGCAGAAAAGCATGAAAGGCACCATAGACAAAGCCAAAAGGCGTTAGCAGCAAACCCATGGGGTCAAAGCAATGTCAGCGTTAGAAGTAGAATCGCCCAAAGAATCCCTGAATAAATCCCACAATCCTCATTCTTCGCAATATTATCCTAAAGGATAGAGCTCAGCCTTTCCATTGGTTCTAAATTTTAGCGATGGGTCATAATAAGTTACAGAATAGGGGTCATTGGGGACTTCCATAACTTAGCAATTAAACATCTAGCAGCATTGAGAACATAGGATATCAGTTTGTCAGCATTTTCCAAAAAGGTTGTATAGACAGGCAGGTCCACCAAATGTGAAATGTCACACACCTGACCACATCCTTTCCAATAGAGTTTGAGGAAAAGGGACCAATAGTGTGAAGCCTCGGAGGAGTGGTACTATCTAAGAAGAACCATATAGGTATTCTCCTGTGAAGTAGTACAGATTGAGGTCTCGGATGCTCTGAACCAGATTGAGGACCAGACCTCCTCAGGAATTCCCAGACCCAGGTCCTCCTCCCAGGCTACCTTATATTTGTTTGAACAGGATAGAAGATGATAGCAGTAAGGAATAAATTCATGAGATAAGATTTCTAGATGAACTCAGGTCTACACATAATTCTTAAAATGTAGACAGAGTTGGGAAGGCCAGAGTGGGAGACAGGGAGGAGAGAAAATGACAGAGTTGGAGACGGGAGACAATCAGCTGGCTCCAATGATATTTTTTGTTTGAGAGAATCAAAGATATGAAGTGTGTTACCATCCAATATATCTTTAACACTGATAATTTTCACTCATTCCCATTAGAGAATAGAGCCTCTGAATGTGCCTGGCATGAAATGAGGATTGTCAAATAACGGTGTAAGACAAGACAGAGAGGAAAGTAAAGAAAGAAGTGCTTTAACAGCTAAATCCGCAATCTCTCATTGAAATTTGACTGCTGGCAAAGATAATGCCATTGAATGGATAATTTTTTGATAGCCAAAGTAATCCTGAAAGCGGTGGAGAGGGGACACACCCACACTCAATACATACACAATATTTAATGCCTGGAGGGTCAAAATGTACTACTATGAGAAGCCAAATAATCTCTGAAAATATCAGGGCCTGCAAGACCCACTCTGGATTTAGGAAGAATTGGAACATGTCTTGCTATCCTGTGTCTTTTCACCCTCCAAATGAAATCCAAATTTCTCTGTCGTCCAATATAACTCAGAGGTACCATGGGGAAGCGACAGCTCTTCCCAGTGGATTGGAACAATTCTAAAAGAAGTGCAGGGGTGATGCCTCCCCCTCCTCCAGATCAGACTACCTCACTTAGCCCCGCCCAGATAGATTTGTTCTAAGTCTTGTTAGATGGCTGAGAACAGTTCTGCTTAGTTTTTTTTTTAGTTATTTTATTATTTTTTGTTAGATATGGGGTGTCCAATTTCCCCCATTAGGAGGATTTCCATTGCTGGCTTCCCCTGGAGGATTGCCTAGTTAACAGGTGCTGTTGTGGACCCTTGCAGCCCTGGGAGAGAACCATGCAACCGATGTCTCTCACTCCAGTTGGAGTCTCACTGAGGCTTCTTCCTTCTCAATGGTAATCTGAAGAAAGAAGACCTGCTAAAAAGGTGAGCAACCCTTTGAGTGCCATAGTCCACTTGTCCCACAGTTCCCCTCCGCACAAAGATCTTTCTGGAGCTCCTTATAACTTCTACACTCATGTTGGGTATTTCTCTGTCTGATCTCTGGGTCTTTGTAGCATTTTGGGCTGTTTTGTGGTACTTACCTCCTTCCCTGTCATTGGTATAAGGAACTTCTATCTAATTTTTCCTTTGGATTCATGAGTTTTTAATGTTTATTATATGTTCTGTTGGTGTTTTAGGGTTTTTATTCATGTTCTAAAACTTTTTTTTTTATTCTGCTCCTTTAAGGGTGCAATTTACCGCATGGCCACAATTGCTCCATTGACTTCTATGGGACAGACTGATTTGGCACATATCTCTGCAACCGCTCCACGTACTGAGTCGAGAGAGGGCTCATTCTTCTTGTCTCCCCTTGTCTTATTATCTGGTTCACCTATACAGTGTCTTGGGGGTTTTTGGGGTGCTTTTGGGTGAGAAACTACATTTCCCATAAGCCCGTTTTGCGGGCTTTTCTCCCATTGGCTCTGAATTCGGACTCCATTTTCTCTCTCTTTGGCTGAATATCCTATGCAGGGCTTGGATTCCCTTACTCTCCTCCACAGGTTAACTATTCACTTGCCAGATAAGTACTCTTTTGGGCTTTCTGAGGTGATTTTATTAATCTGGGTGACAGTATTTGGGTTCCCTATTACTGTTAGACATTTCTCCTGTTAGGATGCTTCTCTGCCAGGGCCCTCCTGCCATGAACAAGAGCAACATTGTGTCAAGGCCTTAAAACCCTCTATGGCACAGTTTCCTCTTTCACTTCAGGGGGTCTTCCAGTCTTGGAACCCCCCCACCTTTTTCAGTTTTGTGGTCCCTATGGCCCATGGCATTCCTGATCTTTCTGTTTCCTCTGAGGAGGATTCATTTGAAGTCAGAGGATGGGGAGTGTGCAGAAGGGGCTTCTTCCAATACCTATGGTGACCCCTTTGTGGCTGACTCTGAACCCTCTGCTGATGGTCTCATCAAGGCAGTTTTGAGTACACTACATATTCCTGTTAGCCCTGTAGAGAGACAGTCCTGTATGAGTCTCCAGCCAAACACCTTGCTCTGTCCAAGAGATTCTTTAAGCTGTATCCCTTTTCTGATGCAGCCTTGGCTCAGTGGGCTACACCTCCTCAGGTTGATCCCCCTATTTCCAGACTATCTAAATCCACTTCTTTGCCCTTGGTGGATTCCATGGAGCTTAATGATTTAACTGATAGGAAGTTTGAAGCTATCCAGAAGTCTACCTTTGCTGCCATAGGTGCCTCCTTGAGGCCTACTTTGGCTTCTGTGTGAGTTAACAGAGCCATCGCTGTTTGGACTGAACAGCTTATGGACGCTGTCCACAAATGTGCCCCTAAGGAGGACCTTTTGGCCATTTTAGCCAACATGTCTGAGGCTCAGAACTATCTGACTAATGCCCTCTTTGATGCTGTCAGGCTTGAGGCTAAGGCTTCTGCCTTTGCTGTGGCTTAAGCTTTGATCTGCTGACTTATCTAAGAAGTCACTAATGTCTTTCCCTTTTCAGGGTATGTCTCTTTTTGGGCCTGAACTGAAGAATATCATCAGTGAGGCCACTGGGGGTAAGAGCACTTTGTTGCCTCAGGTCCCCAAACCCCCTAATCTGGCAAGGAAACAGAGTCTTTTTCATCCCCACCAAAGTGAAGCACAAAGGCAGAGTCTGGGCGGGTCTCAGGCCAGCACCCCACGCTCCACCCCCAAATGCAGGCAGCAGTGGAGGTCCAAGAACTCTTCCACCAAACCCAAATCCACCAAACTTTCTTCTGCATGACTCTCCAAACCCTGGTCTGCATCTCCCTGTGGGTGGTCGCCTGCAGCATTTTTCAAGTATCTGGGCAGGCTCTGTTGCCGATCAGTGGGTATTACAGGTGGATTCCCTTCATATCCCCGCTTCCCTTCAGATTCTCTCTTTGTCATTCCCCTCTGGGGCAAGAAAAGTCTTTTCAATGAGGCGGTCCAGGCTCTCTTGGACAAGGGGGTTCTGGTTCCTGTACTTCTGCAAGAGAGTGGTTTAGGTATTTATTCAAACCTCTTTGTAGTTCCCAAGAAAGATGGCGGCAGTCGACCCTATCGTGGACCTCAATTCTTTTGTGGTCCATACTCTCTACAAGATGGAGTCTTTGCATTCTATCATTGCAACAATGTGTCTAGGGGAATTTCTGGCCTCTCTGGATCTTCAGGATGCTTACCTGCATGTTCCAATTCATCCGGACAGTCAAAAGTACCTCAGGTTCACTTGCATCTTGGGGCACTTCCAGTTCACCGCCCAGCCCTTTGAGCTCACCACGGCCCCTCAGGTGTTCGCACGGGTCTTAGGGGCATTGATTGCCTTCCTGCACACCATGGGGATTCAGGCGATTCCATACATGGACGACCTTCTGCTGAAGGCTCCTTCCAGGAGTGTGCTCAGATTCTCCTCCAACATGGATGGATTCTGAACATGGACAAGTCTGCTCCAGTTCCTTCTCATGGCCTGGTTTTTCTCGGTCTCTGGTTCAACACCTTTAAGGGCATGGTCTCTCTGACAGAGGACTCTGTTCAGCAGACCATGAACAAGGTGTCCCGGGCTCTGGAGTGGACCTCTTTTCTCCTGAGGTGATCTCCACCATGATCCAAGCCAGCAAGCCAGTTTCTTCTAAGGCCTACCCCAGGGTTTGGTCTACCTTTCATTCTTGGTGTGTGGACAGGGATCTATCCTCACATGAGTTTGATCTTCTGTTCATTCTGTCCTTTTTTGCAGCATGATGTGAACAAGGGCCTTCACCTTAGTTCCTTGAAGGTCCAGACCTCCGCTCTCTCAGTCTTTTACCAGAGACGCATTGCCATGTTGTAGAATGTCAAAGTCTTCTTTCAGGGTGTTGCACATGCTTTAACTGCCTTTAAAGGGGATCTCTCACCTATTTACACTTAATGCTCATTAGTCAGAGCATATATCTAGAACACTGAAAATAGCGTTCATTAGATTTAAAAAGTAGTTACATGCGCAAAATGTAAACTTTAAAAAGGGTCCGGCAGCCTAATTCCGGCTTGCCGAACTTTGCCGACCAGAGACAGCTCCGTCCCACTACCCATCATCCTCGCATGATGGAGGCTGTCTGTCACTAAAGTGGAGCGATCGCATTGGCAGAGATCGATATCTAGCCAATGCGATAGGGAAAAATCACCGAATAGTGAGATCTTAAAGGGGATCTATCAACGCTATACAAGTTATTCACTATATAACCTACCTATTAAGACTAGGTGTAATATTGTAGTATTTTATTTTTTTTAAATCGTTGTTTGGCTGAAATCTAATGAGTAAATACTGCCCTGCGCCCTACTTCCGGACAGACTGCTGGTACAGCTCTGCCCTGCAGTCTGTCACTCTGCCTCTGCTCCCCTCCCTCTATCCAGCCTCATCCGATGATGGAGGCTGTCTGTAAGCTGGAGTGCTCTCTGGCCAATGAGACTGTCCGGAAGTAGGGCGTAGGGAAGTATTTATTTAGATTTCAGCCAAACAGCGATTTAAAAAGAGAAAATACTACAATATTACATCTATTCACTATATAACTTACCTATTAAGACTAAGATGTATAGGGGTGATAGATCACCTTTAAAAAAACTGCTGATAAACTCCAATATATAAGTGCTCCCTAATTTTAAGTGCAAGGGGCTCAAATGCCAGAGCAAAAAGCAAAGGAGCGAGTGAGCAACCCTGTCTAGTGCCACTGCCTATGTGAATAGGCAGTGGCGTAACTAGAAGCCACCGGGCCCTGGTGCAGAAATTGCCATGGGCCTGCCCCCCGGCCACATTACCTCCACATTGCTGCCCCCCCAAAAACCTTCACTTTGCCCCGTCTCTATCTCCTACACGCACCCGCGCTGTTCTCAGTAATGCAAAGTGCTAGGAGATGTCATCTCCCAGCGCTCTGCATTACTAGAGCGCCGGGACATCAGCTGAGTTGCTGCGGGCGTGTGGCGATGGGGTCGCCGGGGGTGGCCAGGCCCCTATTATTATGCCACTGTGAATAGGCAAAAAAATGGAAGAGGGGAGCTTCAACATAGATGAGGGAGTTTGGTAAAGTGATAAAAAAATTCCGTCAAAGCCAAAAAGACTCCGTATTTGTTCTAGATAGACCAATCAACCCTATCGAAAACTTTTTCAGCATCAAGACCTAGTATAAGAGCTTTGATTTTAGAGGATTTAGCCAACTGGATTAAATTAATTACATTTCTAGTGTTATCGCCTGTTTGTCGTATGGGGATGAAGCCTACCTGGTTAATATGAACCAAGGTGGGTAAAAGAATATAGTCGGTTCGCAATATTTTGCTAATGAGCTTGAAGTCAATTGAGAAGGGACATGGGTCTATAGATACAGCATTTCTTAGGATCCTTGCTCGCCTTAAGAAGTAGAGATATTTGAGTCCTAGCATATCTGGAGACATCTGTCCCCCTTTAATGTGGTTAAGCACATCTACCAGCTGTGTAGTTGGGGAGGATTGGAAGGTTTTATAAAAGGCGTTGGGTACACAATCTGGACCTGGAGTTTTAGCACTTTTAGCAGATTTAATAACGTGATAACTCATAAGGAGTGAAGGGAAAGTTTAGCCTGTCCCTATCTTCAGACGTGAGTCTGGAAGGCTATCCAAAAAAGAGTGGTGATGGAATGCTCGAGTAGATCAGAAAGTTTGTTTTTATTGGTCTGCAAATTATACAGGGGAGTTTAGTACTTACAGAATTCCTTATAAATTTCAGCGGGGTCATTTATATTTCTTTGTGTGTGTGTGTATGTATATTACATATATATATATATATATAGTGTGTACATATGTAACTTTACTGTAAAAGCTCTCCAGGACATACTTGAAAATGACAGATATCTCAATGTATTCTTCCAGGTGAAACATTTTCTGAATTAAATTATATGAACTGTTATTAGCTTTTCTATACTTTTTGTGTTGTTGTGCCTTTTAAAGGGATAGTAAAGTCTATTTTTATGAAAATCTTATATTGTAGCTATTACAATAATAAACTAACCAATATAAGTTCCATCTCTCAAACCTTTATGGTTTGAGAGAAATATGAAGATGAAGTTCCCCCCTCCCTCCCCCTTCTCCCAGGACCAGACGGAGGCTCTTCAGCAGAACCGAAATAGTGTGATCTAAAAACAAATACTTCACTGGAACAGTCTACATGGTGTGCCTGCAAACCAGGCACACTTTGTAGACTGTTCCAATGAAGTATTTGTTTCTAGATCCCACAACCGGCTTTACAGTTCATGTCAGAGTAGAGGGAGGGAGGAACTTTATCTTTGTAAATCGCTCAAACCATAAAGGTTTGAGAGATGAAACTTATATCTGTTAGTTTATTATTATAATAGCTACAATATAAGATTTTCATAAAAAGAGACCTTACTATCTCTTTAAAGGAATAGTAATATTTCATAATAAAAGCAGCTCTAAATAATCTTCATAGTATTTGGGCCTTGGAGAGTGTTATTTCAATTCTGTCAGAGTTGTAGTTCAAGAGTAATTGAAGGATAAAGTATCCCCGTCCCTTTTACTGCTGTAACACTGCTCAGCTCAGAGCAGCAGGAAGGTGCCCATGTAGATTGCTGAGAGGGACAATCTTCAATTAAGATAAGGGAAAAAGCTTAAAAACCTGGCAAGGGGGCAGGGTTTTCATTGCTCTCACAGTAAGAAGATTGTCCTTTGCTGTTCTCTGTCTGGCCAAGCAACCAGATTCCACAAATGAGGTAAGCAGTGTTACACTAGGTAAAAGGGGCAGGAGGGGGATACTTTATCATTCAATTACTCTTGAACTAAAACTCTGACAGTATTGAAATAACACTTTATATGACTCAAATAATATGAGGATTAATTGGAGCTGCTGTTTTTGTGAAACATTACTATCCCTTTAAGAATGGGCATGAATGGTGGCTGTGTTGGAAGGAACATGCAGAGTTTATCAGGTACTACTCTAGCCTCAGTTTGGGGAGGCTGATAGTGATTCTAACTTCCCACAAAGGTTACCAGAGCCCCGAGGGACCCCCCCCCCCACACACAGACACACAATATTGGGAGGTGTTTTTCAGCAACGGCTGGAGAGCCACTGCTCCATTTTTAAAATTCGTATTAGGTGGTTCTAGACTGACCCTCTTTCTTTTTGGATTCTGCTTGCTATGCAGAGGCTGGTCTCTCCTCCCCACCTTCTTGCCACATTAACCCCTTGCAGACAGATACTTTTATTCTACTTTTACTTTATACCTTAAAGGGTCTCCTGACTATTTAAAGGAGACATGGACTAGTTTAAGACTACTAAGATTATGGTGGTCCCATTGCTTCTCATGTCAGATTGGTCTTCCTAAGGAATTCTATGGTACTCTATGTCCGTCATGTTCTGTAGCGCTCACTCAACCTCTGTCGTTCTCACCTAGGAACTTGCATGGGTTAAGGACTTTGTTTCCTCAGCTAGTTTCATTACTTCTTCTAGTCAAGAGGTGGTGGACTCTTGGCATATTTTGAATGTGAGTGGATATGCCATTGTGACATAATATCTCTTTATATTGGACTAGCAATGTGGGACGGCGTTGCCTGTCATATTATTTACATAGAGAGACATTGTGTGAAACAGAAATATGCAGTGTTACAGACACATACTTAAAGAGACAGAGCGTGTCACTGTGAAACGCATACATACAAAGAGACACACACATACATGGATGTATGTCACATATGCAGACAGTGTGTGACAGATGCAGTGGTGATGTAGATATGCTGATAAGAGTTGTAAAAAAGGTTTTAATTGCAGCTCTTCAGCTTGATTAATAAGGCCCTGTATCCTTTTGTACTTGGAAAGCTTACAGTTGAAGTGAGTGTGCTCTGTTACTTGGTGAATAAGACCCTGTATCCTTACAGTTGAAGTGAGTGTGCTGTACTACTTGATGAATAAGGCCCTGTATCCTTACAGTTGAAGTGAGTGTGCTGTGTTACTTGTTGAAGGTCACAGTGAGAAGATGTTTGTGAGTAAAGGAATAAGAGGTACGCAGAGCAATGTGCTGCATATCATCTCTGGTACTCCAAGGGTTAATAGGCTTAACCCTCTGAGTGTCACAGAGGTATCCAATGCATTGCAATGGCACTCAAAGGGTTAAACTGAAACAAAGTGAGTCCATCAGCCCCAGTTCTTACCATGGAAACTGAAGATCTGTGTTCTGATCTGTTCCCCAGCTAACTCCACTCACCTGATTCCAATCTGCCTCTGAATGTCCCAGTGCATTATGGGACAAGGGGTGGAAACAGAAGTTTTTATGCTCTTTGAAAGAAGTGATCAATGCGTGGCTCCCCAGCAAAATGGGAGCTGCTGGTTGGTGGGTTATATTATTGTGCCATGAGTTGTTTACTGTAGGAGTTGTAAGTTGAGAGAAGTGATGTAGCAGTAGGTGAGTTGTGGAGGCAGTGGCGTCACAATAGGGGTCGCAGGGGTCGCACCTGCGACCGGGCCCGTCACTCCAGGGGCCCGGCCGCCCCCCGTGACCCCCTCGCCCACAGCAACTCCCACTACAGCCGCCAGCGTGCCGTTCTAGTAATACAGAGCGCTGGGAGATGACATCATCTCCCAGCCTCTGCATTACTAGAGCGGCGCGCGGGAGCTTCACTTCTAGAGATCTGTGCCGAAGGAGGCACAGGTCTGTCCAGCCACGCCGCTAGACCACCAGGAACTGGAGGTAGGGGTATTGTGGAAGGGGCAATGTGGAGTTGGGGGCATTATGGAGATGAAGGGGGCATTGTGGAAGAGGTAATGTGGAGATGAAGGGGCATTGTGGAAGGGGAAATGTGGAGACGAAGGGGCAATGTGAAGATGGGGGCATTGTGGAGATGAAGGGGGCATTGTGGAAGGGGCAATGTGGAGATGAAGGTGACATTGTGGAAGAGGCAATGTGGAGATGAAGGGGCATTGTGGAAGGGGCAATGTGGAAATGAAGGGGACATTGTGGAGATGAAGGGAGCATTGTGGAAGGGGCAATTTGGAGATTGGGGGGCAATGTGGTTGAGGGGGCCAGTGTGGTCGGGGGCGGGCCCATGGCAACTCTTGCACCAGGGCCCGGTGGCTTCTAGTTATGCCTTTGTGTGGAGGAGAGGGTTAACCCTTTGAGTGCCAGAGAGGTACGCAACACATGGCTTTGCAATTTATGTGTACCCCTCTGGCACTCAAAGGGTTAAGACTGATGCTGGGGGAGAAGGCTAACTCTTCCTTACAGCTGCCCCTGGGTGTGTGTGGCAGGGGGCTCAGGTTTTCTCTCATATATATAAAATATACTACCAATGTGGGACGGCGTTGCCCCTCATGTTATGACCATGGGGCACACGTGTGCAGGGCCGGACTGGAAATAATAACCAGCCCTGGAAAAAAAAATTGCTGACCAACCCCATTGCATTGCGTCATTATACCAGCCTCATAGCATAATGGCATTTTTTTCTTGTTTATAAAAGGGGAAAACATGCATTTTAAAACACATCTCAATGCCACCACCAGAGTAATAAAAAGTTGTGTATATATATATATATATATATATATATATATATATATATATACACACACACACACACACACGCCACCTCTTGACTCTTGATTCCCCTCTTTCTCCCACTCTTCATTCCTACATTTTGCTTCGTTCTTGACTCTTGAGCCCCCTCCTTTTGCGTTTTTCTCCCTTTTGATCCCCCTTTCTCCCCCTCCTTGACTCTTGAGCCCCCCTTTTGCTCTTCTCCCCCTCCTGATCCTCCCTCCTTTTGCCTCTTGGTCCCTCCTTTTGCCTCTTGATTGCCCCTCCTTTCACCTCCTGATCCCCCCTCCATTTGCCTCTTTTTTTCCCACTCTTGACCCCCCTCTGCCTCTTTCACCTGGTCTTGATTTCCCCTCTTCTCAAGTTGCCTCTCATTACCCCTCTTGATCCTCCATTCTGCCTCTTTCCCCCATTGTCTTTTCATCCCCCCTTTCGCCATTCTCCTCCTCTTGATCCCCCTCTTTGCCTCTTTCCCCCTCTTGCCTTAATCCAGCCTTGACTCGTCTTGATCCCCCTTTTGCCTCTTTCTCTCCCTCTTGCCTCTCTCTGCCCCCTTCCTGATTCCCCCCTTTTGCGTTTCTTCCCCTCTTGATCCCCCTCCTTTTGCCTTTTTCTTCCCTCCCCCATTTTCCCCTCTTGATCTCCCCTTTGCCTCTTTCTCCCCCTCATTAATTCTTGATCCCCCTTTTGCCTCTCTCTCTCTCCCCTTCTTGACTCTTGATCCCAACCTTTTGCCTCTTTCTCCCCCTCCTGACCCCCCTCCTTTTGCCTCTTGGTCCCCCCTCCTTTTGCCTCCTGATCCTTCTCCTTTTGCCTCTTTTTTTTCTCCCTTTTGCCTCTTTTTCTCTCTCTTGCCCCCCCTGCCTCTTTTACCCGCTATTGATCCCCCTTATCCCTTTCTCCCCCTCTTACCTCTGTATAAACCCTCTTGATCCCCCTTTTGCCTTTCTTGCTGTCTTGATCCCTCCCTCTTGCCTGTGACTGTGTCTGGCGTCTCTGCTCCCAGCCTCCTGCTCAGCTCTATCGATCTCCGCAGACCACAGAAATGCTTAAGGTAGGAGCGGCCAGCCTACCCGGTGCGCAGACGCAGTGCTTTTCACACTGCTTCTGATGTCACTGGGTCTAGGCCCGTCCTGCCTCCACTCACTAGATGCAACCGGCGGTTTTTCAAATCTCGCGGCCGCCTGTTACCTTGCGGCCGCTGATGATTGGCTTTACAAACTTGGCAAATTTATTTAAGCAGCCCCGGCCGGCCCCCAGGGAAGCTCAGTGCTGGCAGCCTACCGGGATTTTTCCCGGTATCCCGGTAGGCCAGTCCGGCCCTGCACGTGTGTGAAATGTAGACACACTGATGAACAGAGACATATGCAACACAGGCAGACGCATGCAAAAGACATGCACACACACAGACTCACCGGAGATGCACACATGGACACACATACGTAACAGAGATGTACACACGCAACATATATGCGCAGAAACACATGCGCGCATGAGTGAGTTGTGCACCCCTCTGGCACTCAAAGGGTTAAGGTATAGAGAGGCATGTCAGAGTTAAATAGCAGTGGGAAGTGTATTTATACCTGGGAACTTTGATTTGTGGAGTCTCTGGAGGGGAGTTACGTGGTGCTGATGTGGAGAGATAAATGGGGCAATCTGGGTTAAAAGTAGGTGAGACTTAATCGCGATTAGGGGCAGGGCTTAAGAAAAATGTGGAAAAGTGTTAGTTATAGGCTGGGGAAGGAGGAGAAGTAGGAGGAAAATGCAAGTTTACAGTATAAGGGGTTTGAACACACTCCCTTAGGGGTAAAACTTGATACACAACCCTGTGGCAGTCAGTGGGTTAAGTGTGTACCTGATGGCTGTCTGTCCTTTGTGTTGTATAGCAAATGATGACAGTGAAGAAATAATTTAGCAATGAGGACCTACCTTAACCCTTTGAGTGCCATTTTGTTCCCCTGGTGATGCAGCACCCTTCAGTGGCTATACTACAGGTCCTGCTGAGGCCACTGGGAGTCAGGGTGAGTGACTATGTGTGTGTGTGTCAGCCATATTTCTTTCTGGCTTTGTGTGTGTGTGTGTGTGTGTGTGTGTGTGTGTGTGTGTGTGTGTGTGTGTGTGTGTGTGGTGCTGTGTGTGTGAGTGGGGCATGTGTGAGTGTTTGGTGCTGTGTGAGTGGGGCATGTGTGTTTATCTATAGTGTAGGAGCAAGTTGCATCCATTTTGTTTTTTTCTGACTTTGATAGTGGTGGGCGGGCTGCAGAGTGGGGGCGGGCCAACTCCCTGCATGATATTCACACCAATAGCAGTGGCCTTTGGCCACGGCAATTGGTGTGAAAATCACGCCCCCATTGAATCACCCAATGGGAGCAGTAACTTCTCCTTTCTGCCTCCCCTGGGTGTGTTTTGGCAGGCACAAAAGTCTTCTTTTATATTATATATATATATATATATATATATATAACGCACTATTGGAGCTTCTTCAGTTTTTTTCTCTTTTTTTGCATATTCCACGTCTACACTTTGGCTGAGTCTTATCTTGAAGAAAGCTGCCTTGGAAATACTGGTTTAAAGGGGGTGGTTATACAATAATCCCTTGAGCTATATAGCTGAACAACACATATGCTTCATGGATGCTATGGATGCTTCAGCCTTTGTGTTTGTGAGTACAACACTTACAGGTGGTGGGTGGTGTTTAGATCCACATTACAGAAGATATTACACTAGGAGCACCTCCCGTTTTTTCTATTTTGCACATGAGGGCTGTGTATGTATCCTGAACACTCATAATAAACCACTACATTATTATCACGGTGCCCGTGATTGCTTACTTGTGCTGTCAGTCAGGTGTGTATACTCTCCATTGGCCACCTGTCTTTTGCCCGCCCAGGATTGCCTTTATAGACTGGGCTGAGGCACCCTTTGGTTGCCCTTTCGTGGTGTCTCTATGTCAGCAGTCACCTGCCTTGCACCTGTTCCCTGGGCCTGTTCCGCTTGCTACCAGTACCAGCGTTGCTCCTGTAGCCAGTGCCTCTCCTGCATTGTTCCTGCTCCGTTCCTGACCCGGTTGGCGGTGCGGTCATTCCTGTTTCCGTTCCTGATCCCGTGCTGCTGTGTTCC